>VZRR01006557.1:0-202465 GCA_013398015.1 Oreocharis arfaki | reverse complement strand
GGCGGGGAAGGGGGGGCGAAAAGTTTGCCGGAGCTCGGGTGTCTCCGGGGGGGCGGGCGCGATGCCGCCCTGGCTGCTCGGCAGCCTCTGCTGCGTGCTGGCGGCGCGGGCGGCGCTGGGCGGCGGCCCCGCGGGCGCGGAGGAGGAGGAGGAGGAGAAGCTGATCCGGGTGCTGGTACTGCTGCCGCAGGACGACGCCTACCTCTTCTCGCTGGGGCGGGTGCGGCCGGCCATCGAGTACGCGGTGCGGAGCCTGCGGGAGAGCGGCGCGGGTCTGCCGCCCGGCTACGCCTTCCAGCTCACCTACGAGGACTCGGCGTGCGGCAACCGCGCCCTGTTCAGCCTGGTGGACATGGTGGCCCTGCAGCGCCGCCGCCCCGACCTGCTGCTCGGGCCGGTGTGCGAGTACGCGGCGGCGCCGGTGGCGCGGCTGGCCGCGCACTGGGACGTGCCCATGCTGTCGGCGGGCGCGCTGGCCGCCGGCTTCGGCGCCAAGGGCGGCGAGTACTCGCACCTCACCCGCGTCGCGCCCGCCTACGCCAAGATGGGCGAGATGCTGCTGGCCCTCTTCCGCCACCACCAGTGGAACCGGGCCACGCTGCTCTACAGCGACAGCAACCCCGAGCGCAGCTGCTACTTCGCCATGGAGGGCGTCCATGTGGTCTTCCAGGAGGAGGCCTTCCACATGGCCGTGCACAGCTTCGACGAGACCAGCCGGCACCTTGACATCGACGACGTCGTCCGCGCCCTCCAGACGGGCGAGAGGGGTGAGTGGCGGCGGAGTGCCCGGCCGGGTTCCTCCATGGCGTTTGGTGGCGGCTGGCGCGGTGGGAATCCCGGGGAGGGAAGCACCTCCAGGCGGGGAAGAGTCAGGGTTCGTTCCCGCCCGTGGGGACACCCGCTGCGGTACTGCGACGGCAGCCCCGGGCCAGGCATCCCCCGACGGATAGGAGCAGGAGCCCGGAGTGAAAGCTCTGCCCACAGAGGTTCAGTAGAGTTTTGCCTCCCGACAGCGGAGAGGGCGGCTTGCCCTCGGAGACCGCTCTAGGAGGGCTTTGTGGCGTGGTAAGCAGTCAGCTTTCTGCTGGCTGTTTATCAAAAATTATCCACGTCTGCAGGGCAGCAATTCTGTTGCTTGCTCTCTGCCATTTTTGTAGTGACACTTTTAAGTTCAGGTACTAAACAAAGATGTTTTCCTCTCACCCCGCTGTGTCTTGCAGCGGGAGACCTTTTCCCCACTTCTGCCATTGGAAGCTCCGTCGAGTACCTCGTAGATAACAGATGCATTTAGGGGAAATGGCAGTTTCAGGGGATGTGTGCATGCGAAACACCTGAGTGCATGCTGTGATGTTGTCAACAACAGTTAGCGAGACACCGTGGAGATAAATGGCTTGTAAAACATCCGGGACAGTCATCTCTGGGCTGAATGAACTGGCTTTGCATCATGGACCAGCAAAGCAGAGTGCTTTGGAATGTGCAGTTTTGTAGTTAGATGTGCTTTAAAGTGAGATCTTGCGTAGCAGTGTGTGGATATATGGGCTTATCAGAAAGACTTTTTGTGTTCGAGGGCTTTACCAGGCACAGGCTTCCCCAGTAAGTTAGTGCAAAAAGAAAATATGTATTCCAGGAGCGAACTGCGGGGTGAAGTTAAAGTCCGTAGTTATTTTCCAAGAAAGCCGTAGGTGTACAAAGTCCTTTGTACAATTTTTACATATCGTGTTGAAGAGTGTTAAAATAGCACCAGAACTGGACAGGTGAAAATCATGCTGTGTGTGGCTGGTGGAACTGGTACTGAATGGTACTGAAGGCATAGTAATAGTAATGGTGGAGCAGCCTTGCACTGCTCGTTGTTGCACTGCTGTGAAATCATTAACACCTGCAGGAGTGTGTGAGATAACTGAGGTGTGACAGTATAGGGTTCTTTAATTCCCTATTTCACTGGAGCAGGTGCTTAAAATAGAGTTTTCCTTGTGCCCCATTTGAGGAGATATAATGAATGGAGAGAAATAAATGTGTCAGTGCTGGAGGAAACCACAGTGTGGGGAAAGATGCTTGTCAAGTGTCTGTGTGTGTGGCTTTCCTGATGCTGAGAGCATAACAGCATGCTTGCAGCAGGAAAAGACAAGTGTTCACCCCAGCCCCACTCTTCACACCATGCTGACAGTCAGGGAAGAGAGCTTGCTTTCAGCCTGGTTTGAAATGCTTTGCTAAGCTCAGACATTTGATCTTTTACAGTTCTATAACTTGCAAATGACTGAACAGAAGCAGCCCTCTTCTTTCTCCCCATTGTGCCCTGTGGGATCCCTCCTTCCATCTCACCTCTTCATTTGTCCTCTGACTCCTGCCACTCAAGTGGGGCCCTCCAGCTTCTACTTTTGCCTTTCTGACCGTAAAGACTGACTGCATGACTCACCTGGCACGTTCCTTTGGCCCTGCTGCTCATGGCATCTTTCAGGTTACCACAATATTTTAGGAGCTATGCATCATGTGGAGGGTGGACCAGATGAGCTCTGAAAAGCAGTCAAGGTCTTTATTTCTTGGGGGGGGGGTGTCACTGGAGGTCCCCCCAGCAAGACAGCAGGGCTTGTAGGCAACAGCACACTGTCCAGAGCACTTTCAAGAAATGTTTTCGCTCGCTTGGTTTCCAGTTTTTAACAACTCCTGTGTCACACCTGCTGTGACACTGTCCTTGGCTCTAAGCCTTCACCTTCTCTAGTTTTCAAAGACTGCTGTTGTTTGGGGTCCCACCTGAGTGGTCAGGCTTCTCTGAACTCCCTGACTGGGAGTGGGCTTTCAAGCAGATACAGGATTCTTGCTTGAAACTCTCCCAGACCGGGGACAGAAACTGCCCCACCAACTGTCTTGTGGGAACCAGGATGGAGGCTGGCCCCAGGGGTTAGGTTGCTGCTGGCTGGGGGTCTGCACTGAGCTCTCAGATGCCTGGGAGGAAGAGGCACACTCAGCCATGCATGCCTGTGTACCAGGGACTGCGTGTTCAGTCCCTGGAGCCATGTGAAATGACTGAAGTCTTGAAGCCACAAAAAAAATAATGAAAATTATGATAATAGAAGTCAAGTGCTTGTCTAAAATTAATTTTGTTAGTAGTTCAAGCTCCCTTATAGGCTCAGGTCTGCCTGCTCCAGATTTCATACTATAGGCTCAGGTTTACTGCAAGGTTCTCAAATGCAGGCCTGTGCTTAACTGTATAAGCATGTAGTTCAAGGGATGTGTGTAGCAAAGGGAATGCTTACTCCTTTACTGGAATTAAACTCTAAAGTATTTGCAAGATGAGTCAATTATCCTAGTCAATAAATTCAACATATTGGTATTAGAATTACTGTGGTCTGTGTGTGTTATGGCAGAGGGAGAACATTTTATATGGGTTTGCACGTACCCATTTATATGTACACAATAGTAAGGTACAGATGCAGATTAAATACATAATTTACGTTTTTGGAAGACTGTGAGAAACAAATCCATAGCTTATTTGCTGCAGAATCTTGAAATATGTAATCTTTGCTTTCCTGCTGGGTTAGAAACCCCTTCCAAACAGTTAATATTACTTCCCTTACATTCCTTTAGAGGCTTACAAAATACGATTTAATGTGTGTTAAAGTAGTTCCCCTCACACACTCTTTCTTTTATTCCTTTTGCTCAACGTCTTTTACTGGTGTTGTGGGAATCTCTTTGATTCCATCTACAGATTACAGTTTTATGATAGAAACGAATTACAAAGGCAAAGTCAAGGAAGAATTGGGAGGGCAGCAAGGAAACATTTCAAAAGGAAATCTCTCACCTATACTGAAATTAAGAACAGTGAGACAAATTCATTCCTGATGTGCATCTGGAAAAGATTTGGTCCAAATTTTATTGTAAGAAAATTTTTTTTCTTCTTTTCCTTCATGCTAATATACTTCACAATGGTCATGAAATATGCCTTGCTCTGTTGCTCTGGAAATTATTATATTACTCTGCCGTAATCAGTAGGACAGAGCTATGCGTGGTATAACTCTCCTGAAGCGTGGGGTTGTACTGAAAATGACTCACCCCTGCGGCACATCTGGAGGTTTATGCCTGTGATGGCATCCAACCAGAAATGTGATGGGAGAAGATTCATTGTGTGCGAAAAGATTTGGGCTGTTTGGCGTTTTTATTTCTTATAATAGAAAACACTTCCACCCAGAAGAGCCGAATGCGGTTTTGATTCGTTTTTATTGTTGGGTTGAAAATATTTGCGTACATTATTGTAGCTTTTGAGTCCTGCCATGCGTGACGGCGTTCTTGGAAATGTGGTGCAGTTGGTTTTGAATCATCATCCTAACAGGATCTTTTGTGCCTCTGCTGTAGCATACAGTCCTGAAGCACACGCTGATAAAATACTTTGCTGCGCCCTCTGGTATGGGTAGCTTCATACTGTAGTCTCGTGAACCTGTATAAAAGCTTGTAGTATAACTTGCTCTCTGTGGGAGTTCTCTCCCTGTTGTTGAAGACCTCACCCAAGCTTCTGCTTTCCTTTTGTAGAAGGAAGGAATAGCAAGGGGAGTAGTCCCCTTGCCCAGCAGCTCTAGGAAGAGACCAGTCAACCACAATCATCACAGTGTGGGTCACGGTGCCCACACAGAGCACACCTGTGAGCTCGTAGGTCTCGCTGTAGCAGCAGAGCCTCTGCTTAGCTGTTGGCACATGGTGAATGGGGCTCTGTGGTGTTTGAACCTGCCTTTAATCTTCATGCTTATAAAAGGGTGCTTGGTTTTCCCGTTTATTAACATTAGGCATCCCATCAAAGGTTGTTACCTAGGCTTATTTTATGGTCTCTGTAGAGGAACTCATGTTCTGGAAAGATTCATACCACTGTCCCTGCTGCACAGGTGCTGCTCTCCCTTAAATGCAGAGAGACATCAAAATCTAGGCCAGATACCCAAGTATTAGGTAGTTGAGGTGTAGGCAGTCTACATCAAACTGTTCAGTGGAATGGAAATTGAAATGGTAAAGTCACAGTATCTTCATCTTTGTCTTATGTCCACTTAGAAATAACAACAGAGGCTTGTGATTGTGGTCTAGTCTACAAACGTATGCAGCTAAAGGAATGCATAAATTTGGAACCAGAACTTACGTTTTGCAGGGGTAAAAATACAGATCACACAGCAGCTCTATTTAATTATCTTCAGAGGAGACGAGGGAAGAGGAAGCCTCTCTCTGTTCACTACCTGTCTTGTCAGCTCTTTGGGAAATCAGCTTTGTTTGCAATCTGTGTTTTCATGTTTGTTGCAAAACTGGGAGGACAGCTGGGGTCACTGTCTCTGGCAGCATTGTTGCTTCACAGGCTGTTCTCTGAAGTTCTTGAGCTGCTTCTTATCTATGTTTCTCGTTTTCTTCCAGTTGTAATCATGTGTGCCAGCGGTGACACTATCAGGAACATCATGCTGGCTGCTCATCGGCAAGGAATGACCAACGGGGACTATGCTTTCTTCAATATTGAACTCTTCAACAGCTCGTCATATGGTAATGTTTTTCTTGCCTGAGTGTGTTGCAAAGTCTTTTGTAAGCTTGGTAGTATTTTTAGATTTGTTAGCCTCAAAACACGCAGCACTGAGTCCCAGAAAACACCGATGTGTCTCCCTGTTGTTGCAGTTATCTTCCACTTGGGCTGTGGTGTTGCAGGAAATAAAACAGACCTTGTGGCTATAGCTGCTGCTGGATGGGTCACAAAATGCTGAATATGCTACAGCAATAAGTTATTTAATTACTTTTCAGGGAAGTAGCACCAGACAGAGACAATGGTTCTGGAGTGGGTACCCCGTTCTGCAGTGTGTGTGCTTGGGTCTAGGTGACTTACACCATCCCCAGGACGTGTGACTGCCAGCTCTCAGGGCAGGGGCATTCCTGGGAGCCTGGTGACCTGTGGTCTGAGCAGATGGCTGGAAGGAGTGATTAGCAGCAGCCAGCACTGTGGGCAGCTGCAAGGTTTGGGTTTCCAGAAATCATCTCTGTGCTGGGGCATCCACACATCTAATTTATTTATCTTTTGATCACAGACTGTGTCTGCAAAAATATTCAGCCACGCTGTGTTAAAGGGTAAGCACTGGATGGGACATAGACAGTCCAAATTTTCTGGAGCAGAGTGAAAAAAAGTGGCTGTTTACACCCCTAAGTAAAAGGGGTCATTTTTGTCAAACTAAAATGTGACTTCAAAATGTAAATGAAATACATTTTCTTTTCGAAATACACCTAATATACCTGTATGCCAAAATACAACTGTAACTGCATGTTACATCAGTTCATGGTACGGGCTATACCTGCTCTCAGCTGGTGCATCTGCCTCACTTAAATTCAAGGTAATATTGGAGCAGTGTGTTTGCTGAGATCAAATATCAGATGGCTGAAGCTGGGGCAGGTTTTGTTGAAGTGTAACATGGCTCTTGAAAGGAGAAGCTTCTTTTGCAGATACAGGAGAAAATAATTTCCTCCCTGCAGACTGCTGTAACTAATCCACTACAATAACAAATTCATTTCAAGTTAAAAACCAAGTGGAAGTTGAGAAAAAGGAAAAGTTTGGGGGTTTACTTTCTTTAAGTTGCAAAGGCTGACCAACAGAAGCGACTGAATTCAAAAAAGGATAATTTTTTTAAAATTAATCTGTTAATCAGAAGTTCTTTTGCATAAACTTTCTGTTACCTATCTACTACCTCTGAGATTATTTCACAGTAAACAGTGCTGTGACACACTGCATAATGAAGGTATGTAACTTTATAAATTCAGAGATCTAGGTATGTACAGAAGTGCCGACACTGCTACATATATCATCAAGATTAGCTAAAGAATGCCAAGTTTTGCCAGGTAAGAAGGAAATCACTCAAATATCTAAAAAATAAAGTTATAGAACAAGATCAAAACCAACGTGGGACCCTAATCACCACCCTCCTTTGCATCACAGTTAGTCCAGTCTTCCTGTAGCTTTTCTGAGGAATTAATGAAAACTGTCTAACTTCTGATGTAATGTATTTAGAATCTGGCATTTCCTGACATTTCTTTTAAACCGATTTTTCTGCTTGTGGGTATGTTTGCTATGTAGAGTGAAATGACTGTGCATCAGAAGTTGACTTTTGTGCGGATGGTCATTGCATGTGAAAAGCAAACACAAGAGAAGTGTAGAGAAATTCCTTCAAAAATCCTTGTTCTCAGTGCCTAGAGATGTTAGGTTTTGTACTTCATAAAACCTAAGAGTGGGTGTGATTGGGCAATTGGCACTGTATTTGTGTTCAGATGACTTTGTTGCAGTTTGTTGTTGCCCTTTGTTCTGAATATTTCTAATTTTTCAGAGGAACAGTCTTATTAAATGCCAAGACTGCAATAATCGTACACAAGTATTGTAACAAGATGACCTCCCACAAAACAATCCATGAAGGAATTTAAATATGTAAATTATTCTAGGAACGCTGTTATGCAAGTGAACCTTCCCCAGTACCAGAGTCAGGATTTAAAGAAGCAGCATGTATAGTGTCCAGGACAGAAAGCTACGTTCTACTAGCACTGCCTCATTTTCTTTTTTTTTAATTTCTTTTTTTGTGTCTATAATCTCACGCTTTTTAGCTATTTCCATTTGCAATTGCAAAGCTACAGCAAAGCCCTCTGTGCTGTAGCCTCCATGCTGTACTTCGTCAGTCCCACACCTCTAAAGTGCAGGTGCCCAGCTGGGGCAGAAGCTGTTCAGCTTTGAGGCTCCTGCAGGGCTTGTGCTCTCTTTTGGGGAAGGTAGTGAGATGTGCTTGCTCACAACTGCCAGACGTGCATTTCTTTCTGTTTGAAAGCAGTAAAGAGGACAGGTGCAGGCACTGAAGGGAAGAGTGGCAAAACCAGACAGTGGGATGTTAGCTGCTCTCCAGTGTCTCCATTGGGTGTGATTAATAGGGTTCTGTGTAAGTGAGCTGACCTTGTATTGGGAAATAAATCCCTAAACCAAGGCATATGTATCTACAGCTTCTTCCTAAAAAATTAAATAACTTTCAAAAAAAAAAAAGCAAAGTTCATGGTATGTCTAAAGATTACAGTCCTTGGTGATGCTGAGCTGTGGTAAATGAGGCTTGCCTGGGGTGGGGAAGAGAGGTGAAAATGCTTAGGTGCTCCTGTGTCTCCAGCACTGTGCTGGGACTGACAGGAGCTGCCCTGGACCCAAAAGCTGCAGGAGAAAGGACTTATTCCCCAGGGAAGTGCAGGGCCTTTACTCCTTCCTTTACTCCTTCTCTGAGGAAGCAGAAAATCTTCAGTTAAGTCACAGCAGCAGTGCCATGGTGCTGGGGAGGACAAAATGCAGTCTCTGTTTACCTGCTTCGGGTCCAAGAATTTGCTCTTGCGGCCACGTGATGCAGCTGGGAAGCACTGTGCAAGGAGCACCATGGGTTTGATACCTGGAATCCATTTGCCTTAACATCTCTGCTCCCAAACAACTTGCTTCTCCTGGTCCGAATGGCAACATTGTCCTCAGCCTCTCTGATTTCAGGTTCCTATGTGCCTCCAGGTCACCTTGGAAATTTGGCATTAGTTTTTGTCTTGGCTCATTTACCCATAATGGGGTTTGTTGATGTTGTTCAAAAAACGAAATGACTATCTAGCTTTTAATTACTTGTAAGCACTTAAAGGCTCACTGCTTAGGGCTACCACTGTTCCCTCGAGCCTTTTTTAGTTATCATTTACATCGAATAGCACAAAATCTGCTCCAGAACAACATGAACCTTTCCACTGACCTTGTGAAGCTTTGGATCAGGATCTCAGGGCCTGCTAAGGCCAGGATCTGTTTGTCGGAAGGACTTCTTCGCTAATAAACAACCAGTCAGCTATCCTGATTTTTAAAAATGTGGTTTCTTTACTGGTGGTCCGAGTTAAATTGTTCCCTTGCTGTGACACAAAACACGTGTAAATGCAGCGTAGGCACAGGATTACATTTTATTTCTATGTATTCCTTTTCCATTAAAAGCAGGGCTGGTCTGGCAGCCATGGCATGCGTGGTTTTGTCCTTGACTGCAGCGGGAGAGCTGCACCGTCTGCCTCCCATTCAGGGTGGTGATCGTGCACTTGACTTTGCTGGTGCCTTTCTGACTGTCCAAGGGCAGCGATGTGTAACAAAAACTTTATGCTTGAATCCTCCTTTACTTCTTCTGACTTGAATATCTGCATTTGAGACCTGGCAGATGTGTTTTGCTCCAAGATGCCATCTCCCAATTAGGGTTTATCCCACCCTTTTAAGATAAGCAAACACAGCATGGGAGTAAAGTTGTCCTTTGGTTTGCACGTTAACTTCTTAGTAGCTATTCTGCACTGCCCAGTTTCCTGCATGCCTTAATGAAGGGTCAGTTCTCCTTTATACTTTACCATCTCCCCAACAATCAGAAAAGGGGACTTTTGGGTGGAAAAAGGAATCCCATAATGGTACCTAGTTTAAAATATGCTTCTTTTCCCCTTTAGGAAATGGCTCTTGGAGAAGAGGAGACAAACATGACCTTGAAGCTAAGAAAGCATACTCATACCTCCAAACTATCACTCTGCTGAGGACTGTGAAGCCTGAGTTTGAGAAGTTTTCCCTGGAGGTGAAAAGCTCTGTTCAGAAGCAAGGTCTTCATGAGGATGACTACGTAAGTACTTGATGACAGTCTTCAGATCATAGCATCTTCAAAAACGTGCTGTTAATTGAAGCAGAGGTGGCAGGGAGACCTTATCAGGACAGAATCACCTGGGCTCAGTTGCAAAACCGTGCTGTTGCACATATAATTTTTTTTTTTTTGTGGATAATGCAAATCACAGGAATAGACTTGGTCTAGGTGCACTACATTTGTGCTCCACCGTCCATGACCAGTTGTCCTGTGCTCATCTCCTAGTTCATCAGCAGAAAGGCTGGGGAAGGGCAGGTCTCTTTCATTCTACCTACCACCAATCACTTCTCTTTTAACTGGGAAATAAATATAGCCTTCTTTTTTGTTTTCTCTCAATAATTAGTTTTTTTTTTTAGAATCCAATCTCAGAAAGTTACACTATCCATATTGCGTCTGATGAAGTCATTCTTGATGTGGATGAGACAAGTGGTCTTATTTCCCAACAAAGCATATTTAAGTAGTTGCTGGCTTTTTATTTTGAACTGTCAAAAATATCAACAGAGTCCTTGCAAGTTTCTTTAAGCCTTGGGGAATGCCACTGTCTTCTAGAGGTGGATGTGGGAAAATATGCCTTTTTTTTAACCTCTCAAAAGGAGGAAAATGCCTTTTCAAAATTTCTTTTGAGGTACTGCTAAGCTGGTTCATTAGGCATTTTCATAGAAAATTCTTCGTCCGTGGAAGGAAGAATGTGCATCACATACCTGCGCTGATTTCTGCGTGCTGATACAAGTACAGCCCAGACAGTCAGCCTTCTCCATGGTGCAGTGTCAACTTTCCAAATATGCTTATAAAGAAAAGATGCTTGAAGAGGGTTTGGTCAGTCCTTAGCTGTAGGAAATGAGAGCCTGAAACTCAAGAAAGCAACCCAAACCCTTCATTTTCCGGATTCCGCTTAGGCTCCCACCTCATCTCTTTGCTTTAAGCATTGTGTCCATGTGTAGTTCATCAGCTTGTGCCTGAATGTTGTGTTAAGGAATGAATAACCTTTCCTGCAGTTTATTGTGTAACTTTGGCTACCTTTAGAAAACTTTTGCTTCTTAGAATGTGAATGTATTTAATTTAAAGATTTTACCTAAAATGTTAAATTTATCTCACAAGAGTGGTTTATATTTTTCCTGTGATACTTTCAAAATCCAGTCATAGTCTTTTGTTGGCGTGTTTTGTCTTGGGCTAGTGGGGAAACCCCACCTCACAATTTCAAGGTGCTGTTCTCTGAAGAACCTGCTAGATGAGTTCTGAAGAAGGCATGGGACTTTAATTTGTGCTGTTCCTCCTTTTTCTCTCTATGTGTCCTTTTGCAGATGTCACTTAGCAAGCTATGTCCTTTGGAAACCTGCTATGTGCCTTTGGTTGTGGTGTGATTTAAAATACTTAGGATCCATTCATCTGCAGTGTTGTGCCTTTTTTTTAGTCTGGGTAGTGTGACATCTCCCCAGATAAGAAAAACCTCATACTGCTAAGAGCTGAGGATGCTGTCTGTGGGCAGTTTCAAGACAGGCAAGAGGATGCTTTTCTCTTGCTTAGGATGAGGACCCACTGAAAACCCTGTGCAGTGTTGATTTGGGCTGCATAGGTACAAGCCGTGTTCTGGTCAAGCAGAACTGGATCTAGGAGGGTGCAGATTAATCTGTACCAGCATGGGGGAGATTTTACAGGCTAATGTGTTTGCTGGGGAGACTCCCTCACAGCTGCACACCCACTGCCAGACGTCCTCTGTTGTTCCTCACCCTGTGGCTGCTGTGTATGCTGTCAGTGCTCCTGGCAGTCCTGGGGCAGCAGGACTCAGACTCCCTGCCATCTCATCCTTGACCTTCTTCTGCCTGGCTCTGAGGGCTGCCTCCCCCTGTGTCCCATTTCCACCTGTGATCCAGAGTCCTTTGCCTTGCTCCAAGCACTTCTTCACGCAAAGCTGTGAGCCTTTGCTAGGGCCAGGCAGTTGCATGGGCCCCCTCCTGCTGCTGTCTCTCCTACTCTCCTTCCTGTTCTTCCTTTCCTACTGGGCTTTCTTCTCTCTTGCCAATC
Organism: Oreocharis arfaki; assembly: GCA_013398015.1. Lineage (NCBI taxonomy): Eukaryota > Metazoa > Chordata > Aves > Passeriformes > Paramythiidae > Oreocharis > Oreocharis arfaki. The sequence goes on along the minus strand of VZRR01006557.1, from coordinate 190,799 downwards.
CGTTCTTGCTGGGACATAGAGAACATCTTGTGATCCGTGTGCACCTACCACAGCTTCCTGCCATCTGAAGCATGGACCCTTGTCTCGCAGGCAGTCTCATGGTGGAGGCCGTTGGGATCTGGAGCTCTGTAGAGGAGATATGGGTCATGGCTATGGAAGAAAATGGGTTTCAAATGTAGAGTATCCTGGTATTTGATGGATGCTTAACCTACATAGATCACAGCAGAGATCTATGTACCCTACCTGCTTTTTCACAGCTATCTAACAGTGGTAAAATAAAATGTCTCTAAGAGAGTTAGTCTCTGGTTGAGTATAGCAAAAAAACCTTAGCTGTGTTTTTTCCTTAACAGTGTGTGAACTTAAACTTTCTAGTTTGCTTTGCATCATTTATGATGAATTATATATTTCTCCACTTTGGACAGTGGGAAAGAGACGCATCATATTGCCTTAACTGATTGTCCTGCTGCCCTGGTCAGAGGAGAAACATTTTGGGGCAGCCTTCAGGATTAAGGAAAAAAAAATATTCTGAAAACTAATGGGGAAAAGTTAAAAGCCAGACTGAAGGCCAGTTCCTTCAGCTCTGAAAAATTTGTGGGTAGTGGGCACCCATTAAGAGTGCTTTTTTTGGCAACATGGGGAAAAGTGGCCTGGGTGTGCATTAAGCAAGGCTGTGTCCTCCAAGGGAAGATTGGGAATGAGAAGTCCTTGAGCTGAGTGGGTGGGAAGTGACAGAGATGGATTTTGCTCTGCTGGATTCTGCTCCTGAAAACAAAAACTATGTGGAAAGATAATCAATAATACGGCCCATCTCAAGTCCTATCCACGGGTGTTGAAATATAGTCCTCATTCTTTTCTGCAAGCTGTGTCCCAAGAGGAGGTGCTTAGGGAGCTTTGGATTTGAAGCATTCAGTGTGTCTGCTTTTCTGTGTGGATTTTTCCAATGTCATGGGAAAATGGGGCCCCAGGCCCATGGTCTAAATTATCTCACAGTGACCCTAACTCCAGCAAAAGTCATTAGTGCTGCCATTTTGTCCTGGCCTCTTGCCAGCGCTAATCCTAAAGGCATTATTATCTACCAAAAAAGAATATCATAAAAATGGAAAATAAGCAGATGACAGAAGGAAAGATAAGGGAGACAGAAAGGGCAAAGTCCCTAAAGCAGCAGCTGTCCCACTGCCAGATGCAGAACGCATACGGCCCTTGGAGGAGTAACAGGTCAAAGGGTGTTGGCTGTCTTCATCTCCAGCTGTGAAATCACACAGAAAAGAGAAAAACGTGTTTTGGGTACGTTTTTCCCAGGTCAGAATTTTCTGTTGTTTCTGCACGGGTGTTACTCTGTGGAAATGGGGGAAGTGGAAGAACCCGTGCCTTATTAGTGAGCAGGAAAGTGGGGGAAAGACAGTTTCTCCAGGAATCTCTCTTGTGAAGTAAAAAACTTCCTTAAGCACCTTTTAACTAGAAAGCATCGAAAATAAAGAGTGGCAGAGAGGTTCTGAGAAAGCATCTTAGAAATATTTGGGTTGCACAGGATGGGGCAATGATGATGTTCCCTGTCTGCAATGTCCCATTGCAACAGCTGCTTGAGTCAAATACTGGTAGTTTGCTTGTTCACCTGAGTATGAAGGCAGTACTGTCATGTTAATTTAACCCAAAGAACGGTGGGCTGAAGCATTAAGTCTGCTCAGCCATCATTTCAGCATTCAGCAGTGTCTCATGTTTTTTCGAGAAACATCCTGTAGTTTCTTGAAAAGAAACTGTAGAAAGCCTGACCATTTTATTTTGTGCCTACCTGGAGATCGACTTCTCTGATAAAATAAGCAAAAAAGGGGGACTTTTTTTCAAGAATCTACTAAAATTTGGGGTTCAGGCATGCAGTCAAATGATGGCAGTTTTCTTACTTTTGTAATGTTAATGAATTAACAAGACATTAGCAGCCAGGAGTCCTGGTCTCTATAAACCAACTGAGATCCTTGGCTTAATTGCAAAATACAGGGCAAGCTCTGCTTGCAGATCTATAGCCTAGTTGAGGCAGACAGCAGTGAGAACTGCATGCAATTACTTGAAGGAAGAATTTAAAACTGTCTCTAAATTGGTGTGTGAATAATTCCCAGCACATACTGTAGTTAAAAATGTTTATGAATAAACAGTGTTTCAGTCAAAGTATATGCATAAGCCATTTTTATTAAATAATGCTGAACACTTAATGAATTGGTGGTAGCATGCAGTTTTTAAGTTCTTAATGCACCTTCTGTTTCTGGCTCAGGCCTAGGATTCAATAAATGCTTTTTTTATGTCCAACCCAGTATTCTGAGCTCAGATGATTTTACAGCCAGGAATATTTGCTCTTCTGAGGTTACAGACCACCCATGGCTTGTTTTTACTTCTCATTTAAAAGCTGAAAATGTAACTAATTAAACAAATATTTCTGCTATGTTAACTACATGACAGCATTGTTCATGAGGTGGATGCATGGGTTTTATCCTACCCACAGCCTTTTGCACCCTGAAAATGAGCATCAGGAGGAGAAGGGAACTGGAGCCTGATTTGCCAGCAAAGTTGTCTCAGTGAAAGAATGAGCTGTGTAGATTAATTAGATTAGCAAGATGCTACTCCCCATTAGAAAGGGGAACTCTGTCTTATTTAACATTTTCACCCCTCTGCAAGGAGAAATGGTGCACTCAAGAGCAACCTTTCTAGCTCCAACAGTTAACTACAAAAGCTACATGGGAGGTAGCTGTGCTCATAAAATTTATCATCTCATCCATGACATCCCTGCCAGACTCTTCCCTGTGTGTATTCCTTACGTCAGCCTTTTAATTAGGATTACACACCACTAAGATAAGGTTGGGAGAAGGGAGCAATTCAGTCTGGTAGCTGAGATGCTGGAAATGCGACTTATTCAGCAGTGTTCTTCTCACTTGTCTTTTTTCAGGCACAGGCAGGCAAGATTAATGTCAGGCAGGCTTTTGTGTCTTCTGACTACATAAGGATGGGAGAGACTTTTGAGGAGATTTGAGGGAAAAAAANCCCTGCCAGGGGATAATTTGTTCAAATGAATGGGTCTATTCAGCTGCTGGAGTGCTTTGCTAATTGTATTCGAAAGAATAAAAGCAAACCACAAGCTGCTTTCAGCAGCCGGAAAAAACGGTTTCACATGCCAGCTTATTAACAAGATGAATTCTATTAGTAAAACATATTTAGGATTTTCGCGACCAACCCTTCACCCCTTGGAATTAATGAGAGTGTCTTTATTTTCTGTAAGAGGAGTATTGAACTGTGGACTGCTAAATTTGGTGAACAGAGCAGACACTTTTTTTTTTCCTGAAGTTAATGCTTTCTCAGTGTTATGAAAGACCAGTGTCATCCACGTCAGGGTCTTAGGCAAAACTACAGTGTAATAGTAAGTTATTTGCCAGTAACAGATGTCATAAAAGACAGTAAAAGAAAGAAATTATTCTTCTCTCTTCCAGTGGATTTGTTTAGTTTTTCTAGCCTATCTAAGCATATTTTTGAAGCTATCTTAAACCATGGAGGAGATAGTATAAAACTGTATGTATATCTGGAAATAGTAACATCTGAACTCTTTGGGAATGTAAAAGTTTAGAGTTGATCTTCATGGATATGTTGTATATTTTCCATAGCCCTGTGTTTTTACTTGGGTTTCACAGATATTCACATTCCACTTTACTAAATAGGCACTCAGACATTTATGAGTAAGGCACTCCTTGAAGTACTTGCTAGAAATACACCTTATTTTCCACTAATAAAGTGTGAAAAATATGTCCTCCTGTAAAATACATAACCTGTTTCTGTTTTTAGTGTTTCTCCATGCCATTTGTATTGGTAGTAATCCAAAAGCTAATTTGTCCCACTGAGATACTGTTTTAATGTAAATTAATAGGATTTTTGATACTGGTATAGAATGGTCCTCAAGTTTGGCTCTGAGATGTTTGAATGAAGGAAAAGGTAGACTCTGTATATCATTTTCCGTGAACTGGCACTTGAAAAATGAAATACCTTTGCTTAACAGACTTTTTAGCAGCTGCTACCTTTTTCTGTGAGTCTTGTTCTCTGGATATCTTATGACACTAACACTGAGTTGGAAATTTCCTTATTTGCTGAAAAAATACTCAGCTCAACGAGGCGTGAAGAGGAGGTTTGGGTGAGTCTGCCCCATGTCAGGATGGTGTTGCAGGCAGCTGGAAGCCATTCTGCACTCGCCAGATGGCTGATGGGATGCTCCAGCCTCAGAACTTGTGTGCTGTGGAGGGTTCACCTACCTGTGCTGGTACCCTCACACTGTGGTAACACAGACTGGGTTAAGAGTCCGGTGTTTGGATTCTGTCTGAGCCAAGCAGTTTAATCAGAGAGTTTGATTACAAGGGTGGCAGGAGGTGTGGGGAAGGAGCCATGCTTTGTTTTCTTTAGGGATATAAAGGAAGAACAGTTCTTCATGGCCAGAAATGAGAATTCCTTGTTTGAGAGCACCAGAGCAGAAGAGGTCTTGCCTCCACGCTGGCAGCTTCCACACTGAGGTGGTCCAGGGAAGCTGCCTTGAACTCATTTGGGGTATTGGTACGGTGAAAGTGGTTCTGAATGACAGCAGGGCAGGGTCTTAACTTCGTGATATTCAAGGACAAGTCTTCTGAAAAACCAGTATAGGTGGCAATCCGTAACACCCCAGGTCTGAGATCTCCTGCTGTGTCAGCACGTTCATTTCTTGTGGCTGAGTGCTCAGAGGTTAAGGTGAACGTCGCTCTGGGAAAGGCTCATTCTCCAGAGGGACAGATCTTTTAGCAGAAGGGCAGGCCAGTCCCGTGGGTGAGTCAGGTCACCTTGTTGGCAGAGCAAGGACGGGGAGCAGGGCTTGGGTGTGCTCCACTCTGGTGGGCTGTAAGAGAAGGTCGGTGTACCATGCTGCCAGCTCTGTTTTTTTTTTTTTCCAGGGGATATTTAGCAATTTTGCCAATGCAGAGGGGGTAATGTAGTCGACCTGTGAGAATGGGCTGTGTGAATAAAGGCAGTGGTGTTCTTGTGCGTGCAAGGAGGCATAGGAGCCCGCAGGAGGATACTCGAAACTTTCCTTCTCCCTTTACTAGATACTTTTTTCATTAGGAAGAGAAGTCTGGGACAAAAATGAGAAGGTCTAGCCCATTCTAAAAAGAACTAATATATCAAAGTGTATTGAAAAGACAAGGAGTGTCTCTGTCCCAGAGCAAATGAATAAGAGGGGCATGAGAAAGGGGCACGAGACCATGGGAGGAGGGTAGGTGAGGACGCCCTTTGCTCCGTGCTGGGAACAAGGTGACATTCACTAGGCAGGACATTTACATTTGATGGGAAATGTGTGTTTACAATGCATCCAGTTAGCCCATCAGCCTGCAGACTACAAAATGCCTTAGAGAGCAAAACCAAGGAGGATCTCAGGGATCAGACAGTCAATAAGGATGCAAGCAGCTATGAGAGTGAGGTTTTGGTTTCTTGGAGTGGTTGCAAATCCTCAGATTTAGAGGTGTTAACTACCATGCTGCTGCTGAAGGGTGGGAAGATGTGTTTCAGGTGTGTGGCTGGAACCTTACTGCCTTGTGACGGGTACGCACAAATATCTGCTGAGATAGCTGCTGTACCTCTCCTGTGCTACTGGGATCCTCACAGGTATGCCAGCAAAGGGATGGTTAATCAGCCAGCTGAAGACCTTTCATCAGATATCCACTATCTGAAAGAAAATAACAAAACCAAATAGTTAAATTTTAAATTATTTGGAATGGAAGCATGATTAATAGCAGCCTGAGGGTTTGCATTAGTTCCGTGCCATTAAAGTTTACAAGTTCATATGCCCATTTACCCTGGTATTTAATAAAAGGATCATTTGTCATGGCAACCACAGCCGCAGGTGGGCTCTTCTGGCGAATGATTTACTCCCAGCCCAGAGGTCCTCCAGGTCTTGGCAGGTCATACCTCTCCTCGAGCACCTGGGTTTCAGTTCCAGGAGTGCCTCCACCTCAGCATGCACTGCAGACAGGGCAAGGGAAGGGTGGAATTCAGGTTCTCTGAAAGCAGAGATTGGATCCTGAAGTCTCTCATGCAGCACAGCAGTAGTAGGCTGGGGGTTGGGAATTTGAAAGGACTGGTGCCATATGGGGTTTTTGTAAAGGCTTGACTGTGAGTTCATGCAGTCAGGAGTTGTTACCTGCCTGTGTGAGAGTAAGAGGGTTGCATCATCCCTCATTCTCTACCTCCTCTGCTGGCAAGGGTGAGGTGGGGTGCTGGTTCTTATGAGTCCTGGTTTTGTGTGCCTAATTTTTGCCTGGTACTGAATAAGGATCGTAGATGACTAATCCCAGCTCCAAGCATACTTTTGAGCTAAACACCACTTTTGGCTGTGTCTGAATCATTTGTGTTTATCCAGCCCTTAAGGCTGTAAAGCAAATGCTCTTCTGGGTAGTCTTTGCTACTCTGCTTCAAAGCAGAAATCAAATGGTCCTTTTCATCAGGTCCTACTCCATCCAAGATTTTACCAGCCCACTAGCTAGTGTAGATCAGGTAAATTCAATCTGAACACATGAGTTGTCTCCGCAGTGATACAGTGATTTTTCTGAGTTTTGTGTGAGAACTGGTGTGATCTTGAGAGTTTTTAATACAAATAATAAAATATGTCTGTGATTTTTGTGGTTTGGTGATAATGTTAGAAATCCAGAACCCAAAACAATTGCACATTGTGCAAGGATAAACATGTAACAAAAAATGTCCTTCCTGTTTGTCCTAGCTCTGCATTCATTTAAACCACTTTAACTTATTTTAGCAAGTGGAAATGATTTTTTCAGATGAGTGACTGTCATCCAGAAAACTGAGATATGTTCCTGCCCGAAAAACATTCTTGCTTGCTGACATCAAAAACGTAATATCTAGTGAAAGGACTGGGGTGGTGCTTTTTTCCTTCTAAGCGTTTATCTGCAATTAAAATATCCCAATTTAAATGCTAACTTAAAATATAAGCATTCATTGGAAGTGTATAACAGATTATCATCAGACTACCAATGGGGATTCAAGCATAATTTAGTTTCTGTGTGTGTATGTGTGTTCAGCTGAAAAGAATAATTTCTTTAATATCTGTTGTGTTTCTCCACTATGACTAGATGTATGATTTCTGGACATAGTTCTGTAACTCATCACATGAATGACCACGTAGTTTGTTAGAAGGCGGGAAATCCTGAAAAAGTAGGAAGGTTCATTTTATAAATGACAGCTATACCTTTTATGGTTAAAATCCCTTCAGTATTCAAGCAGTCATAGTGTAGAGCCATGTGCTAGAGACCCTTCGCGTCAGTTGTTTATCTGATGTTAGAGATGCATTATAAACATGGGATATTTCACCTTAACTGCAGGAGCACAGTAATGTATTCTGTGATTCTATCCTTTTCCTTGATAGGCAGCCTGGAGCCCTTTAGTGCTAGATTATAAAGGTGAATAGCATGTGTGTGAAGCTTACATAAAGGAGAAATCCCCTAAGTGATTATTCTGTACGTGGTTGACTTCTGGTACAAAACAGCACCTTAGATACATCGATTGCCCTCCTTTGGGGGCAACTTGAAATGGTGATGCAGGAACCAAAACCACAGAGGGGTGAAGTGGCTGGTAGCAGCTTGCGAAAGGAATCCATGAATGTGACGGATAGAGCCAGAAATAAATCCCAGAGAGGTTTTCAGGGGCAAAAATCTGGTCCAGAAGAGCATTTTGTTTCTGGAGCAGGGCAGTTCTCAGCTCAGCCTGCCTCTGCTTTGGCCATGCCAGTGGAGGTCTGGGGAGAGTCTGAGAACGCAGTGATGTCAGGCTGTGGGTTGAGTGCAGCAGAGCCCCTTGATGTGAACTGACTGTGGGTAAGGTTCTAACTCTGCTGAGGTGACAGTTCCTCTTTCTGTGTTTAATGGAAGGAGCTCATTTTGGCTCTCTCTGGAAATTTCTGCCCAGCCTGTTGGCAGCAGGCACTGGGGGTTTACAGCTATTTTTTAGATAACCACAGGAGAGTGTTGCAAGCAATAAACAAAGAATAGGCAGCTTTTGCAGGCAATGGGGTGGAAGGGTTTCTCCATGCCTTTGTATCTCAGTTGTCACTATAGCCTGGCATGTTTTAGCTGACATTTCACAGCGCAGCTACCCTGTAGTCTGAGGCTGAATAGCTTTTTGCTTCAGTTCACCATTGAGACAATGGAGCAACTTGTGGCTCCTCCAGCCAGATGACAGTGAGTAAATCTACTAGTTGTTCAAGAATGGGGTATTAAGAAAAACAAGGAGGAAGGCTTGAAGAATGAGATGACATACAAGAGCAAAGGAGCTGGCTTTGTGGTTAGTTTTCTTTCCATAGCAAGAAAATAACCTTCACTGACAAATACCCTTAACTCCCTGAATTTGGCTGCCTTTTTAAAATAAATCACAGATATTGCTGTAATTTGTTAATTCACTTTTATTTTCTTTTTCTTAATTTATTTTATTTCAGCAGACCTTTTTGTGCAACAAAGGGTTGGCTTCTGGTGCACAATGGGCATTAAAGTGGATGGGAGTTTCTCACTAGTAGTACTTCAGTCCTGTTGGAGTAAGCATCCTCTTGTGTGAGTGGAGCAAAGGCAGCAGTGGTTTGGGATGCCTGGAGTGCGCATCAGCTCGTGTACCTGCTGAATAGTGCAGGCAGACAGAGGCATGGTCTCGCCTTCAAAGAAATGGCCTTAATTTCAGCACACCATCTTTGTGTCCAAATCAAACAGGAAGTGCAGAAAAAGGCAGGGATCTTGGTACACATCTTGTCTCTCAGTGCATGCAGGCTCTTTCATGGTGGACATGGGTGGCTGATGAGCTGCAAGCAATGCTTGCACCCGAGACTCTCTAAACGTGGGCTTCAGTTGCAGATTCCTCATGCCAGGGACACACAGCCTGGTGTGCAGAGCGCTTGGGTGGAGCACACACCTCATCTCCTCTGCTCCCGGCATCACTGCTGCTCCAGTGAATACTGGCAGGGAGATGAACACAAGCAGCCAGCCTTGTTGGAAGAAGTCTCCTTAAATGGAAGTGATGGCTTGTTTGACTGCAGTGTTGAATTTTTAAGCTAAAATTTTAGAGTGGAGGATAAGCCTCAGTTTGCAGAATCCCAATAATAAAGGCACATGCTCCCCTGTAAGAAAAATCTCTTATGGATTTCCACATAAACACTGACTCACTGTGAAAGATGAAGTTGATGCAACAGTACTTAAATAAACTTCTCTTAGATATGCCCAAGGTTTTACTCTTACGCTCTTCCTCTTTCCCTAGGGTCAGATGTGCGTTCCCGCCCCAAATAATAAAGTAAGTTTGGATAGTTATATGTCCTTTAGAAAACCACTTCTTGAGCCCTGGCCTCATCTGTTCTTGAGCAGCTGCCCATTTATATATTTATAGAGGCTGGATATCAGTGAATACAGCATGAGGCTGTCCTTGGCTACGGCTGTGTTGCCCAGAATTTGGTGTAATGCCATATATTCTTTTTCAGTGTTGAATTAAATATTAAGGAAATGGCCTTCTCTGAAGAAGGCATGTGTTTCTATTATTTTTTCCTTTCTCTTACTGTTTGTTTGAAGCACCAAGGTCCAGCAGGGGAGCAGTATGGTTGCCCAAGTGAACAGTCTGTGTTTTCAGTCTTAGGCATCTAAACATGCAGATTTGATTAACTGTCTTACAGCTTTATCCTCCTTTCCAGCTCCTGCTTTGGTTCCACAGTGCTGTGGAACAGGTCAGGTGGTGTATCCCTGTTTGTAGGCACCCCAAGACAGGCTTTTTATGACAGCTGACTATGAGTGTATCCTGTGGCTCTGCATTTGTTGTGCTTGGGAATCCTTGCAATCCCAGTCCCAGTGCATGGGAGTAGCTGTTACCCATGGGTCATATTCAGGAGCTCTGTGAGTTTCTGTTGCATAGTGGCATTAAGAAATCCCATGAGGATCTAAGGATGCAGAAGGATACGTGGTAGTGTTACAGCAGTAGGACATTACTGCAAAGCTGAGACTGCACATGGCACTGCTGGTTTGAAATGCACTTCACCTGTTCTCAGGTAATGCTCAGATGTAAGAATATTCTTCCCTTGGTTTCATGTTCTCAGTCTTCATATTAGTTCCACCCAGAGTTCCTCACTGGGATTACATAAACTAGAAGTTTAACACAAAATCAATTTGAAATAATGATACTTTAACTTTAAAAAAATTAAACATGCAACTTTTCTATGTGTTGATCATCTACTGTATGGGAATCATGAGCACCTTGTTCTAGATTTGTGCAGCTCAGAGCAAGGTTGTAGCAATTCATCAAGGAACTGCTGAGGGCCCCTGACCGTCTCAGGACCATAAACAAGTACTCAGAACAGCATGGGTTGTGGCAATGTCCTGATTGGGAATATGCAACATCAGCAAATGGTGTTAAAGAAGGAAATCCCTGCTGTAGAGTTAAGGGAATAGAGCTAGATAGTGAGTCAGCAGAAGACAACTGAAGATGCGTGTCAAGGATGCATGTAAGAGAAGTTAGTTGTGTCAGGACTTCTTAGAAAAGCTCATAAAGAAAGGACCATAATTATGATTGGCGTGGTGAAGGAGGATTAGAAAGAGACAGTTAAATTTCAACTCCTTAGAAAAATGCTTCTATTGAGATACATTGAAACAGTATGAGATAGTAGGAGCATCATGTCAAATATGTGAATTGGTAAGCTTTTTGCAAGATAATCTGGGTACAGCCCTCTGCAGTTCCCTAGGGTCCTCACTGATTTGGGCTGAGCTATAGTTTGACAACTTGAAAATCACTATGGATGTACTGGAAAGTAGATGCAGAGACCAAGCTTGGGAAATGTTAGTTGTTTGCCTTTTCAATAGAAAAAAAAAAAGTGATGATGATGCTCCCCATTAAGCATGGAAGTGGCACGAATTGCTGTAATTGCTGTGATTCAGAGCTGGGCAGTTCCAGATGGAAGAGAATAATCTTATTTTACAGTCAGTAGGCAGGATATGGAAAATTATGGGTCCTGCATGGCTGTAGCTTGGCTGTCTTCCACACCGGTAGTATTTTGCATTGCTGTGTATGCTGTTAACACCTTGGTATATATGAACAGTGTGGTCACTATATAGCTGCTTGGGGAACTATAACTCTGAACTGTGTAAAATTTATGCATGTGATTTCCACTGAGAGGGGTTGTTGGGTTTTGGTTGTTTTCTTTTCTCTGATAGAAGATGATTAATTAAGAGTAGACAGGCAGGAAGATAAAAGGGGTATGTATCTTATTCAGCTGTGCAGTTGGTGTACTTGCTTTTTAGGTATATGGTACGAGAACAGGATGTGAAAGTAATGCAGGAGACAGCTCAGAAAGGGGTTTCCATGTATTTGTGCTGCAGCCTCCAAAGATTTGAGCAAACCTGGCAGCTTCTCTGCTGCCAGTGGCATTGCTGCCACGTTGAGGGGTGGCCCTGCTGTGCAGTATGGGCCAGGGACAGCAACATTTTAGTAGATCTGTCATGCAAATTGTGATCACTGCATTTGGAGCTCTGCTGTTATCTGTAATTTAAAAAGCAGCATAAATGAAAATGGGAAACACGATAATAAAAAATTTCTGCTTTTAATTAGAGCACAACTAAAATAACTTTTAAATACCTGTAAGATTAGTGGATGTTTAATAGATTTTATATTCTGTTCAGTTTTTATCTTGAGGGTGTCTAAGGTTGAACTAACACATTATCAATTACCATAGACACCTTCAAGCAGCCTGTGAAGACATCTTCACATTTACTCTCATTCCAATTTGAAGCATTCCTGGAATATGAACTTTAGCCCTTTTTAACACTTTGCCTGCAGCAAAGAGTAAACAAACCCTTTAAAATTTTTTGCAGCCATTACTTCACATTTTAATATTCCTCTGTCCTACACATTGTGCAACCCATGGTCTGTGTGGACTTGTGGCAACTTAAAAATGAACGAGATGATATGCAGGAAAACTTTATTCCCTTTATGGGATCCTGTATCCCCTTTTAAGAACTGCTGCTTAAACATCTTTCTGGATTAATGTGAAAAGCCTCAGGTGTGCACAGCATATGGTTTGGCTGGGGAGTGCAATCCCATCTGCAAACAGTAAGTAGTACTCTTTCAGAAGATTTTAAGTGGCATAAATTACCCATAGTTTCAGCTTCCATGACAACATGAGATAAAATGCTGGGGTCTGTGTGTGAGCAACTGAGTAGTGGCATAAACGACATTCTGACGGTTTTGTAATGTGATTTTTCACATGTAACGTCAGGGGCTTTGGCCAAGTGGAGCTTTGGCAAGAGGCTGTGGCAGTAACCTCCCAAACTGCCAAGTGCATTTTGACAGGGCTTATCTGGCAGATCTGCAGTGTCTACGGAAGGGTTTTAAGGCTGGTGGCATGAGTAGATTGCAGGTTGAGCAAATTAGCTGACAGAATGGATTTTGAAGGTTGCTGTGTTACGCTGAGGGATCTTTGCCACAGACAAAAGAAGTGACAAATAGCTTTCTTTGAAACAAATGCCAGCCACAAACTGTAAATCAGCCAGCAAGGAGGTAAAGCTACTGGAGAATCTAATTTCTCTCCTGAGAGAAAGAATGTCACATAAAGAAAGCTGAAGTTTGATCATCCACAGGCCACTTGGACTCTAACATTGGCACATGAAGCAGTTGTCGAGCTTTGTGGTTTCTTGGTTTGGTTGGGTTTTTTTCAATTCTGAAAAGTTAAAGCCCCTGCTGGCAAAGCCTGTCCTAGTTTGCTCTCTGTCCATCAGCTCTTTTTATTCCACCAAAAGCCTGACTTTCACCTCTTCTTTCATGCTCTCTTCATAGCTCAGAGTAGCTGCAGCTGCCCTTTAGTTTTTGGCTGTCAGAGTGAGCTGAGCTGTTCTGCACCTCCTGTAGCACTGCTCTCCCCGCTGTGGGCTCTTCCCTCTGATGAATGTGATGCATTCAACTGCAGCATAGATTGGAGTTACTGAAAGTCGAGTTTTAAATGTCAGAGCAATGTAAATTTTTATATTATCAGTAAATAATTCCTAAATTCTCCTTGCTTCTCCTGTTGGCAACTGCTTTAAGAGTGAAGGAATGTCTTGGATGTAATTACATTATCAGTGTTTGATTAGTTCAGCTCAGCCAGTCAACTATGTAATACTTTTTATCTGTGGAGCAGTTATTTAGTTAACTGGCCACATGTTTTGCCTTTTAACATTTTTAAAGTCCAGCTAAATCTGTGAGAGTTAGAGTAGCACTTCATTTACTAGCATTTTAAGTTGTTTAGATACACTGAAGTGGAAGATAAGCTGGATGTTGCTTCTGTCCAGGAGAATATTTGTAGAGGTTGTTCACTGCAAGTGGCAATAAGAGACCCCATAATGTGGTTACACCTTTGCTAGGATGTCAGGATTTTTTTTATTGTAGTGAAACTCTGAGTGGATGGGAACATCTTTCTTGCAGCAGAAAAGATAATTCATTCTGTATTACTGTGCATCAAGTGAGTGCATTGCACTGCTGAAATTGAGTTGCTGCCTACAGAAGAGGAATACCTGTGCTGATCAGGTCATGATGCATCAGCTTCTGCTGATGGGTCTTCATCTGAACTCCACTCCTGAAACACTTACTGCTTCACCACTGAAGCACATCAGGCTCCTGAGAGGAAAGTTGTAATGTTTTTGCAGCACTCAGCTGTTAACTGCTGTTGTAACTCACAGACCAAAAACTGTAGGTTGCCTATGAAGGTTCATTGGCAGCAGTCTTCTTTTGTGTTAGGGTTTTATAGCAGGGTTAGGGTTATTAGGCTTATTTCATTCATTTCTCGTCACTTACTGAGAAAACTGTAAAGGACAGGAAAAGGTTCTCCTGGCAGTTCCAGAGAACACATTACTGGAGAGGGTAAGTAGTTTTCTGCATTGCTCATTTGCTCATGGAGAGATGCTTGGCTGAACAAGGGCCAGAAATGGAAGTGGTAATCATTAAACAAGCAAATCCACCAGTTGTGCTCTCCAAAAAAAATCATGACAGGACATACTTCCCAGTCCTGAGAGGTGCTAAGTCTCCTGTGCGGAGGGAGGGGTTGATACTTGCTGCTGTGGGATGAGGGTGCTCAGCAGCTTACAGAATCTCACATGGTCAAGTGCAGAATTTGTGCATCTGGGCATGGGAACTGGGATCTGCAGATTTCTCCCCTATCTGCAGAGCTATTCAGACACAACACTGAAGTGTGATTTGAATGTCCAGAATAGCAGATAGTGGTTAACTGTTTTTTAAAAAGGGTCAGAAGCTGCCGTCTTCTCCCTGAGGGTTTTTTGAGATATATTCCTTTGTGTTCCAGCAGCTGAGAAAATAACTCTCCAAATTAGTCACTTTGGTTCATTTGTAGGTTCTCTCTGGTTAATCAATTCTCTAGGAAAGAAAAATTTTGTTATGTGTCATTTGCCACTGTTTTTTTTTTCTTCTTTCTTTTTTAGGTGAACATGTTTGTGGAAGGATTCCATGATGCTATTCTTCTTTATGCTCTAGCTTTACAGGAAGTCCTGAAGATTGGTTTCAGTAAGAAAGATGGGGAAAAAATTGTTCAACAAACACGGAACAGAACATATGAAGGTAAGAGTTAATATGGAGTTGCAGCTTTCAGAGTCAAAGGAACTCAGGTCTTTGCTCTATGCAAAGTAAGGACCCATGCCTGTTCTACTCCTAAGAGAGGGGAAAGTAACCATACGAAACCACGTACATCTTTAAGGCTGCCTCACATACCTCACCAATCTGACTTTTTTTTGCACTAGCTGTCGAGGCTCTTTTTAACTCAGTTAAAAAAACTCTAACAATATAATGACCCTCACTGATGTTGTAAAGAAATACCAATAATTTTCTCAGGCTCCTTCTTTGTTTTTGAAAAGATTACAGCTGCTCACTTTGCTCACGTTCATCTATTAGCTCTGAGATTGCCTCATTTTTTCCATTTCACTTTTTTATCTTGAAAGCCTGGGAATGGATAGAAGCAAGCAGGTGCCAGGGTTGGGGTTATTTTGTGTTTCTCAACGGGGTTCCTTTGGGCCCTGGAAGGATTTCCCCCAGCCTCCTTTCAGGAGCTGTGTGTATTGTCTCAGAGGCAGGAGCTGAACAGCACTGTGCCTTTCTGTGCCTGATCCTGGAGGCTGCAATTCTGCAGTGCAACTGGCACTTTGTTTTACCTTGCTGACGGAAAGCAATGTAGATGCTTTTGCCAGGTAAGAATTGTAATAAAGAAACTGAGGATTATTGGTTTCATATGTCATCTCTTAAAATATTTCCATCTATCCCTTTAAAATGTTCCCATCCATCTCATGTAATAGTCCAGTCATTTGATGTAGGACTGGCAAGATTTCCTGTGGAAATGCCTGAGAGAAGGAAACATTTCCCCTAGATAAAAAGCAAATGATTCATTTGAATGTGTAAGAAAAACCTCAGTGGCCAGGTTCTCAGCTCTAAGAACATATTGGACATTGTGTAGGAAGGCAAGAAGGGCAGCAGCTCCAAACCAATTTTCTGTTCTCAAATTGTGGTGTGAACACAAGGCAAAAGAATACTCAGGGCAGCTTAAGGGAACACAGGGATTGTTTTAAGTTACGCTGGTTGCAGACATCCCATAAGCAGCCCTGCACCAGCTGGAGGGTGTGCTTTGGGTCCCACTACCTCTCTTCACACCCATGGCTTCCCAAAACACTCTGTTTTAAGGGAGGGAATCTGCTGTCTAAGGATTTGTCTCTCTGGTTGGTTGTGCCGTGCATGATGCCCCAGCACAGCCTGTGTTTTCTCTGCTCCTGTTCCTGTGCCCCAGGAAGCCACCAGCTCGTGTGCCCATGCGTCCTGTGTAGTACCGTGTGCTCCACGTGGGCTGCGTGGTTGATTCTCACACCTTGCTTGTAAAAAATGTTCTCCTTCCCCATTTGTGAAAACCAGAGTGTTGCTGGTGGCTGACCTGCTCCACCTATTCTG
The DNA here is from genome assembly GCA_013398015.1 of Oreocharis arfaki. Classification (NCBI taxonomy): domain Eukaryota; kingdom Metazoa; phylum Chordata; class Aves; order Passeriformes; family Paramythiidae; genus Oreocharis; species Oreocharis arfaki. The sequence goes on along the minus strand of VZRR01006557.1, from coordinate 174,806 downwards.
AAAATGTAGCTGAGTTGGGCTGTGAGGGTGCAGTTGAAAAGGTCAAAATGCTTGTAAGTCATATGCTATTTCTTCCCTGTGGCAGAACTTTGCTGGATATAAAACAGATTTTGAAAGAGGCCTTCAAGTGAATGTCTTGCAATCCAGTCCCTTATTTATTTTGCCCACATCCATTTATTCTGCCCATGAGCCCCTCTCCGCAGTGGATGTAGCATCACAGAGTATGGTTCATGCATCCACATGTGAGGCTATGCTGCAGGACTGAAGCTTTATAATTGCCTTTGACTTCTTCAGGCCTTGATAATGCCAACTCCAGTTTCATTAATGACATTAATTTAACTGCTGATGTGTAGATACCTGATTGTCTTGGCACCTCATTTTACAGCCTGCTCTGACCTATCAGGACTTCCAACAGAATGTGGATGCTGAGGTGATCAAAGGATTTCTTACTGATTGGGTTGTTAAAGACAATATGGTATAACTGCAGGGCACATTGTGTGGAGAATATTTGTTCTTCATTGGCATTTCCTCTGAAAAAGGAAAAAAAAAAATTGTATATAGGTATCTCACATAATAGAACAAAAAAATTCTTTGATAGAATCATTCCATCTACATGCAAATACCTTCATTAAGGTTGTTTCAAGATTTCCTCTCTCTGTTTCTTAAGGAAATTGCAGGAACATTGGAAATTGTCAGCATTTCAAACTCTTATTTTTGATTCAGATGAAAAATTGAAAAATTTCCTCCCCACTCGAAAAAAAAAACCCATAGGACCTCTAAGTTTCAATTTCAGTACCTGCTTTCAGAAACTGAGTTTTGGTTTTCTTAGGTCATAAAAGTGTCTGTTCCTATTAGCACCTCCTGTCAGATCCAGAATACAAATTGATGTGTCAGCAGGGGCATCACAGTTCTTCTTAGTGGCCTCTTCTTTCAGCGTCTCAGAGCCAAGTGGTTGTTACACCCATTCTATTTCCCTGCAGTAATTGAATTGACAACTGCTTCATTACTGTTTTGTTATAATGAAACAGATGCTTGACAATAATCTTTGATTACCACTACATATTTTGAAAACCACAGCAGGCTGAAATGTTCCTGATGTTACTAAAGCTGAGCAGATACAGACTAAGTGGAGGTGTGTTAAGTCTGTTGCATGCTCACTATCATTAGGCGTGTTGGGGGAAACTTATACTCTGAATATCTGACCTCTCCTTTCTGTTTGACTGTCACTGAGAGCCTGAATATCTCCATGGTTTTGTGCCTGGTCTAGGCATGTAGTTGGTGTAACATGGATGTACAATGATGCCTGTTTGCCTTGCACAGGGGTGGATGACTGTGTTTGGTGTCAGGCACTGGAGGATCAAATCTGAGAATATCTGAGGTGATAAAGTGTATCAGCAGTCTTAAGACGTCTTCACCATAGTTAATTGGGATTGTTTAATGGAATTTTAGAACCTGTTTGACTTAACACCTTGAGACTTTGAAACCACACTTTTTCTACACAGGGATGTATGTTTGAGGAAGAGGTTCAGATTGAATCCAAGGTTGGGTTTATTTCCCATGACGGGTCAAACAAGTTGCCCCAGTGAGGTTGTCCAGTTTCCATCCTTGGAAGTTTTAGAGAGCATATAAAGCCTTGAGCATCCCCCTGGCTGACCGTGCTCTGAGCTGGAGGCTGGGCTCAAGATCTCCTGAAGCCCCTTCAAACCTGAGATATCCTATGAATCTATGAGTCCCAGTTTCCCCAGAGTTTTCTAGAAATTGTAAAACAAGTGAAGTGGGGTCTAAGAATATAAACCAGACGGCACCAGGTTATGTAGTTGATCTTGTGTAGATGAACACAGAGCTTAGTGCAGATGTAGTGCCCATGGTGCCCCTTGTCCATGTCCGTTTAGTATCCCATTAGATGGAAACAGCATTGGTCTGCTTGTATGGGTGCAGCAGCCCCTTCAGCCTGTGGGATGTAGGTCTCTGCCCCTGTGTCCTCTGCAGCACATGAGCTGGACTCTCTTTATTCAAGCGTCATCAAATATTTCAGGATTAGGCTTTCTGTAAATAATTCGCATTAAATATATTTGTGTTTTATTCTTACATGCTGGTTTTTGGACTAGATTTTTCTCACGTATTCTCCAGTCTCACGCATTTGATATTTAAAAGGAGAAATGTTAAGAATTCAGGAATGCAGACACAGAGATGAAATTACAATTTCTTCTGGAATGCCAACAAAAATGCTGGGAGACTGATGAGATTTCCTGTCATATCGGTCTGTAAAAACCTGTCCACTGTTTTCATGTTTTGCTTGGAAAGGCTCAGTATTTTAACTGATTAATTTTCTGATTCCTCACATGCCATTCTTTAGGCATTGCAGGGCAGGTGTCCATTGATGCCAACGGAGACAGATACGGAGATTTCTCTGTGATTGGAATGACAGACCCGGAAGCAGGCACGCAGGAGGTAAGGAAACAAACCTTTTGCAATTGGCCACTGATGAATTTGTAATTCAGTGTAGAGTAACATGGAATCATCTCTTTACTTGGTGGCTTAATCTTACCAACTTAAAGACCAAATCCTTTCTGTGAAATAGCTAGTAGTTATACCAAGTTTTTTTAAACTTTCTTCTTTTCTTTGACAATGCAACTTTCTTCACATGATGCTAGCCTTTAACTAAAGGTGAATTCTCACAGGCTAGCTAAGCACTGCTCATTCTGTATATGAGAAATTATTGTTCAAATGAGCAAGGCCTTTTATTCATTGGTGGGAAGAAAGATTAATCTTACAGCAATCTTATAGTGATGCACAAGTTATCCTGATTAACAGGATTAGTACAGGATAACAGTATTAACATAGCAGGTACAGATATTTAAGTCTTACACTGTGGTCAACCACAAGCAGGAGTGCAGACCTTGCCTGGCCTTGTTTGTCAGGCAGCAATTCCTCAGTGCCTTGTTTTCAGTGTTTAAGAAACATTTTAATCAGATGGCTCCATATACACCAGATAGGTTATTCCACTGGGTGCAGAAGGAGTGGAAGTGATAGACTGTGAAAAAGTCTCTGAGTATCAGCACCAGCTGCACACAGAGAATAGCATGTCTGGGCTAAGTTTATGAATACATGCATCATCCTAAGTCCAGCTGCAGTGTAGTGCTTTTGTTAGTTGCAAAATCAGCATCAACCTCAGCTTTGCTGGTCCCCCTGATTTCAACAAGCTCAAACATAAAGCAGCAGTATCTGAGCTGGACGTTTCAGTGTGTGGATTTAAATCCAGTGAAGTTACATTGTTCTTGTTGGTACTGCAGCAGAGACGAATTCCAGGAGCCCTTTTAAATGTGTGAGGATGTCTAGTGTGTTTTAGTGTGTAAAATTGATTGAAAAACTACAGCAGTAGGCTGCAGACACTTCCAGGGGCAGTAGGAGTTCAAAATGGTTGGGATAACTTTGGTGTGAACAACCTGTGTTTCTTCTGTTTGTTCAGCCCAGTAGCTTTTTATCTCGTTTATCAATTTAATCTCCCTCTCTTACCCTTCCTTCCGTTGCTCTTTCACTTGCGATTTAAACTACCTTTTTTTTTAAATGTTACATTTATTCTCTTAACTTACTGTGCAACTTCCGTCTGCTTTATTATGTACATAAACATACATGCAATTAACTACTTACTACTTTTGTCTGCAACATAATTTCTAGCCTCATGCCTCACTCTAAAAACATTGTTTCTTTGATAATTTGTTTTATTAATCTGGACAATTTTTTCTGTGTCAGTACGAGAATGTTTCTCAGCTGGACTGTGCATGATGGATGAGTGTTTGGGCAGAGCTGTTTTCCCAGGTCTATTGACAGAGTTTAAAGCTAGAAGAAAACCTAGATTTCCTAGTTTGACCTCCGCTGTAGCGGACACAGACAGGTTTCTTAACCTTGTATTGAGCCCTGTAGTTTACACATGACTAAAGCTCACACTGTAACAAGCATTTATTTTTGGTTTGGAGGCTCTGAAAGAACAGGGACTGCCTTGCTGGTACCCTCAATGTTTGTTCCACAGATGAACCACTCCTGCTCTTCAAAAATCTGTCTCGTACTTCTGATCTGAATCTGCTTGGTTGCTGCTTATAGCTTTTTGTTCTTAAACCATTCTGCATACTTTCTTATTTGGTAAGTCTTGCTGGTAGAGGACTTGCTCACTGCTGTTTGATAAATTAAACGATCTCTTAATAAGTAATCTGCTGCCTGTGAATGGTCTCTATTTTTTCCAGTTTACTGGATTTGCTTTAATTTTGGACAAATATTAAACACATTCGTTCTTCTAAGGATTTCTATCCCAGTTGCAACTGCGAGATAAGTATGTTTCCTTATTTAGTATAAAATCCACCTTTGTGTATCCAACCAGAGCAAACATTCTTTAAACTCATTAGCTTTGAAATGAAATTTAGGTGGAAGATTTGAATGGGCTATCCATGCCTTGAATTCTAAACCTAGTGTTAATATCTGGCTGTTATCTGTGGTAGGACAAATACATTTATTGATGTTCTTCTGCCATTGCTTCTTCAGTGTCACAGTGTATGGTCTTGCTGCTGTACATAGATGTTTTTAGAACTGTTCTCAGGTGAATGACCTACTAGTGTTAGCACAATATAGTCCCACAGTGTTGCAGTAGATTCAATGTAGGTTATCTTGAATAAAGCCTGAAACTGTTGAAGACAGGACTGAAATTCTGAACTGCCTTTATGAATTGGTATGAAAACATGGTACTGCCAGCATAACACATGTGTAAATATCAACAACAGCAGAAATAAAAGATTTGAAGGTTTTAACTGAACCTGATCAAGTACCTCTGAATTCTGCCAGAGCAGAAAACTCCAGCCTGGAGTGTGTAATTCAGCATTCGAAGTGCTCGAATTCCTGGAACCACAGAAGGTTCTTAAGTTAGGAGGGGCCTTAAAGATCATCCAGTTCCAGCTCCTCTGCCATGGACAGGGACACCTTTCATTGGCCCAGATTGCTCTGAGCTCCATCCAGTCTGGCCTTGAACACTTCCAAGGGTGTGAAAGCTGCACCCTCAGCTTCTCTCTGCAGCCTGTGCCAGTGCCTCACCACCTGCAGAGCAAAGAATTTCTGCCTCACTTCTCATCTAAATCTCTCCTCTTTTAGTATAAATCCGTTTCGCTTGTCCTGTCACTACCTGCCCATGATAAAGTTGTTCTCCCTCTATTTTACAAGCCCTCTTGGAATACTGAAAGGCTGCAGTGAGGTCTTCCCAGAGCCTTCTCTTTCCAAGGTTGAACCCCACTCTCTCAGCCTTTCCTCGTAGGAGAGATCCTCCATCCCTCTGATCATTTTCAGGATGTGAATCTGATCCCTGCTCAGGATTTGCTCCAGCAGGTCCCTGTCCTTCCTGTGCTGGGACCCCAGAGCTGGATGCTCCAGGTGGGTCTCAGCAGAGCAGAGCAGAGGGGCAGAACCCCCTCCCTCCCCTGCTGCCCACGGGGCTCTGGCTGCAGCCCAGGACACGTTTGGCTCTCTGGGCTGTGAGTGCCATGGCCGGGGCATGTCCAGCCTCTCACCCACCAGCACCCCCAAGTCCTTCTGGCCAGGTGAACAGGAGGGTTGTTCACCCCCAGTCTGGACTTGTATCTAGCTGCTAATACTTCTGCTTAGCTGGGTGGCAGTCCTGAGCACTCAACTCACTATGGAGCAGTTGAAAAAAAAAGCCCAGGGAGAGGAGGAGGAATATTCTTAAGGTAAAAAGCTTGTGTAAACTGCATTTATGTAGAAGAGAAGCCTGGGGGCAGAATCAGATAAGAGCCTGTAAGTATGTAAAACAATGTTTCAGAAAGGGAGAGTTTCTGTTACCTCTGGCAATTCGGTAACAAGTGATGGATAATTACAAAGAAAGAATTTTAGGTTACATGCTAGGGAAAACAACTGACAGTAAGGCTAGCTAAGTTCTAGAATAATTGCTACAGAAATTGTGACGTCTCTGTCTTTGAAGGCTTTTGTGAACAGATTAGATAAACATCTGTCAGGAATGCTTTTGTTCAGCTGATTCAGCCCTGGGACAGGGCATGCACTGCATAACCTCCCACAGACCCCTTCAGCCCTCTTCTCTGAGATTCAGTGTCGTGCCGCAGGAGTCGAGTGAGTGATGCTGCTCTCCCGTTTGTTTTACTTCTCTAAGTTGGTAGGAAAATCTTTTCATTTCTTTCTTGTTTTGCATAGGTGATTGGGGACTACTATGGAAAGCAGGGACGATTTGAAATTCGATCAAATGTGAAATACCCATGGAACCACGGCAGGCTGCGACTAGATGAAAGCCGAGTTTCAGAGCACACAAACAATACACCGTGTAAATCATGTAAGTTTAGTGACTTAATGCTGCTGTCCCAGCTCCAAAGAGAAGAATACCTGAGTTGATGGCACATAATGGGCCATACTAAATTGTTCAGCACACTTGTCCAACTGCGACATGGTGACTGTCTCTATCTCCCAACTGCTTGGGAGGTTAAGGTCTGGCAGCTGTGGGTAGTACATGATCTGATATGCTTCCCTGAACTTAAACTTGACAGTAATTATGCACAGCCTAGAACCCTGGAGGCTTTAGGACTTTACAGGGGCCTTTTAGCCAGAAAGAGGGATGTAACTGAAAGCCCAGCAGAGACTAATCACGCTGATAATTAGCAGCTGTGCTGGTGGGAGCAGCGTTCTCCCAGTGCAGAATGATTTTCAGTGTTACAAGGAGGCACTGTGAGGGGCCCGGTAGGCTGAGGAGAAGCGAAGTCAGTTGAATGAGGTGACATCTGTGAATTCAGAAGGCTGGGACTACCCTCCAAAGGGCAGGTGTCCGTTCTTTCCAGTACATTGCCTCTGCAGACTGTGTTGTAGTGAGTGGGACATTGCAGGGAGATTGGGTAGGAGGATACTGGTGCCTCAGTGACAAAGGGTGGTCTTAACTTTTCACAGGAAACAAATTGCTAGTCCTACAGTGAAAAGGTAACTCCAGCCTGATAATTCTTTAATCCTTGAAAAACTGGTGTGTACGCAGACCATTGTTGGTCAGCGTGGTGTAGCTGTGCACCTGCTTCCTTCCCTACGGATCGAATCCTCTCGAAGGGTCAAGGATGAATGAAGAGAAGGGAGCAGTTTAATTTCCTTCTCTGTTGCTTTCCACAAGCCCAGGTGGGAATGGAAATGGGAGCAGACTGCATGCACATGAAAAAAAACATTGTTCTTCAGGAGCCCTGCACTTGCCAGAGACAGTCCTTGCTTCCCTTCGGCCACTGTGTCCCTCTTCTGCCTCTGTCGAGATTTGAAGCAAGCTGAAAGTCATATGGCTTTAACTTGAAACAAAGTATCTTCAGGAAATAAGAAAAAAAAATTGAGGAACTGTTGGATAATCACAGTCATGTTAATAAAGCTGGATGATAGAGGGTTATGATGCTAAACCAGGTAAAATGAGTTTGTTTCTGTTACAGTGACTCAAGGCATATTCAGTGCTGATTCCCATTATGTGCGTCACTGTGACCCGAGTCTGTGTTATGATTCAGACCAAGCTGCCCAGGCCAGTTTCCTAACAACATTCCCTTGTATCACATCTCCAGAATTGTGCCTTCGTCTGACACTGATTTTGGGGCTTTTTCAACCCCAAGAAAAGGTGGGACAAAAAGTAATCATGCAGACACTGGAACATGTTCCCGTGGAGTCCTGAGCTCTGAAAGGCTTTAGTTATTATCTGATGCTGGTCACTAATTTCCTAGTTGTGTGTATTTTCCAATACATGAATGCAAATAGTTCTCAATATAAACCCTGATTGTTTATTTTTCCCCTTTTCAAGCAGGTGGTCTAGGAGAATCAGCAGTTACAGGAATAGTTGTGGGCGCCTTGCTTGGAGCAGGATTGCTAATGGCTTTTTACTTCTTCAGGTTAGTTCAATTCATTGAAAGTTCTGTAAACTTTTTATTCGTTGTCCAAACTTCTCAGCTCCTGGCAGAACATCCTTGATGTGAGACAGAGAGGCACCATAATAATGTGTGGTAACATTTTCACCAGAGACAGTGAACACACTTTGATTGTCCTTTTGTGTTTATCCAACTAATTTTATTGACTTGGGTCTTCATCCTGTGACTGCTTACATCTCTAGGTGATGTTACTCATGGAAGTAATTCCGGTGAGTTCCAGACATTCACAGTTGCTTTAGTAAAATGCCCTGGCCTTGAAAGCCGCCTTTGTTTGGTGCTCCTTGCCAGCACAGTTGTGCAGGCTGTGATCTGCAAGAGATTTATATCATTTGACTGGTATTGAATGGAATTGTACTGGAGAGCAGAAAGAGATTTCTGTTTTTGTGTAAGAGAGCATTTGGATTCCAAAGCTGTGCATTTAACTTAATAAGCTGAGGTCAGTGCAGGGTGATCAGATTTTTGTTCTTGTTTAAGTAAAATAATTCTTGCACTGCTAGTCAGCAAATGTAAAGTCTTGATAATTGATCCTGTACTTATGGAATAAATTAGTTATACATGTTCAGCACCTTATGTGTATAGTCATTTATCTTCCTGCTATGGAAAAGTCAGATAGGGGAACAGAATAAACCTCTGCATACAGGAATCAAATAATTCTATCCAATAAAAAATAACTGTTTTTAAAAAATGTTAACAAAATAAAACAGGCAAAGCCTGCTTCACCTCACCAGGACACTTTCAGGGTTTAAAGAACCAGGCTTATTCATCAGGTGCTTACAACTGAAATTCTGCAGGGTGATTTTATTCTTGCATGTGTTCAGTGTTTATATATGTCACTGTCCATGTTATTTGGGTTTGAGACAGCATTAAGTTGGCTTGGACTGATTAAAGACTATCTTTAAAAAAAAAGAAAATAAAAATCTGTCTTTATTTTTTATGTCATCAGAGGTTCTTGCATCTTACATAGATTCTCAACCAGAGATGACAGTTGTTTGGTTGTAGGTGTGGTTTTTAGCATTGCTGATACTGAGAGGGAATTGGTATGTTAGAAATAAAACAGCAGGTATCCTGGGCTGGTATAAAGCTATGCAAAGCATCTTTGTAAGATCAGAACTTAGACTCCTAGTCATCTGACACAAAGATTTGGATTGGAAATCCATGTGAGCAGTGGTGGGTATCTGTAAAAGTAGATGCAAGGCAGCTGAATTCAACACCCAGTCTTTTTATTTATGGTGAGAGGGAAGAAATGAGCACTTTTCTTCTGTGCAGTTCATGTCATCTTCATGTGAAAGCTAAACCAGGTCTCTTAGAAGTGGCTGTTTCTCAGTTTACTGAAGGAAGCTGCAGGTGCTGTCACATGGATCTACGTGTTGGAAATGTCTAAAGACGTGGGTGAATTTCACTCTGGAGATGTGATTGCAGTTGCTCAAAGCAGGAGCAGGGACAACCTCCTTGTTCCACCATTAGAATAAATATCTGAAACCTAACAAATAAGAATGCATGGGTCAGATTTTCAGGAAGTGTTGGTTTAGCAATTGTGTGCCTGGAAGTAGTTTGTACTTGCAGCTTCTATACCTTTTAAACGGTAAGTGTACCTTCTGATTATGTCTTGTTTGGATCTGTAATTGTCACAAATGAGTATGCAAATACAGTTTTGAGCGTGCCTGCAACCACTTAAAAGATCTGGCTAGCAGTTCTGATGCGTAGCTTTGACAGGATTTCAACTTAAACCCCTACGTATCTAAAATCTGGACCTGTCCTTGTGCAAGAGCTACTACTGTGCATGCTCTGACCCATGGAAGGGTCTGACTTGAAAATACGTAAAGAAAGTAAACAACACACGTTTTTCAAGTTCTTTTGGAGCCTATTGATACAGACACAAGTATCTAGGGAATATTTTCAGAACTTTTAGGTCGCCCCTTTCCATGCAGCCATGTTGCCTGACTCAAAACTTTGCTGTTGTGAAAATCTTTCTTCCGCTGCTGCATATGTAGCTCTGACTCCTGCTACACGTGCTGGTGGAGCAGAGCTTTCCTTGGCATCCAGAAAAATCCATTTTTGCCATGCATCTCCACCAGCAGTACAAGCACATGTGGCTGGACTAATGTCCTTCTGAAAAATTTGTCCTGAAATTGAGTAGAAGTATGAATGTATAAAATGTAAATGTGAATCATCTGATGATTTTTGGGGGGGAGATTTGGGTACTAAAGAGGAAGCTGAAAGGCAGTCAGAGGGCTTGTTTGACGCACGAAGTAACATTGCAGAATTCTTCAAAAGGCCCTAGAGGAAGACACACAGGAAGAGCTGTGTCTGATGCATGAGCATTTGTGTTTATTTCTTATCTGTCCTCTACATCCCTCTTCTTAATTCATCATGTTACCTCCTCTGACATTACAAACATAGTGGCTTTCTCAGAGGGAAATGGGAAGATTAGTTAGTTAATACATAGTTTCAGTGAGAAATGCAGCTGAATAGTCAGATCTGTTGTTTGAACTCTCCAGAAAGTTCCCCCAACCCAGCATACTGAAAAGAAATTTGGCTTTGATCAATATAAAGCAGTGATGTGACACAGTTCATGTGACACTTCACAAAAACTCCTAATCACTTAGATCAGAAGTTTTCAAAGAAGAAAATATCCGTGCCTTAGTGCTTTGAGACTGCCATGTAGAAATTAACAGGCATTCTTGAGCCTGGGTAAAATGTTCTGCGGCAAACTACTTTAATCTTTGACCAGGGTTTCGCATTGTGCCGCATTTCATTTTTCAAATGGCACCCAGCTGTCCCCTACAGGCATTCTTTATAAGGGAAGTCTGTTAGCCTATAGCTGGAGAAGGGTTTCTCATTCTGTTCCTCTCCTTTCATGCAGAAAGAAATACAGAATAACTATTGAGAGACGAACTCGACAGGAGGACTGCAACATGGGCAAACATCGGCAGTTACGTGAAGACTCCATTAGATCTCATTTTTCTGCTGCATAAAGAAGTAGATGAAAAAGAATCCCATTCTTCCTAGGGAAAAGAAAGAACTAGAGAAAAGGACACAACCAAAGACATCAGTGTAAAAAGAAGAGGCTCTTGAAGAACTCTTTTAAGCAGTAATTTTGTCTTAATTTCTTTCAGAAGCTCAGGAATGATTTACTAATCACATTATGCCACATGGCCTTTCATCTCATGAAAAAAGAAAATTATGCAGTTGATGTTATAGGATGTACTTAATATATAAAGACAGTATTTCCTAAGGCATGTATTAAGACTAGCAGATCTTGGTTTAGTTGATGGGGAATGCCTCATTCTGTTCCTTTTCTTTTTGTTGTTGTTGTTTAGCTTCTACCACCTCCTTCCATATTTGCATCTCACCCACGGGTATCAAATGTGGTTTCAGAGGCACAGGTTGCTGTCAGAAGGAAAAACGGGATTCGTTTGGGGTATGATCCTGCATCACTGAATCACTGCCATTGATAACAGGGGATATGAAATTTGGTGTACGGGCCTCAGTTCTGGGAGGGAACTGGCACTTGGTTGTAATTAACTCCACTGAGAAAGTCATGCAGGTGGAAACACACGAACCATTCTTTCCTTGCTTGTGTGGCATCACAGTCCAAAAGCACTCTTAGCTGGTGGGATTTAGGAAACTCTCCAGTGAAGGATGAGGAGTTTCACAGGCGTGAAATAGCGACAAAGAAGACAATCAGGTCTCTGGAGAGGACTGGTTAATTCCTCAGTCTTATTTGTGTTTTGTCACACTCTTTTCTGTCCACTGCCATGACTTTCCAGAGGGGCAAATGTAGTCCATGTCAAGGATGCTCCTGTTCCCAGTGAAGTCAATGGCAAAATCCCATTAACTTCAGTGAGCACAGGACTGCATCCATAACTGTAAATATGAAAGTGTTTGTATAGCTGATGCAATTCAAAAGGGGATTTTTTTGTGTGTGTAAAAATGACATTTCATGCTACCATTTTATTTTTTAGGATATTTTTAATCTTGTATTTTTCTATTAAAGTATCTATTTTTGCTTTGGTAGGATTAAAAATTAAGGAAGATTATGTTTTGAAGACATATTTTTTATGATAGGAGTAATATGCAGGGAAAGTCAACAGCTGTAAATACATTTTAGAGCCAGGGGAGGAGAAATGACTTTGTGGATGGTAATAGACTTTTTGCCCCGCCTTTTTCTCCAGGCATGTGCAGCATTCAAATAGTTACTTAAACAACACAAATGCAGTTATTGAATTGTCTATGTGAGGATCACCCTGATGCTGTAAATAATGCATTTTTCACATGTTGAAGAGTCCTACAGAAGCCGGTGAGATTTAACTATCTCTGTGTGTACAATTTAGCACCCAAGGAACTACCTTCAAGAATCATGTGTTGAAACACTATTTTAGGGCTGACTTTAATCCTGCTGCCATCAGTATCCCTGAAACTTTTGCCATTTGTTTTACCAGGAGCAAAACTGAATCTGTGATGAATTAGCTACTGACAGGTTATTTTATACTAGACAAAGCAGAGCTTTGCACTTTCTAGTGAACAAATGGAAATGAACAGTACTTGCTGTAAACGTGGTGAAGAAGACCCATGAAAATATTGTCAGTGGGAAAACAGAGCTATGACTGTGGTTTTAAGAGTGCATGAAATATTTTGGTTTATTCTATTCTGATTTCATAAGCAGAGCTTTCTAGTCTCAGCAGTTGTAGTCAGACTCGAAAGTTAATCTCAAAACTGGCTCTGAAGCCTGATTTCTACAAAACTTCTAGGCCCTGAAGTGCCAGAGTACCAATTCTGAGAAACCACTTTGGAGTGCCTGGGGGTGGAGAGCCAAAACTCTCTATGTCTGCTTTCTGATGCCTTTCATTTGTTGTTGGACAGGCTTTTTTCCTTATATTTAATTTCCTTCTTAGCGTATGGAGGGGTTCATCACCTGCCCTTGTGAAATACTGTCCTATGTCCCAGACAGACAGAGGGCAAAGCTTCCTGACTGTCGGGGCAGCTCCAGTACAGGAAGTAGATTTCCATCATCCCATTTCCCAGCCTGGGCCTGTGTAACGTCTACAAAAGTGCTTTAGCCAAAGCAGCACTGATCAGTGGACAGTTTTCTGAAGTATTCTCCTTATTTCCTGGGCACCAGGGAAGAATGGCATTCCCTTTATTTCATGGGCACCAGAAGTTGGCTAGAGCAGCATTCCTACTGCAGTGGACTTGGGGAGGAAAAAAGACTTCCTGGTTAGTTTTTGGGTTTTTTTTTTTCCTCACACAGTTGAGTTTCTCTAGCCCCTGGGCATGCTTAAGGTTTGGGGTTTTTTTTAGATACTTTCCAAAGCAGTTTTGATCTACTTCTGGTTATGCAAATAGGCCTTTCAGTATTTTGACTTTCTTTTAGCCGCTTGACTACTCTGTCACAGAAGAAAAGGCAGGGAAAATTTTTAAATGTGTAGAGAAAAGAGGGTATGATTTGAAGCATAAGCTTTTTTTGAAATTATTTTTGTTGTGACTTGCTTTGCAGTATGTACTAGTACTAGTGACTAGTTTGGCATCGAGGCAGTTGTGTAGATGTGCATTTTTCCTGTGCCATGCACAGCTGAGTCACACTAGAAGACAGGAGATCTGGCTGGGATGATAAATTCTTCTGACAGTTTATTTATTGTGTCGTTTTATGATAACTATATTTTGAAAAAAGTATAGTGGAAGATCACCTTCTGATTAAAAAGTAGTAGTTCTGATCCTTGTTTTTTATGTAGGGTTTTAAGCCATGACCTCAGGAAGTGTTTCTGTGAGGTGTCTGCTGGTGGGATGCTGACAGAGGTTTAGCCAAAACTGTGCATGCCAGCACCTCCCAGGAAAGGTGAACCTTCTTTGCACCTTGGAGCATTTTAGATCAATGGGCTTTCATGTTTGCAAGTTGCTGCACACAAACGTATCCGTTTTTCCCATGGAAGTGTGGAGATCGTTTAAGACATTTCACATAAGTAGATTCCTTCATAGCATAAATAAACTTGCTCTTCTTAGCTGCCTTTCACAGGCCTCTTGCTAATAGTTCCCAAGTCTTCCATGGACCATAGATCAGAAGCTGCCTTGAGTTTAGATTATTCAGCAGAGAGATTCTTTACTGGCTAATGCACTTTTCCTTTCTGGTTCATCTGCATTAGCTCAATGCCACAATGTTTAGGCTCCGAACTCTGTGAGGGAATGTCTAATCAAAATAATAATAATTGATTCTCAAAAGAGGTTTCAAAACCTACATTTTTGGCTTCAACAAATTGCCCATATTACAAACATACATCTGTATTACAGAGAAGCACAAGGAGACCCTTGACTCAGCTCAGCACTTCAGAACACTCTTAAAATATGCTCAACTTTAACTTCTAAGTGCTTTGCTCACTTGGGACCAAAGGGTATGATCCTGGCAATGGCTGAACCGAAGAGAAATTTGCCATGTGCTTGAATTTAAGAAAGGCTGGCCCTGTAGTCCATATTTATTGCTAAATATCACAGTTGTGCCTGTTAAAATTGAAATTGAACTAGTGGCTTCATACTCTGTTTGTCAAAGTTTGACAAATTCTGCTAATTTAGTATTTATTAAAATTACTAAATAATAGTTGGCTTAACATCTGATTCACCTCAAAATCCTCTTCCTGAGGGTTCTGTGGACAGTCTTCCTGTCTTTTTACCCTCATAACTTCAACCCCTAGGCTTCCACTGCAGCTGACAAAGATGAAGCAGAACTTTCAATAGTATCTGTGATTTATTTTCCTGAAACCCGCAGCTTCAGAGCCAGATGTTTAGATACTTTGCCTTGGGCCACTGGTAGTTCTGGAAGTTTTGTGCCTCCTGAGTTGTCTGTGACTACCACCATCATCAGTTCATCACCAGTTCCTTCTCTATGTGCTTCGTTGAGGACCACACCCAGCTCTGCTCTGAAAACATTCAGTCTTGGCTAAACCTTGTGACTGAGAGGGGTCTGCACTTTGAAAGATTGTGGCCTTGATTGTGGCCTCAATCCTTCAAACTGGATTGAACTCAGTTTATTGAAGAGTTGCATTAATTAATTTCTGAAAATTAATCACGTTGCTGTATTTTTAATTTGTTCTTAAGCAATGCGCCATTGCATTATTGGAAGTATTTTGTTGGGGTTTTGTTAGTGGAGAGTTATTAAAGGTGTAGCCAATGATTTGAAAACATTTGTGCTGGACAAAATAAGAGTGTTCTCCCTGACAACGTGTTTTACTGGGAGGTTGATCTCTGATTCATGTTTTGGCTTAGAAATGCGATCACACTCTCATTAAGCTGACAAAAAAACCCTCTTACTGATTCAGTGGAAGTAAGCTTGGGCCCTCAGTGGAGTGTCCTCAGGCTTGAAGCAGTTCAGAGTGAGTTTCTCAGCTTTGCAGTAGAACAGGCTGCATCAGCCTTAGCTGACCTTGGCTCCAGCGATGTTTTCACCTCATGAATGCCATAATGCTCCTGGAAAGCCAAGAATAGACATCAAAGACAGGAAGCTAATAGTCCTGGTCATAAATTTCTTTGGCAATTCAGTCCACCTTTTCCGGAGCTCAAGACAGTTCCACATCCTTCACTGCCCTCCTCTGTGCTTCAGAGTGTAGCCATGTAGCCATTCTTGGTTCTTTCAGTAAAGCAGTTAAGGTTATTTTTCCTCATTTGCTCTCAGAGTAGAGTGAGTCTTTAATTCCCCATTTTTTTTCATGGTCTTTTGTTTAGGTTCAGAAGTACTTTGAAAAGAAGACAGCCATTTTCCATCATTTAGTCAGAAATGCTCCTTCTTCACTAAAAGTGTTGGCTTTTATGTAATTTTAGGCATGGTTCATTGCTGCCACACTGCTCAGTTGTCAATACACCTCGTGTTGGCCCATGGCCATGCCAGCCACTATCAGAGTTCTAGACCTAGAATTGCCTGTTGGGAATTTTTTTATCCTTGTTGTTGCTATAAAATGATGTCTAATCTGGCAACTACCTTCCCCACAGCAGGCCACACATGGGAACAGAAATACAGATTTCTAATGGTACACTACCTTTCTGTTGGTTAGCAACATGCCCTAGTAACTCACCTCAGAGCAGTGAGCCATGAAGGGACAAATTTCAAAGTGCTTGTTTTGTAGGAGTCAGTTTCAGCTCTTTTTAGAAACAAAGGAATTCAGAAGCTACTTCTTGGAATGTATTTTTAAGGACATGCTAGGAAAAGATTTGCTTTCGGATATGTTGTGTGTGTGTCACTTCTCCTCCCCCCCTTTCCTTCTTGCTGTTGAAAACACAAAAAGATTTGTGTGTGTGTGAAACCTTTCAAGTGGAAGAATGGAAGAGTTTGCACTGTGCATATCCCTGCTCAGAGGCAGAAATTAATTCAGATGGCTTGAGGGCTGAATTGTTTTCCATTCTCAGATACCTTTTAACATCTGAGCTCTGAGACTGATGAAGAATGATTGTTGAAATTAAAACAAATAGCTGTTTGTGAGAGACCTCAGACCTGGCTGTCTACAGGGTCAGCAAGCTGTGCAGCAGACATTGATGGTGTCTGTTCTCTTCTAAAGAATGACAACAGAAAGTCTGAGCACTGTTTGCCCCAGTGAAGCCTTAAGTCTGTCATAAATGCAGCTCTCCCTGTATCTCATGCATAGAGGAAGAAAGGAAAAAGGTTAATGTTGGACTTTTTATGAAGTTACTGCTGGTTTTGACCAAGAAGATAAGGCTGCCACAGTTTCGAGGCTTTCTTGGGCTAGTGTTTTGTTGTGTCCAGTGTATCACTATACAGACTTCTATTATTCCATTACTTCTTCCAGGATTTACCTTTTAGAAGGTCCCTAACTGACATACAACAAATTTACAGCACAGAAAACTAGCAAAAAGGAGAGGCCTACAGTTCCCTCAAAATCTCTCACTAACCACTAGGGGCAAAGGAAATTATTCTGAATAACCTAACACTGTTAGTTTGTATGTTAAGCTATATTCGGAAATCTTAGGTGGATTCATTAGATGAAAAATCTTTGAAAGGTTAAAATCCACTCTGTGTGAACTGTTCCTTGGAGTTTCTGTCATGTGAATGTTTCTAGAGGACACTTGAGCAAGCAAAAGGAATGTACCAAAATGAGTATTTTAAAAAAAAAATCTTGTTAGGGGTTTCTTTTGTAATCTCGGCTGATATGCACAGGGAACACACAATTCTGCCCCCCACCCCCCAAGTATAAACAGAAGTTTTGCTGATGTGCATTAGCAGCAGGCACAGAGAGCACAGCTACGTTGCTTTCTACTTGGGGATGATCTGGACTTCTCCTTCTCTCAGAAAATAGAGTCTTTACTATGCAGGTCTGAAAATGCTGAGAACACTTGGAGAGGCAGGATGAAGCCAATGGGTAGAATTTGCCATGTTCCTTGTGCATAGGGTACAACAATCAAAAACTAACAGGACTCAGGAGAGACACTGTGGACAGGAACTTTGTCCCCTTTTTTATGGTGATACTGTTCCCTATTAATGGAAAAATACTGGACAAGAGAAAAACCTAGTGCCAGTTTAGCAGAAAACAAATGGAAAGCTGCACAGTATATTGTACTGATGTAAGTAGAACTATCTGCATATAATGTGATGTTATTTATTGTTGTTTTTGTGTAGAGGAGAGTGCGTATTCATGACTGTGGATATAACCTTTGTTTATTTGTGTAATGTATTTTATTTCTTCTATGACTTGGTCATTTAAAATATCTACGTTCACTGGTGTCCTTTTGACTTTTTATTCTGTGCATTTTCTTTCACACTTTTTAAAAATGCAAGAATATCACATAACCTAAATTGTAACAAAATGTTTCCATTAAAGACATAGGAATATGTTATCACCTGTTTCTGTGGTGTCTTTTGTCATCTATTTACTACATCCTTGGTCTGTTTCACATAAGAGGGTACTGTCAGATGGTACAGAGTTAATAACAGGAGGTTTATTCTGTGTCTAGGACACTGTATAAGCCACTGATTTTAATGATGATTAGCAACTGATTACATCAGGAATCAATCTAACCTTTCTTTGGGAAGAAAAGTTCCTCCATTGCATTTTAAGATCTGGGAAAGGTTTTAACCAGTGAACTCCAAATGAACTTTGTATACTTTTGTATTTATTCTCAGTTGTCTAGAAATGCAAATAATTATGAACCAAATTGTTTAAATGCATTGCAACCTTTACTAGTAAGCATTAATTTTTATAGCCTGCAGAGGGGCAAAACTTAAATTTTTCACTAAGCTACAAGTTCATTTCTTAGCAGCAATCTTATCAAATTTGGGGAACTTGATTCTATTTCTTTCCTGTGTTATTAAATACAGTCTTCACATTATCCTGTTTTGTCTAGCCTGCTGCTTTCTGTATGCATGTGTCTGTTGGAGCAGTGTTGCCAGATTTAAGATCTGTGCTTGAGAGTATGCCAGGCCTTTATAATCTGAAATAACTGGAAATGAGTGTGAGGAAGAAGTATCTGATCACACTTGTATCAAAACTACAAGTACTAAGAATTCACTGGAGAGTTGATGGAGAGATAGAAACATCCTCTGGGTTATCTACAGACCTCTCTACAGCCCAGGAAGGAAAAAAAGCAGAGTAAAAATACGGATTTGGAGGGGCCCATTCAGTTAGAGGAGGGTTGAACTAATATCCTAGCAGCAGTGCCTCTCACTGGTAAATCTCTAAATGTCAATACACTTAATTAATTCAATGCTGAAAAAAAAAAATTACCGGATTGTATGGCTGGTTCAAAGTCCAATGATATTAGTCTTCTGAAATTGTAGAAGATTAGAATTGAGCTTATTTTAAGTCTGGCTCCTCATAGATATGGTTGTACAAATAAAAATTGCTATTTCTCCTGCTTTTCCTTGATGGTTTTGCTTTTATGTCTTCATCCCATTACAGGCAGGAATTCTCTGGAAGTACCTAGCAATTTTCTGGTATTTCTGTATGAAGCATCATAGAAAAAAAATGTACAAATAGTCTTTTGTGTTCTAGATAACTGCAGTAACCCTTGAAGGTGTTTTGTGAACAAAAGTGGACATTTTACATGACACATCTCCAGTTTCTTCTAGCGATTTAAGATTCAGGTCAGGGTAAGCTAAACATTAGTTTACTAATATTTGCTGATTTTCTGTATTTTCTAGAACTAAGAGTTGTAATGGTTAATGCTTTACCCCTGCTGTATCATAGGGATACATCTTCAGGGAAGACAGCAGGAAGACAAACTTTTGACATCTTGCCTTCATTGGCAGCAATGGAAAAAAAAAATCATCTTTTCTAAAATGAAATTTTCCCTCAGGCTTGTGAATATTTTCAGTCAGGCATGAGAGATCAGTGACTAAATTTATGCTCAGTGTATAACCCTCAGGCCAACATGTCATTACCTTCATGGTTACAGGACTGTCTTCTGCTGTCACTAGATTGTTTCTGGTTTTTTGGGGTTTTTTTTGATAGCTTATCCTTCAAAATTCATGTTTGAGACGGGTGTGATGAATTGTGTACAGGTATACATACATCAAAGTCCGTGAAAGTGTTCATCCAAATGTGTCAGGGATCCCTTTGTCGGAGAGCATCAGTCAGTCTGACAGGTAAAATTGTCATTTGGTAAAATTACTTAAGGCAAATTGATCCTCAGTAGCAGCAACTTTTGGATATCATTTTAGATATCCTGAAATTTGGGCTGGACACATTTTTGTGGCTTCCTTAGGAAACTATTTCTTGAGGAACATTCATCACATTTCTGAAAAATTGTGGTGGCATTTGAGCCAAATCTTGGTCTTGAACTTCAGCCAATGTTTTCTTGAGTTGAAAGAGCACTGCCAATAAAAAGTAATTGTACAACTGACAGAACCTCTTTTCTTTCCTCCTAGGAATAACCATAATTTACAGTCTGTAAAGCCTGTATGAGCCAGAAAGGGTCTCCCTGTGTACATATGCTACTCTTGGTAAGTCTGCCTGTGTCATTTTAGGGTTGGTTTGATATTCTTTAGTCCTCTGCCTCAGAAAACAATATTCATATTTCCCTTGCTATAAGTAAGTACTCTGCCCAGTTAGTTGTTTTGGCAGTGTGACAGTTTGTTACTGGTGTCTGTTACTTCTTGACACTGCCATTTAATTTAGACAATGAATCCCTGCTTTCAAGTTTTTGATACCTTTGCATATAGTTCAAAAATAAGCTGGTGGCAAAAATTGTAACTGTGGATTTATGATTGTCCAGGACAGGGGACGTACGAAGCTCGTATCTGTGTAAGCTCTGTTTTTTTCCTATTTCTGTGGTATGAAAACAGACAATGTCCCCAGCTTCTCACTTCATGAACACCTTCAAAGACCAACAGCCACTACTGTGGTGCCTGTAAGCCAGCAAGCTTCCCTTTTGGGATCTAGCAGGCTAAAAGCACTCTTAAACCATATAAACCATGAAGGAGAAGTGGTGCTTGTGCCTCTTCCTCCTGTCTTGCCTGGTGTTAGAGCAGCAGTGGTGTGACAAGAGGAAAACCAGCATCCTGCATTTGGGTGAGGTGTAGAACTCCAGTCTTCCTGCCCCTAAGAGGAAAAAACATTGATGCTATTTGTAAAACAGTGTGTACTCAATTTACTGTTGCATAAAAAATGAGAAATAATTTCCCCATAATCTACATGCCTAGACTACCAGACTACAGCAGACATTTCTCACTTTTTATTTCTCTTGCTGCAGCAGAAAAATTTTTTATCATTATTTGACCTTCAACCAGGAGGAGTGAGAAGACAGACTACGCTGCAGCACAGGGGCCATTTTGACAGCAACATGGATTTAAATCCCTCTTCAACCCTCACAGAAGAAAGGTATGGTCTAGCACTTGCTACAGCCCTGGTAACTAGTATTTATTAAAATGACAGTGTTAGGAGCAGTCCCTCTGAGTGTGACTTAGTGTGTCCTGGCCAAGTTAGATGCCCGAATCAAGGACTGGAATAATGTCTCTGATACCTGAAGAGGGAGGACCCTGCTCTCGTAATGAAGAATTTCAGATAGTGAGAAAGTCCTGGCAGCACTGTCTGTCGCTGGCCTTGCACACATGTATAATGTGTCCCTGCTAAACAGGATTGCCAGTAACCATTAAGCTGGAGCTTTGCTTGTGCAGCCTTAAGGCGTGGAGTACTCTGAGACTCCCCTGCAGTACTTGGCTCCATGTGCAGGATGGAGGGTCCAGAGGAAGAATTCACAGCCCCTGACTAAATCCTTCCATGCAAGATTTCCTCAGAACAAATGAAGGGATCCCACTTGCTCACATTTGATTACTGCATGGGATATGAACTGAAATAACAGTGTAAGAAATATCTTTCTTTTTTAAGAAAAAGTTCATCAAGTATTACCCCCCGTGTTCAGACATCAAAGGAACCAGCGCAATAAAAACAGATTGATAAAACCCTCAAGTAAGGGAGTACAAAAAGCATAGCAACAGCCTGATGAGTACAGGAAATTAAACTGGAGGACTTAGGCTACTGGGTAATGACTAGAAAAAGGCATATTGAAGATTGAGGAGATGAGGGCTCTGTTCTCCGGATAGATTTACCAGAGCAGAGGATTGGCCAGTATCCAACCTCCTACCGTCCTGGGATAGAGAGAAATGAGGCTTTCTACTGGGTCCTGGGCAGTTTCAGGGAGGAAATAATGGAGCCTGTCAGGAAGGCACCGAAAGGTTTAAAGAATGCGGAGTACTCTCTGCCTTTTTGCGTGCCTTCTTAAACAGAAATAAACCTCAGAACCACCTGGGATTCACCCAGCACCAGTTATAAATATGAATTATGGAGTAAAGACATCAAACAAAGGAAAATGCAGGCTATGTATCAGGAAAAATTGCGTAAGAGTGTGATCTATTAGCCCTCATGCACTCCTCCCAGAGGGAGTGGAGGTGGAATTTCTGTTGCTCAAAGCATTAAAACCCCAGGCCCTGGGGAGTGTGCTGCAGGAACAATGCCACACTGACTGGAGGGAGGATGAGGTGATTTAATGGGTGGTCATTTCCACCTTCAAATCTCTTTTATGTACATGCCAGAGTGCCTTTAGTGACAAGCTGCAGTTCAACGCCAGAGCTGAAAGCAGCCTGGACACAGCTCGAGAGTGATTCAGAAGAAGTAGACAGGAAAGGAGGTATAGAAAGAGGGGTGGGGGTGTTAATTTAACTGAGACTAGCCAAAGTGCACAAAAAATTTTCCAGTTCAGTTTGGGATGGGAACAGGCTGAAACGAAGGAAGAGTGGTTAAGTGATCCCATCATTCCTTATATATTTATAGACACATGTCACATGCCAGTGGCAAGTATGTTAAAGTCTCATAAGCATTGCTTTCCTTAGTCAAGGCCTGAAAAACTTATACCAATATTAAGGGTTTCTGCCTTGGACACAGGTATTGCTGCTCTGTAACCCCTCACCTGGGTCTGACCAGGGGAAATTCTTTCTCTGCCTGAGCTGCAGTTGAAACAAAAGTTTCCATCAGCACCAGCACCAAACACTTAATTTCCTCCTCCCTACAGCTCCCCCTTCTCTGCCAAGGAAATAAAAATGAAGGAGAAATAACCTTTCCTAATCGTGAAAGTCTGCATAAGAGATTATGTTTTATTTCACCCCTTTACATTGTCAGTTGTTTCTATAGCCACTCCTTTCATTACTTGTTTTCACTTTGTCATTTTTTCCCTTTGTTTCCTCCATCACCCTCTCCAATCCCTCTACTCCACACCTAGCCTATGTCCTTCCTTCTGCCTGCCAGTTTTCCTAAGTGCTTTCCTTCTCTTTCTTTAATACCATTTTTAGAATTGTTGTTGACTTAGTTTAAAGAGCCCCCTTGGACTGTATACTCCTGAAGGAAAAGTGCCAGCCAAGCTGGAAGCCTGACACAACAGATCTCAGTCTCAGGGGTCTTTCCACTGTGTCCCCCAGGCTGTGCTGAGGGTGCTGCGTCCTGCTCCTTCGTCACTGGCCTGCTCTGAGTGCTGCTGTACCCCCTTCACTGCAGCAGGGACTGGTGCTGAGGGAGAAGGTACCTTTCTCTACTTCTGTAGGGCTCTGGTTTTGTTTCTGGCTCACAGCAGAAATACAATAAACTGCAAACAACTCCATTCCTTCAGGGGACGTTGCTTCTGTCACCTCTCCATTCATGGATATCAGACAGTGTCATGTTTTTTTTTCTTTCTCATAAAAAACAACACAACTTTCCTTAGGATAGATATTTCTTTTTTTACTAGGTATAACTGGCTTTGGTCTGATTTATCAGATTGTAAGAATGATCAATGCAATATAGCAGCCTTCAACCCCGTACAGACCACCTGTTGGAAATAAAGTTCCTTGTTTGTCAAACAAACATCATTAGGAGGCTGTGTCCTGCTGGAACGTGATGTACCTGAGTTGGCAGACTAAGGTTAACAGGACAGGTGCCTACCTGGTTTCCTAAAGGAATGGGATTATGCACTCCAGGAGTTTGTCCACCAGTGGGAGGATTTGAAACAGTTGTTTGATTTTGACTGTGTTTGATAGAGCGGGGGATGGGTCTTAAAGATACTTGGGATTCAGAGATTTCATGCAAATGGTGACTAAGTACAGGGAGGTGATAAGAGTGGGAAGCAGAGAGAAACAGCTGAAGGTCTCTGTTAATGGGAGGAATCAAAGCTGGGTTCAGCATTTATTATCTCTGTTGTCCTGGTGCTGGCCAGGCCAAATCCAACACTGAGCTGGTAGTCAAGCAGCCATCCCAGGCTCATTTCACAATAACAGTTTTGAATGGTAGTGTAAGTTGGAGTCATTATTTTTCATTTGGCATTGAAATAAACAGAGGAAAAAGACAAGGAAAGGGAAGGATAAACATTTTTGCAAAGCACATCTAAGACACTAATGAACACTAAATCATTTCTACAGGGGTTTGCAAATCAAAGGAAACAAGGAAGAAACCCTCCTAAGTTAGATTGGGAGCAAGTACTCTTATTTTTGTTTTTCTATGACTATCTGGAATTTTCCTTCTTCCTAACTTTATCATTTTTACCTTACATTTAAGCCTATGTGAAGTGTGATTTAACACAGGAGACAGAAAAACAGAGAGGTCTGTTTTTCTGTATCAGGAGTGTCTCTGTTGTGGAAAGTTGTCAGCTCCCAAACTTTGTCTACACTGCATAGATCTGTGTACTTTGGCAGGTTTATAGTTCTGAATCTAACTCCCCAGAGACCTGCTGCAACTTGTAAACCCATAAGGAGTTTTTCAGACCAGTTCTAAACCTAGTTCATTCACTTATGAGAACAGTTTCATTATAGGATTTTTAATACGGATTTTCAAATGATTTTTTTCTTTGTCATTCTTGCAGTAACAGTGATTTGAAACATGGAAAAAAAGTCAGATTAGATTTCTGAACTAGATCTGGATTTCAAGGTGGAATTGCTAAAACTTTGGGGTTATTATCTGGGATGCAGAAAAACAGACAGGACAAAAAATATTGCAGCATTTGTTCTTGGCTCTTTACTTAGATTTATTTCTAAGTGCACTTCTTGCCCTCTAGGTCGAATGCCTGTATCAGTTGTACAGCTGGACAAAACACTTCTAGCTGTAAAGGGCAAAAAAAGTGAACTAAGTAATCATCAGATGATATATTTTATTTTATGTTTAGCAGTAGGCTTCAGATAACCTGAAATATTTTGGTGCTTTTATTCATTCTCTGCTGAGAACAAACTGGTTTCATTTAATTTTGATCTGAATCTGTTTCTCTGTCTGCAGATATTTTCATATCACTTAATTACCAATGGAGAAAAAGCACAAATTGGGCTGTATATTACAAGATCATTTAACCATACTCTTTCATTAAATGTTAAAATATTCCAAAATTTTCAGGGGAAAAAGAATCAGCTTCTTTTTTGACTAGAGATTGTGCAGGGAGTCCCATTAATGTGAAAACTTAGCTCAGTAAATTACTTTACACTTTGTCCCAGCATTACAGCTTCTTTGTACACTTGGTTTGCTTGGCTGGATCTTTCATCTGTTCTTCACATCAGGGGCTTCCAGTTTTCCTCTCTTACTCTTCCATGTTCTCTCTCTGCAAGCTATAGGACTTTTTCTTTGTACTCTTAAAGCCAAAGGTACGAATTGTTTTTTCTGAAAGAGACATCAAGTCTTGATTGATTCCTGAATACCAGGAGTAAATTGCAAATTATTCCTCCCCCCCCCATTTCCAGCAGGATCCTTCAGCACAGAGATGGGGCCTGCATCCAGGGTAAGATGTATTTCATGGCAGAAAGAGGACATTTTGGAAAAGTTTAGGAACATTGTTAGAGTACAAGCGTTGCTGCACTCTAACAGTCCCTTGGGCTACTGCAGCTAGAAAGCAAAGACCCTCCCCAGGGTGAGAGGAGATGGTGTTTTACTGATGCAGCTGATGCTTTTGCTGCCCTGCAGAGCTCCAGCACACCTGGAGCTCTGCCTCACCAGGACCATGAGCAACTGTGGGATCAGCCTCTGGAGGACCAGCTGCCAAATGATTCAAACAGCATTGTATGAAGCACATTTCTGATAAAGTATTTACATACTAGTTTAGAGTGTTTTCATGTAACCCATACTTCCTCCTATTCAGCTCTGGTTCATTGACCCTGTCCGCATCCACAGTGAGTAAGAGTGTCCAGAGACAGTGTGATTACATCTGTTTTCTCAATACACAACATTCTGTGGAAATGGGAGCAGCAATTAAAATTAAATTATGCTGCTTTTCCCCTTTGAAATCATTGATGAAAAAATAATCTAAAAATATTATCTTAACCTTTTGCTAATATCGCTGTGAACCCTTGGTTTAAGGTCTCTTTATTTAACTGTTTAAAAGAGGAAATGATAACAAATGTTTCAAGGAACATTGTTCCTGAAGACATAGGAACTCTGTCTCCAAGCAAAATACTTCACCACTTCTTGTTTACAAGAGGTATTTTCTGATCTTCTTTTCTGGTCTGAAAAGTTTCAAAACCTGTGTTAAAGAAAAGGAGAAGCAGTTCTACGGAAGTCACAAATAAAATCCTCCACTTGCATTGTAGCTCGGTTGATACAGCAATGCAAGAGAAGATTTGAAAAGTACCCAACAGGGAATTTTCTCATAGGACCACACTCTGGAGTATGTAAGCACAAGGAAAGTTAGTAACACCTAGCCAAGTTAAATTGCAGTGAAGTTAGAGTCTTCTCTTATTAAGAAATACTAGCTGATGCTTCTAATAGAGGCTTTTGAAATTGAATTAAGTAATTTAGTGCTGCAAAATGTTTGGGATTTGTTAACTACATTAACTTCTTTAAATAGCGAAGAAAACCCTACACATATTACTAACTGATTTTTGCACAGTGCTGGACATTATTTTTATCCGCATTCTCTTTGTGAAATTGATGGAGCTGAGTGGAGGCAGCGTGGCATGTGAGAGGAATCATCACTTTAATTTGATTTACTTATGAAGGCATATCTAGGAACCTTCAGATTTGAGAGATTTTGATCACCAGTCCTTAGTTTCAGAAATAGTACTATTGCAATCACAGGAGAGGCAAGTGCCCCATGGGCTTTCCTGTCCTATGGAGTGCATGCTAAAAGAACTCAGCACTTCTGGAAGGGATAGAGCTTTTGAAACCTCTAAGTATTACCAGTTGAAACAATTTTTAGGATTTATGTTGCTGATAAACGTAACCTGGCCTGCAAAATTCAGTTGCTTCCTCAGTTGTCTGCAGCTGTCCTGGACAGTTGCTGAATCCGGTCTCTTATGGGATTTCTCTGTTGAATACTTTCTGACTATTGGACAAAAAGACCCTTGTTTAGCTGTTTTCTTCTTTGCAATGGAAAGAAAATTCACTGTACCAGCTAATTTGAGGAAATCTTGAGATGGAGAGAGGAAGAAAACTTTTAAACAGGGTGATATTTAAGATTTTTAAAGGTGAAGAAAACATGCCAGCCAAACTTCTGGCCACTCATAGTCAGCATTAAAGGCGAAAACTAAAGAACATAAATTTGTTTGGGGTTTCAGTTATTCCCTTTTAAAAGGCTGTAGAGTAATTAAGTGAAGTTGATAAGGTGACTTGAAACAAGGTTTCATTTTTTCAGCCTGGATGTGGATAATGGGTTAATATAGAAGAAGTTCTATTGCTGTAGCTGGAAAAAGAAACCAGGGAGGCTGATGCTGTCTGATGAGGGACATAATGATTTTTTGATAGTGAGAAACGTATGCATGTCTCAGGAGAGTAATAATAATGAGAAAGAACTTGGATTTTCCAAGGCATCTTTTAATTTCATTGCATTTACCCTATGTTCTGCAGTGGTCAGATGATTTAAGGAAAGCTGACAGGAATCTCATCACGTAAAGCCTTCCTAGAGGAGGAATTTGTCCCAGACTGTATAAGTTAGTGATTATTTTGTGTCCTGAAGGGAAGGATTCATACATAAACATAAGCTAGAATTCTTATTTGAATTAATGCAGTTATCTGTCTGTGAAAAGACAGCATTTTCTATGGTGGGTTTCCAGAATATTTCTGTCAGATATTCCTGTGCCTTGGGTATTTCTGAAAAGCAAGTTAAAACCCATTATGTAGTGAATCTGTGAAAATGGGATGTGACACAATTAAAAAACGGGCTCTCTGGACATTTTTTCTGTGCTAAAACACCACAGTGGGTCTAGGTGAAGGTTGCATGGTACAGTGCACACCTCCCATGAGGAGGAACTACAGGAGAATTGCCGGCTGTACAAACCTTGAACAGCTTTCCTGAGAGAGGGACTTGAACACTGCAACAACCACAGCATGAAGCCACAACAGTAACTCTGTCCCAGGGTAGGTCTTCAGCTGGATTTAGAGCTTTCACAAGAGTACATGGACATGAGGAAACGCATCTTGATTTTTGCCAGCGCCTTGTGTCATAAAAAAATCTGTCTAGCCATTCCAGGAGGAATTTTTGAGGTGATTGTTTCTCACATAATTTGACAGTTTCTAATTGCTTCTCACTTTCATGCAAGTAGAAGGAAAATGATAGTCAGAACAGCAAGCCATGCAACAGAAAGCCGACCCTGATGGTGCTGCCCTTAATCAAGCTGAAGTGCAAATCATTCCTCATAGAAATTATTTCCTGTCTGCTGGATGTATTCCCACAGCACTAATAGAGAGCTGGTATATTGCTGTAATTGAAAAAGCTTATGCTGTCTGGAAGGCTGACTTTGTGTAAAATGCAACACAGAACCTTTGCTATCAGATAGCAGAAAATACAGAAGTTAATCCAAACATTCATGTGTTGCTTTCAGCTTAAAAAAAAAAAAAAAGTTTCATGCATGGAAAAACCTAACACATGCTGGTTTCCCTGTGCATTATGCTATGCTACCCTTTTAATAACCCTGACTCCCTGACCCTTTCACAAAATCACTCTTTGCTCTCTCATATTTACATTAAAGCATTTTGTCATTCATTCTGATCTCACCTCATTTATTTTCCTCAGTATTTCCCCTCTTTTCCACCTTCTCTAATGCCTACTTGTACAGAGTTTAATGCTAGCTTAACCCCACATATAAATGCCTAAGTGTATATCATATGCATCGAGTGCATATGAGCTGCTTTCATATTTAGTGGAACCATGCACAGATCATCCAGGCACCAGTTATGGAGCACAGACTTCAGTGCACAGATGTTTATCAGACCTGCTGTGTATTCAGTCATGAATACTTAAAGTGCAATCTACGGCAAGAAGGCAGACCTGTGTGTTTGTAGGGGTACTGATCTGCCCGGATTGATGGGGTTGGGATGACTGAGAGATGTCACAGTGATGATTTATCGCAGAATCAGTCTCATTTTTATTGAAGGGTGAAACAGGAGAGATGCTATGAACAGCATCTCTAATATCAAAAGCAGCAACAGTTACAGTAGCAAATAGCAGCGTCAGCAGTGGGCAGCGGTGGCTGCAGCAGGTGCGAGTGCAGCAGCAGCAGAGCCCAAGGAGAAGAAGAAGCAGGACTTTTTTTGTTTTTTTCCCGAGGCCTTATATACTTTTTCTAGCCAATAAGCAAATGCCACAAAGCGTGCTAGCGTATTTGTACCAATCATCACTGTACATGATTCTACCACAATGCGTATTTTCTTAACCAATCATCACATTGCTATTAAGGCGTTATTGCCCAGGCTTATATCTTTACATCTTAACTTTCTAACAAACTCTACTGTGAGGTCTATTGTTAAACTTAAAATTCTTTACTCTTTTATTTACCATAATTCTTTTTTGCATAAAACATGTTTCTACTTACTAAAAATGTATTTCTACCTTTATAAAGCACATTTCTTTTAAAACTACAAAACTACACTCTTGCTTCAAACTGCAAAAGCTCACTGTTCTGACTCAGGCAGCCTTCACCAAGGTCTCAAATCGAAATGTGTGCATTTCTATCTCTTCAAGAGCAATGCTGCTTATGTTCTCTGTCAGTACCTGCAGGCTTTATGTAACTCCATTTCCCACACTGATCTAAACCAACCCTAAACCAAATTGTTTAAAAAAAATCCTACCTCCTTCTCATGCAGAGATTTACAGAGTACTGATCAAAAGCTATTATCCTATAGTGCAACCAAAAACTCCATGGCTCAGGCAATGCAAACCTGACAACACGTTTACATATTTGCGAGCATCCTTTCCATTTCATTAAAAAATCTGGAGAAAAATTGAAGGGGTTTATGCTATGTCAGAAGGGGGCTTCTGCAAAGTGTCTGTCCTCAAGAAAATCATCAAGCCACCACTTTTGCACATTCCTGAGGTTGCTGAGAATAGTAAAACGGCTATTCTGTTCTTCTCTCTGATTTTGGTGCTTAATAACCCATTTCTGAGAGCTGGAAGCCCATGGTCCCTGACACTGTGATTAGTACAGCAGCCACAGGCTCCCCAGGGCCTGAGCATAACCTTTCACTGAGTTCCATTTCATGGGCAATCTGTCTCAGAGTTCATGGATGCACGATGCTGGAAGCAGACAGACACAGGGCTTGAAAAAGATCCAAATCTATTAATCTTTACTTCGGGTAGCGCAAGTGATCTCCAAGCCCCGACACACAATAAGCCATCTGTATATATTTGCCCATTTCAATTTCCTCATGCTTTGGGGTTAAGTTATTCTTCCAAGGAATTCAGCATTTTCTTCTTCCTACTGTACTTTGACTTTTCCTTCAAAGCACAGAGTTGAAACAAGCTCTTCGCTAAACTTACCCAAAATGTCCACTAGACAAAAAGAGGGGCTTTTTAAGACTTACTTTACTTTGACAACATAACTAACTTTGTTTAATTTCTGTCTTGAGGCTCTCAGGCATGAAGAACTAGTTTGTCCTGAGCAACAGTTCCCTGCAATGCTATTTGAATGCGCAATCATCAAAAAGTTTAACATATTATCATTACCTTCTATTATAATCCCTGTAATGACTGCGAAATTCTTTCCTGGCATTGCTGCCGAGTTTTAACTTAGTAGGAAGGCAAAGGACAACAGTGAAAGAAGTCAGGCTCCACCTCCAAAGTAGATGTTGCAAGCTGACCAAGTCATGTGCATATGGGAATCTCATTTCACATGGACGTTTTCAGTGACCTTTCTTGCTACCCTATTGCAGAAGTGATATTCTGCAATAACTGTGTCCACATGGCCAGCTGTTTCCTACTTAATTTCTATAACAATGGCATAAAGACAGCAGGGGCCTATTTCTGGGCAGGAATCCTGTGGTGTTTTTTCCAGATGGTGAGCTAGCTGTTTTTGTTCTGGATCCTCTCTTGCAACGTGTTGTGACTGCACTGCAGGGCCAGCTGGAATCAGCCAGAACTGCAGGACTTGTGGTTGAACTACACATTTCCACTGATTCATCTCCCTTTGGTGAACCAAAGCGTTTTCAAGTTGCCATCAGTGGCCGTGAAGGGCCATTCATTCTGCCATGGCCCTAAGAGCCCCTCGAACAAAAAGGTTGAGATCTCCACGCTGAATGGATTTGTCTGTGGAAAACACACAGCATCCTGACAAGCTCATATAGCAGCTCACACAAGGTGATGGCACCTGGAGGAGGATGAGAATACTAAGCAGGAATAAACTGTTTCTGAAATGAATTCATTTTCTGAGCACGGGTGAAAGATTGAACACGCTGGGGAACTGCACTGTACTGCAGATCTGTCATGCTTAGTGGGGAAAATAACAATACAAGAACTCTGATGATTTCTGTTCTTGGTATCCCTGCCATGCCAATCTTACAGGTATGGTGCCAGCACAGCAGCATGGACCATAAATGCGTGGGAGATTCCTGGTGGTATTGCTGCTTGTTCCCATGTTACTTTAATGCCTTCATGGCACCCATGTGCCTGTTCTTTGCCTGCTGTGCAAAGATGAAACATTCTAAAGAAATGTGGTTAAACAGATGTTTCTCTGTAGGTTTTGATGGCCTGCTTGCTCAGTATGGTGGCTTCTCCAGCACCACAGCCACAAACCCGTGTATCCACTGAACAAAAGAGAGGCATTGCTCCAAAATTCACAGGGGATACTGACGGTGTTTAAATTGTTGCTACTGTTTTGGAAAAAAAGACATACTGTTCTCCTTGCCCTTAAGCAAGAGTCCTGCACAGAAAGATGTATTAATTTTTCCTGAGAAACTACAGATTGACAGAGGAGACAGTGTATTTAAGAGGTGGAGCAGGAAAAGAGAGTGTTTAAGTGGGTGACTGTGAACACTACCTCCCTGGTAAGTGCCTGCTCTCTTGCTCTAGGCTGATGAGAACAAAGGAGACTGTTCTTCATGGAGCCAAAGAACAAGAGGTGTTCCCAGATGGCAACCGGCAATGACAACAAATTCAGAGAGCATTTGTGGTCCTACATGGAACATCCAAATAAAGTGATTACTCATCGTATGCATCATATGCACAGGAATTAGGCTTTTGTGGAAAATAGAAGGACTGTTCACAGAACAGCATACGTTGAATACATTGCTTTGGCAGTACAGACCACTGTATACACTGTATTTTGCTGATGTGTGTGAGGATCAATGCTTTTATCAGCCACTCATTGTGCATTCAGCCTGAGGCAGTCTGCCTTACAAGAATCAAATCAGATGTTAACAACAACATTGTTATCAATCAAACATTGCCTGGTTGGGCATGTAAGGTCTATACCCACTGAAAATAAAGAATAAAGATCTGGGGAGGGTCTGACTTTCTACCAGTTTCTTGATGAGTTCAGAACCATACTGAAAACCTCACTTTCGAGCAGGTCATGTCCCATCTCCAGCAGCTCTGCCTGCCATGAAGGGAGCTGGAGGCACACAAAGGCTCTGCATAGAAAATCTCCCCTCTGAGCAGGCAGCGTTCTCAACAGCTCACGTTTATGACTGGATCATTTCATTGCCTGAAACTACTCTGGTCTCTGAGAAACCAGCAGTTAATAAATGTACTTGTGCACAATCATTTACCTCTTCATCAGCTTCAAGAGCTTCTTCTGGTTGCCTCTGACCTGTGGGTACTATTGCAGTGCAGGTAAATGCTCTCTCATATCAGAATTCTGCTGCCTAGAGCTCTCACATAGTTCCTTAACTTTCTTTCTTTCCTCCTGAATAAGGTATCATCTGTTTTCGCTTTCTTCTGTGATTTTGACAGATTTCTGACCTATGTTCTTTTTTTCCATCTCACTAGGCCAGTACTTAGGTGGTAATAACAAATCTCACCTTGGGTGTCTTGGCATTTTGTTTATACTAGTCATAGAAAATGGTTAAAAGAAAGAAATGCCCTGTCTTGGAGTGTTAACATTTCCTTGCTTAGGCTGAATTTTCTCTAGGCCAAATTATGAATCCTCCTACCATGAACCACTGCTACTGGTTTGGTGAAGTGATGGTCTGGACCAATGGGCAACAGCATCTGGCTTTACAATGTGATGTGGGACACATTTCGCCCTCAAACCATGGAGCAGCCACTGGCCTTGAGTGTGAGGCAAGGGGAGAGCAGTGGAGACAGGTCAGTAATCACATCTGCATGTCTGCAGGCAGCCCTTACGGTGTTAGCTATTAATTTTTGGATTTAATGCTATTAGAAGAGACTTTTCACAAGAGAGGGAATATTGAAGAGATGTGCAAAAATGATGAACCGAGTAAACTCCTCCAAAATCTTGCTGGAAGGGAAATGCCTGCTTATGTGTCATTGCTGTACAGCTCTGCCATACTGTCTGTCTTGTGCCCTGAAAGACAACATCCCTCTGGTTCTTCAGAAGGCTAAAGATTCACTCATCCTCCTCTGATTTCTACACAGATGTCCTAAACACTTGGGGGAGTCCCTGTGTCAATGAGGTGCCCTAGCTTTCAACGAGGAGCTGCTTATCAGTAACAACTGGGCCATACTTCATTCGTCTCTTTATCGTTGTCCTCCTCAATCCTGGGTGATGGAACAGCCACGCATAGAAGAGCAGAAGAATCATTGGGATGCACAGAGTACCAACCAGGAAGACAGCAGAGAATGGTAAAGCTCTGGAAGACAGATATGCACTGCAAAGTTTAGTCAGCAAATAACAGTCAGCGAAACACAAGGAACTGGAACCTTTCTCAGTGTAGTTAGAAAATGTCACACCAACTGGCAAGTAAATTCTCAAAGAAAAACTGCAGAAAGAGTAAACGTGGCAAATAGTCTGATGTAGGCATGCTTGTGGATGCTGACAGAAAGTTCCCACTGTCAAAGCTCCGTCAACAAGGCAAAAATTTCTCTTAGCATTTAATATGAAGTTGCTAGTCCAATTTATGTGTGTAAACACTGCACACACTGGAGCTCGGGATCATAAGCTTTTGAAAATGCATGCAATTATGCTAAACAATCCGACATGAAAAATTCAATTCTAGATATTTGCATATAGCCTTGTGTAAGTAATTGATTTTTCGGTTGGCTAGGCCAGCCTTTCTGTTTGATTTCACTTGAGCACCTAGAAGAGATACAGGCTCCTCATTAACATGGAAAGAAGAAATATTTCTTAGTCTTTGTACTTCAAAGGCTCCTATAAATAACACAGACTATATCTTGATACAGTTAGAGTAGGAGGTAAGGTTTAGTCATCACCTAAGATTCTGTTTCGCTCTATTTTTAGATTTACAAGTATGCTTTTAATTTTTGAAAACTGTTGTGTTGTTGATGTTCAATGTAAGTTATCTGTGAAGAGATGTGACAGCGAATTCAGATAGTCTTAGCTTTGGTACGTCCAGATGAGGTCCATTTTTTAAACAAATTTTTTCAAGAAGCAGTTCATTCATGTTTAGGTTAATAGGTCTACGTCATTTTCTTTGAGGGCAAAAACAACTACAGGGATAAAATGAATTAGACCAGCTCATATATAGATTCCACATTACTGATGTGTCTTGCAATAATAACCCACAACCTCTGTTACAGAGATTTGTTACAGTACAAAGGCAGCATGACAAGGCCCCAAAAATCACGCTTATATTTTTATTAAAACAACACTTCCCAAATGTAAATGTCTATATGTGCATCAGGAAAGAAAGTGGAAAAGCACACACTATTCATCTTTAGCTATGAGGAAAACATTTTCGTGCATAAGGTGGCAACAATTTCCAGATATGATCTCAATATCAAGGTCATGCTGGCTTTTGAAAAAATGGTCATGCTCAACTTCAGAGTAAATAAATTTTGGTGATTTGGTAAAAGATTTCACATGACCATTTCTTCTATTTTCAGTTTGCTTCTATACAAAATAAAGCATTTCACAAAAGGGTTTTGGATGGAGGCTTGTGGGTAGTTGACATGGATGGAAATTTTGCAGCCTGAAATTTGCTTAAGAGAAATCATGTTGAGCTGACTTTTGGGATGTGCGCCGTGGGAATACAAGACTCATGCTGAATGCAAGGCAGAAGGGATTAAGTGCTTTCCAGTCTCAGCACTGTCCCTGTGACTCAGCTCAGCTGAGTTTCTGGTGTGTGTCTGGGGAGGGAGCTCACATACACACCAAATCTCTGTAGTATCTAGAGATGTTGCGTGAGATTAAGTGCAGTCCACACCTGCATGTCATTGAATCAAAACAAATGGTGAGTTGAATTGTAGATTCACAGATGTCAAGGAAAGGATTCCTGTGAGCCTCAACCCTGACACCTGGCTAGCACAGGGTAGTGAGGGTTGTGATCATCTGACTTATAGGAGCATTGGAACAAAAGTACCACCGAGTTCAGTGAGCTGATACACCTTTAGCAACTACAGTTTGTTGCTTTTTATTGCAAAATTTTCATGGAAAAATACTCTCATTGATGAAGAGAGCTTGATTTTCAAGTATAGATTGCTGAATTTGGGCCAGGGACAGCCCTAGCATCACCTGGAGTTAATAAAGGCAGTGGATATGTGGTGTGAACAAATGACCATCACCCCACAGTTTACGTGTTTGTGCTGTGGGAACCTTTAAGCATCCCTGCTGCCAGAGGTGAGTCCCAGAGCTCGTGGGACAGCAGCTGTGGCTGGGGGAACCTCTGCACCTCTAAGCAAAGACAGCTACTCTGTACCCTCTCCACATCATGTTAAGAGCCTCAAACCTTCTGCCTTCTTCCCTCTCACCATTACCCTTCCACAATATGAGCAGCTCCATCCAAGTCAGGAACATGCCACTCGCCTACTGTACAGAAAAAAAAACTATACTATGCTGCTAAGAAACCTCCACGTAGCTCCAAGTTAGGGATATTACACTTGGATCCTTCAAAATAATAAAATATACCTTTAGATTGCTGACAGGAACCCCTGGACCTTGTATTAATTGCTACTTATTGATAATCCCAAACTAAAATCTGTAGGAACAAAAATTCCTTTCAGATGAAATGCCAGGCAGTCAGATTTCCAGTGTACTTGGAATTTTACTCCTCGTTGCCCTCAGGTAAAGCATGAAAGGACTACGAACACTCTTGCCACCAAACAAAAGATTCAGAGGACCTGTTACCTCATTTTTACTGCATACAGTAAAGCAGAGATTTATAACGCTGTATGTATGAGGCCTTTGAATTTGTAGTGTGCTGTAAAGCAAATTCAGACATTAATTTAAATACATGAAGATTTGACTGTGCAGCTTGGTGAGCTCTGGCCCTCAAGGACAGATATCTGTCTCTTGAAAAACAAGTGATGCCTTGGATTTTTTGGTTGGCTTCACTCCATGCTGGGGTTTTCTCCAAAGTGGCCTGTGGGTTTCAGTGCCTGCTGTTTCTTTTAAATAAATGTATGTTCTGATGTACATAGAATAAAAGTCGAATTTTCACTCGAGACATGTGTTTCTAGGCACAGTCTGGGGTTTGGAAGTACTTTGGGCTACATGCTGGAAGGGAGGCTGTTTCATGGCAGTCTGCCACATCTCTTTTGATTAGGAAGCTCACAGCTGGATAACTTCTGAAAACAGGAAGGTATGACAGCAAAACTTTATTTCGATTAAATAGCTCCTATGTAAACACAGGAATTCCACTGTCATCCCCGCTCCTTATCCTCAGCAGGTTTTGCAAGGACAGACTGGCTGGGTGACAGGTCCAGTGGCTCTGTGCTGGCCACAGAGCTGGTCACTCAGGGCAGGTTTCTGACCTAGCTCAGCTGGCAGCTGAAAGAAATTCCCTGAAAAGTCACGACACAGCCAGTGTTAGCAGAATTTACTATTCCTCTCTGGATTTAGTAATTTTTAAAAATTTTCATGGAGACCTAGGGGAAGGCTTTCAACACATGGGTCATTTTAAACACAAAATGTCTGTCACCTCCCCTTACTGCCAGTGGTTTGGGAGACAACAAATAACTGCCCTGTCCCCTCATGGCATGCAAGAAGAACAAGTGGAGTGAAGCACAGGAGAGCAGGGGAGGAGACAGCAAAGAGTGAGGGCTGGAAGATGCTACGGGTGAGAGTGGGACACTGGGGCTGGACTGGCAGTGTGTGGAGGAAGGTCACCCCTTCAGGTGCCATGTGCGTGTGTGTTCAAGGCTAGATTTTAATCTTAGAAGCCAGTGGACACTTTGGAAGTACCATCCCCCTTAAACTCAACTGAAAAGCCCTAAAAGTAGATTAATTTAGCGTATCAGCAGTGATTTTTGATGTGTGCTTCTGTTTGTTGGGGGCCTGGCTGAAGTCAATGAGTGGTGCAATTTTACATGCTGGCAGCTCCTGACTAGCAAAGTGTGATTCTTCTGAATTGTTTTTGGTGTATTTCAAACATTACAAAAAAAAAAAAAAGTCTTTGGAATTGAAAAGAAGTATGTTTTTTCCTAGCTTCTGGTGAAAGAAATCAGCCGTCTCAGACATATTCCCTCTCTTCTCACAGGGCAGTGACAGCTGTTTTGGTGAAGGAATTTGGAAGGCTGAGGACACCCAGTAAGCTGCTGCAGGGAAGTGAGGTGAAGGGAGGTGGAAAGTGATTTGGAGATGACTGAATGGAGGCATGGAAACACATCTAGTTTTTAATAATTAAATGGAAAAGCATTGCTACAGGATTCGTGCCTGCAAAACAGCCTGCAAGTCAGTAGAGAACAAACAGACGTTCTTCCCACACCGTAGTTCCCCAGCCTGTTTAAACTTCAGTGCTGTGTTCAGTAGCATCATGAACACTACATTAAAACATGAATTTACCTAAATACTAACTACCCAGTGCATATCACTGGTAAATCACCAATTCACATGTATTGGCAGAAAGCAAGCTAGAGAAAAGATGCAGTGATTATTGGATGAAATACAGGAGGGGGAAAAATTGCAATGGTAATGGTATTAGCTGCTATTAATTTGCTCTGTTTATAGCTCAGTTTCCCCTAAAGTTCTCAATGAAGTTTAAAGTAAAGTATGAAGGATTACTAAACCTATTTGTTAAATCAAGAAAAAGAAATTTTGACGTGCAATTTCTTAGAAAGCTGGTTAAATTAATTTTAACTTAAATAATCTGGTCCCAAATCACCATAAAACTCAATCTCACACAGCAAAAAGGTGAAATTGAACACTTGGTGTTCACGAAGCAGTGTCATTTAATTCCATATTTAATTCACCTTTTAACCACAGTGATGCTTTCAGTGTTTGTACACTTACAGTGTATTGCAGTTTCAACAAATCTCTTTAGAAGTTGCAAATATTCAGGTGAGAATCAGGCAGAAGAACACGAGAACCATATTTCAGATTTATTATTTAAGTTCTGCTGTGTCTGCACAAAATTCTATAATATTAGTGGAAAACTGCCTTCTTAATCGTTTTAATCCTCATGCCTGCTGTTAACTCTCTGCTATGCAGTTCACAAATTACTGCATGTCAGACAAGGTTTGTCATTCCTTCCACAAACTCACCTGGGCTTTGGTTACAGGAAAGTCTGAAAATTCTCTGTCTTTCCACCATTGTGATACCATTCTCAGACTGTTGATAAATTCTGAAAAGTACCTTGTGCCTATGAATTGAAAATCCATCCTCAAAGTTGCCCTCAATAGTCATACGTTGTTTAAACATACTGTGCAAACTGTGACTCCTCAGAACAATTATACAGATCAGTTGCCTATATTTCTTTATAAACAATACTGAGATTAATTAGTTGGAATGGCTTCCTTTGCTTCACCTCTGATGTCATGAAAATGCTATTGCTAGCTCTTCCTTGGACAGAATAAACAAGCGTATCTGATATGCAAGCTAATATAATGTCCTTTATTTACATGATTGTAAATCCTGTTAGCTTTAAAACAATTTTGAATTTAGGAGAGAGCCAAAAAGGAGAATAACAAAGGAGAGAAGTGACCTCAGTGATTCCACGCTGACGTATCTTCAGCCTTAGAACTGCCATGGGAAGGTTGTGTTATCAGTTGGCTTGGGAAACCCGAGTGCTGGCTCTGCCAGTCTGCCCAGAGCAGGACATAAACAACTGCTAATTGTTTCAGGAGTTCATATCTTTTACCTGTATCTCAGTTAAGCTTTCTGTGTAGCATGCATAGCGTTTCAGACATGCTGAACGGACTTAATCCTTTAAAAAGGGGTTTTAGAGCTTCGCCTACTAAAGAACTTGGTATTCAATACCCAAGTGTTTTAGGCTTCTACTATAACATCCATGAGTATTTTTTAGGTGGCTGCACATCATATTGGACAAGTTGTAAATGAGAAATCTAACCTCTTTCAAAAATGGTGATCATATTCCCTATGAAAATATTGCTGTATGATACAAAAATGCCATGAAAGATCAGCCAATTGGTTCTGTATTTGTGAGAGAGTGGTACCCAAGCTTAAGCTCAGGCCAGTTATCTAAGCACTCTTACTAGTTTATTTTGAAAAGTGTAGGTGTTCGTGTTTCCTCACATCTTGAGACATCTACTCAAGAATGAACATGTATTGTGAAAGTGATGAGCATTTAGCACACTTTGTCTGTTTAAGCATATCTTTTCAGCTACATTTCACACTTCACTGTGGGATTGTTAAAGACCAACTCTTAAAGATTACAAATAAAGAACCAGGGTGGAAGCCAGGTCCATACTATGAATGGCAGAACTCCTAGTTTTTTCAATGGATCTGAGTTTTCAGCCCAGCCTTTGTCAAGGAAGAAATCACAGAGAAGTGGCTAGGACTTTTTCTTGTGGGATGCTGGGTTTGCCTCACTAGCAGTTGGTTGAGATCAGGGCTTCACATACACTCAAACATTTTTTCTCCTACTGCAGTACTTATATTTAAGTTTACAGAATAACCCAAATTATACAAGGCTGGGAAATTGAAATTGTGTTCAAAGATATCCACACAGGTTAATATTTGTTTAGAGCTGACTTACTGTGGCTTAACTCATAGTGGTCTTTCATTTTCAAATGTCAGAAAGCACGGAGCAGCCATCTTGCCCAAGGTCTACCCAAACCCCCTTTCATCACAGCAGTGAACAGAGAACAGTGGCAGCATGGCAGACATTTTACGAGTACACAAATATTTTGATTTCAAGGACTTCATAAATTGTCCTGTCCCCAAAGGCAATTATTCCCTAACGCAGTGCATAATCTGTGCGTGGATGCCGAGGCAATACCCCATGTACTGAATTCAGCCCATTAAAGAGACTCTTTTGGCCTGCACCCCATGCCCCAGGTGTAATAATCTGATTTTTTGCAGCCCCTCCTGAGGTTTTCCTGTGTGTATGCATTTTGTAGCACACACATGGTGAGCTATGTTGGGTCTTCTACACAGGGATCTGTTCTTGTTCAGAAGGTCTGGTCATTTGTGAGGGAAAGGATAGTGACACTCAGGCTCTGCCTGCCTCACTTACAGGGCATGGAGGCCACTGTTCTTGTAAAAGCATTCCCTTTCTTTATGAACATGTGATTTATGGGATCAGCCTCACCATGGTATATGCAGGATTAACTTTGCTGAAATCAGTGACATTCACCCCATGATCTGGCTCTCTTCCTAAGAAAGGCACAAGAAAGCAACAGAAGAAAAAGTAAGTGTTTGTTCTATCTTAAAAAAAAAATAGCCTGATTTTTGTTTTTTCTCTCTCTCCCTTCACTTTTCCGTGACAGAAATAGATAGAGTAACCGTGAGCCATATATTACCAAGAAATCAGAAATTTTTCAGAGACTTAAGCCCTTCCCAAAAACCTGGAACAATGTTTATGTGCTAGAGAGCTTTTAATATTTAATTCTGTGTGGTAAATATTCTTCAATTAAAAAAAAAAACAACAAAACAACTGGGAATTTCCAAGTATAAAGTTGAGCCTGACTTGGGACGTGTTAGACTTGTGAATAATCAGAAGGCTCAGATTTAGCAGAGTGAAAAAATTAAAATTGGATTCAGCCTTTATAACTTTGCTGTCAATTTGCATTTTCCTTCTGGACTCCAGGTCTCTGGAGCGTGGGATTGTATAACTTTCGATACACAATATAATTTTGATAGAATTGCCAAAGCCTATGCCATGTATAAGAATTAATACAAGTATGTGTAGTTGCATTTAAAATTAATAACCTGCTTGATGTATATTAAAACATTGAGAATTCTGCTGAAGTTAGCTTACTATGAAAACTGGTTTTTAAAAAGGCAGCTCACAAGAAATCTAAATGCACTTATTCCCATTTTGTTGTGGCTTTTCTAGAGGAATGGTTAGTCCTTAAGTGGGTGCTTTACTATTTTACCCAGGCTAGGCCCTGTGGGCAAGTCTGTGTGACACCAGGCTCAAGAGCCTGGTGGAAAAGAAGCTGCTGGTCTGGCTGGTCTGGTCATGAGTGAAAAAGTGCCTGCTCTGCATTTCCTCATCACAGTTAACATTAAAACCATGGGCATGCTCTCCTCCCCTCCTGCCTCAGCCCATTTGCAGTAAAGGAATTTTATCTTTCTGCCTTGTTTTCTGCTTTCTGCCCCAAATATTTAGCAGAGTCCTGTAACCTTTTCCAGCTACTAGGAAAATTGGACGACAGATTCAAGTGTTTTCATTTGCAAACAGTGTTTTCCTGAATGAGATATGGGACAATTATGTTTTACTGTAGTGAGCCCCATTCCAGCCAGGTCTAAGTCCACAAACTTGATTGTATAGTTTCCTGTTTTATTCTTTTGTGTTTTATTCTTGAAGGAATATTTTGAGTCAGTTTGTGGTCAGTTCTGTTGAGTTTCTCTTTGTGTTTGCTGTGTTTGTGTTTTCTATTGCTGTCTTTTACTGTTGTAGTATTCACTCAACAGAGAAGCATAATTTATCCTTACAGATTTGCTGAAGGAGACCTGTGCACTGCAGTCATTATCTTTACGAGGTTTAGCTCAATGCATGGGATCACTCACTCTGGGATATGAAGGACAATAAAGAACAGGCAGAAAGCAGTGTGAGGGTTACTAGAAAGTCTCAAAACTTTTAAGGAATACTGCCATTCAAAATGGTGTTCAGTTTCGTGTGCAAAGCAGAATACTTTCGACAGGATTAAGTTCTCTAAGATTTTCAGAAAGCATTTAGAGTAAGAAATTGAAAAAAATTACTTGTTTATTTTTACATTTATAAAACTTGCTGGTTTTTGCTCCAGGTTTTTTAGATTTACTTTTTCATCTCTTTGTTTTAGTATTTTCTTTATTTTAATATTGTCTATTCTTTTA
The DNA here is from genome assembly GCA_013398015.1 of Oreocharis arfaki. Taxonomy (NCBI): domain Eukaryota; kingdom Metazoa; phylum Chordata; class Aves; order Passeriformes; family Paramythiidae; genus Oreocharis; species Oreocharis arfaki. The sequence goes on along the minus strand of VZRR01006557.1, from coordinate 132,869 downwards.
TCGGATGATGAATCACGCTCTATAACCCTGAGTTACGTGTGCTGCTCACTATCCTGACCCAGGAACAGTCCTGCATATGACATGATGTAGCAGCCAGGGATGATGCCCTAAGGGTTCATAATTAGTGCAGGGCATTAGTAATTGGAAGGCCGCGGTTTCATGGGTCTGCTATGTGGTCTAGGACAAACTTTTTAACCTCTTTCCTTCAGCACTGAAGATGCAATATTGCAGACCTATCAATTCCCATGTGGAAAACCCCACCAGTTTCAGAGTTTCTTGGTGGTACATTAAAGACAATCTGGTCTCCAAGAACATTAATGGAGACAAGGGAATAGAATGTTGTTCATTCAAGACTGTTGGCTGGAATCTAGGGTTTAGTTTGTTGGGTAAGGTCCTTAATCTCTCTGATCCTCTAAACGTGGAGTAGAGATAATGTAGTTTTCCTTCTCCCATCTTCTTTTTGTTGATGGCTGTTTGTACGATACCTTTTTTCTGTCAGTTCTACTACATGCACGTATAATTTCGTTCCTCCAACACTAAATGAAGCTTTGACTCTTTAAAAACTGCTTGAGGTCTTGAGACTTGGGATTTTTTTCCCGCAGAATCCACAGTAAAATTTGTCTTTACGTGGTTTTTAGCTTTTTCAGGACCATCTTCTGCTCTTCTATCCAAAGTGAGTCACTCTATCCTCTGATATCGTCTGGTGAAAATTAGTGTTCTGCCATTCCAACTGTTCCAAAGTCCAAATAAATCGGTATTTGCACCCAACACATGACCCCTTTGCACTGCCAATATTAAATCCGTGGTTTTCATTATTTTAAGGTACTGGTACTGCAAGTACTGTCCAACTGCAAAGCATTTGGTTTCAACATCTAAATGGCACCACAGAGGTATGAAATATTATTGCACTGCTATTTTGTTTTGTTGTTAGGACAAATATAGCAGTGATGTCAGGAGAGATGTATGTCTCACAGCAGTTCTTGGAAAGGAGATTGTAGTCTGATAGAGCATAAATGCCTTTTTCTCCATTTTTTTCTTCCATTAAGGCTGGCAAGAACAGTAAGAAGGACAGGACAAATACTAGGGCATGGTGAATTACGGCTTTTTCAGTGACACTCATTGTCACTGGAAGATGAAGAGTAAGATTTTTAGTTCTGAAACAGGAGGCTGTAATGCTGGGACGAATGAAAAAAATTCCAAGGGATTTACATTTCGTTCTACATCTTTGAACTGTACCTCTCTAAGCTATATTTTAAATGTTTTTCTGTACACCACAAACTATTTAGAATGGTACTTGGATTGTAACATGTCACATTCCTGTAAAGATGCCGGTATCTGAGGTATTCATTACTATTTAAGGAATATTATTTGACCCCTTTCTGCTTCTTCATGCATCTTTACATATTGTTCCTTCTGAAATCTGCTTACGCCCAACATTTTCATTGCACAATTTAAGCTGGAGTTGCTATAATTTCAGAAAACTCAGTGTATTAGACAGCAATGTCTTCTGCTCGAGACCTGGGCTTTAAAGATGCAAATAATTTGAAGAGCAGGGAAGGTGAAGATGATATTACTGCATCTCAAATTTGGGCCTCAAAGAGACTGAGGAACAGACTGTGTGCAGTCACAAATCACAGCAATGTGCTCACGGGTGGCTTAAGGCTGCTTTGGTCTGCTCTGATCTGAAGGCTGATTTGCAAATAGTTGTGAGAGCAGCAAGAGTGCCCTGTAATTGCCATGTCATTCACATTCAGATCAGCTTCAGGTGAGCAGTGAAAAAGGATGATTAGGTTATCTCTTCTTACAAACATTCAAGGATGAATTTACAAGCCGACACCAAAGAGAGCTGCAAATTCATACAAGTTATTAGTGCTGATACCAGCTGCTGGAAGTAACTTGCACTGGTTTTAGAAACCATCCTTAGTATGCCCTCGAGATACTCAGAATCATTGCCTGTTAACCTTATTTATAGCCATTCTGCCTCATTTGTTACTTTCAGGACATACCTATATATGTATGTTTACGAACTCTGTAAATAGACAACTGCATTTCCTATGCCGCGGTCAAAACTGATCTTCCTTTATTATTGAATTATTTACTCTCTACCAACAAAACCTCTGAGCCATTTCACAAAGTTCTTCGAGGAGCAGCTGGTGCCTCATGGTGTTTCTGAACACATCATCAAGCTGCGGAGAACAGACCTGCCAGCGTTCACCTGTAAGAATAACCTGGCTTATGGTCTTTCCATGGAGAAAGGCTGTAGATCTAGGGTCATTCCTTGGTCAAGTTAACACCAAAGATGATGGATCCCTGCAAGCAGTATTTCATTAATTGGTGAGTTCCTTTTGTGAAGGAAATGGCTAGACCACAGGAATCTCACTCTCTCTTCCTCCCTACCATTTGTACTTTTTCTCTGCCTCCATTTTTGCCTAATCTCCCTGTTTTTTATGAGGTGAAATCTAAAGGCAATTGAAGGAAGAGAAAGGATAACTATGTATCTTGAAACTGTTAGTGTGAATGAGGATTGATTTAGGACTGGGCAGCACCAAAGAAAGGAGACTGTCAGCAAGTGAACCTAACGGAAGAGTCTCTTTTAACTCCCACATTATGGAAAACCTCTACCCTGACTTCTAGAAATGCTGAATCAGATGCCAGATAAAGCCATGATAACCCCGAAAAGATGTCTCAGTTAGTATTTGTTGATTTTGCATTCAATGTCATCTTGGTGCTCACTAGCTCAGAAAAAAAGCGCCATTTTTCTAAACTCATTCTCAGAGGTCACTTCAGGCTTTAGGAAATATTGAACTTCCAAGTACTTGCATTGTTTCTGCAGAGGGGCAGGAAATGATATATGAAATACCATTCTTCCTCACAGAATTTGTGCCTGGAATTGGAACAGGAAGACAGCTGCAATTCTTCCAGCATTTCCATCATTGTTGTTTTAGCAGCTTTGATAGCTCAAAGAAACTCAGAAACAGATCTTTTTTACACCTATCTGTATGATGTTCTAGATCTCATCCTGTGGATGCCTGTTTGGTGTTTAAAACATTTTCTGCACATCTTTACAAATTGGCATGTGGGAGTTCATTTATTAGAAAAGTAGTAAATCTGTATAAAATATTCTTTTAAAAAGTAAAGACCATACATGTTTGCTTAAAGACTTGCACAGTTTCTTTGTGAACTACCTTTTATCCTCTACCACTGAAGATCTTCTAACATGTTTGATCACTGGCGTGCTGCCAGCTGTCTCACACAGACCACCCACCCTTCACAATGACGTCAAGGAAGTCCCCAAGTTTGCGTTATTCAATGGCAAGGAAGCCTTTGCTATCTTTGACTACACAGATGGTGAGCAAAGGGATGGGAACTTTTGGTTTGGACTGCATTCCTTGACTCTGATTTGTTTTCTCTTCTCAACAGAGCCCCTCTGTAACAAAGAAATCTTCTGTTTCGTATACTTGCAATAACAGAAAAAACCCCACTCCGATCGATGACAGGTGCTTTTCAAAGTGCGTCACACCGCTAGGAAAAAACCCAGCTGAAAATGCATGGAACTTTAAAAAGCCTTTCGCAAGTCCTGCTGTGCGATTCCTAGGAATGTTCTTTACTCAGCTGAGCTCAGTGCAAAGCTGTTTGCTTTTACCTTTTTACCCAGCTTCTCTGTCCTAGTGTCGCTGCAGTGCCCCTGTCTGTGCTCGTGCAAACAGGTTCACAAGGGCACAGAATCACAGAACAGTTTGGGTGGGAAGGGACCTACAGGGTCATCTAGTCCAGCCCCCCTGCAATGAGCAGAGACATCTTTAGCTGGATCAGATTACTGAGAACCATGTCCAGTCTGACCTTGAATGTTAGCATTTGTAGCGTGCACTAGAATTCTGATTTCCTTCTTTGTACTCTGCATCCTCTGCCATCTGCTCTTGGACTCTTCCTGATGTTTTTATGTTGCAAAACTCTTCGAGACAGGATGTTTTCCTCTTTATTTGTTAAGGACCTAGTGTAGAGTAATGATAAACAGGAATCTGAGGCTATGATGGATATCAAGCTGCTGTATTTTCCTGGCATTGTGGAATGTGTCAGTTACTCAGGTGTGTGGGACTGAGGCAGAAAATGAGAGGGCCAAATATCAGCTAATGCTTTAGAGTGAGAATGATACTAAAATGACTAACTTTTTATGATTTTGCATCCAGATATCCCCCTATTTTCAATCAAGAAAAGTCAAGACCTTCAAGTCAAGTAAATTCAGATGAAAGGACTTCTGGAAAATTCAGTGTTTTGAATATTCATACAGGGGAGAACTGAAGGGTGGAAAGAGTTTGGTTTCCAATTATTAAGCCAAGGTGAAAGACTGTGGTTGCATCAGAATTTACCTTCATTCAAACCTGGTAAGCACTTAAATGTGTGCTTCCACCTTTGCCTTCCTCCCTACCTCAAATTCAGAAGACATGGAAGACGAAATGATAAGGGATGGATCAGGCTGCCCTATGAAACTCTTTTAAGCTAGGCAGGCCCTACTCTCCTCCAAGGTTTAGAAAGATTCTAGGGTAAAATAGATTCTTGCTTAATATCATATTTCAGCTTTCTGTTTAGAGAAGATTCCCCTCATGTTTAGAGAGCTGCTTGGTGACTGTGCAGTCCTGTTCAAAGGCACACAGAGCTGCCGATTAGATTTGCAGAACCACAAGCAGCTAGTGCTTAGTGCAAAAGGCATAGCCCAAGAAGAAGAAAAGGATAAATTTTACCTTAAAATCAGACGAAATATTAAGCTAGAGTTGTGGAAATACATGCAGAGAGAAGAGGTGGGGACCTAAGACAAAGCTTGGCTCCTCAGAACACCTCAGAATGGGGTGGTTTGTTTGAAGGAATACAGTAAAGGTCAAGATCTCCTCTGACCATCATGCAATGACGCGTCTTTCTTGACCCCTTTTCGTGAAAACTAGAGTGTAAAAGCTTTATTTATAGAGTTCACCTTTACAAGTGTAACGCATTTAGAAGTCATATGCTTCAGATGACAGAAATTTTATGAGACACTAGGGAGCAGAATGGAAGAACCATGATTTACTTTTTATGTTCCACACATTAACACATGCCTTAGCTTCCTGGACCAAACAGGAAGAATTATTGAAACCTGTTACATTAATTAGGCATGCATTCAGAAAAAAATTGCTCTAAGGCTATTAAGTGGACATAATCCATTTCAAAATTTCTTTAATGGCTTTTTTGTAATAAACATTTGTTGGAACAAGTAATATGGCTTATAAGGGGGACTCAGATTTACATATATACCTTGGACAGGTCTAAGTTTTAATACGTTGTTGAAATTTAGTTGCATGAGGAAATATGATTTACACGTGTAGGTTTTGTTTATTAAAAAGAGCATACAAAGTCTGAGCATGCTGTTGAAAAATCCGAATTTTCAGTTTAAGTATCACTGCCTGAAGCCTGAACACTGCGAAAACCAAAAGCTACACTTAAATAAATTGGCAGTGAAATTTAAGTCTGGCAGTCCTAAAACATGTATCTTTGGTTTAGTTTGGTTTCAAACAGGAACTGTGTACAGAAAAGAAGTGTGTGGGAGACAGGTTCAGTGGTAAAACAAAATCCTGTAGGACTGGATTCATTCCACTTAACTGTAAGTGCTTATTTGAGTAGCCCACTACTAAAGACACCTTTTATCTCAGTCAGTTTTCTGATCAGTGGAGGGAAATGCACCATATATTAGTCAGCCACCTTCGAGCCAAAATCACCTTTGAAAATTACCAGTCACCTACCTGTCTATTAAATATAAACACAATCTGCAGCAAATGAGCTGGTAACTTAGGCACCTTATGGATATTCCGAAAGTCAGAGAAATGAACCCAAATCTAAATGGATGTCATAACAAACCTGGAGAAGAAATTTGCTTTTCCTTATCATAGATTCAAAAGCAAATAGAAAGAATCAAATGAGTTGATTACCGCCTTCTAAAAATCTTTCAGCTTCTCTTTCTAAGCCCTAACCCTTTGTTCTCCTCTGTAATATGCAATTTTATGTTAAAGTCTGTGATAGCACACGTGGGAGGGAAATTAGGTACTGCCCTTCTACTTTGGTTTCTAGTCAAATACCTGCTAATTAAAAAAAAGGTGTGGGGAAGAGCCAAGTGAGAGAAAAAGTCTGAAAAAATGCCATAAATTTATTTCTACACTCTTCATAAAAGCTATTTAAAGTTCTGGTGAATCTTGGATATTTCCATTAATATTAAATTATTTTTCTTAAAAAAAACCCCGTTTTTCAAGGAATCTCTATTTTTGAGTTATTCTATTTTATTAATAAAATATGCGGAAGGAGATCCAATACTGACAGTTTGGAATTGATTTATTTCCACTGGATTGAACTAAAAATCAGATACGACATACATCATATGCTTCTTCCAAAGAATCAGCCATTTCTTTCAAACTGAGAACTAAAACAATTATTGTGCCTCCCCTAGAAAACAGGAAGAAATATTTCTGAATCCTGTCTGAACAGTACTTTCCGTCACTTTAAACAGTAGATCAACTTGTCCACTGAGTTACTTTCAGGCAACCATTTCTGTTCTTAAACCTCATCAGCTGCAATTCAAATCTCTCCTTGCTTCTGTCCTCTGGCCTTCCTGCCTGCAGCAGCAGTGCTCTCACCTTCTCGATAAGCAGTAACAAGCTTCTTTCCCTGCACGTATCTGCCAGCCAGGTAAACTCAGCATAGAGCACATGAGCTGGCAGTAGTTCAGCAGTTTTTCTTGATACATCTGCAGCAACCATTTTGGTCTAAAACTGGCACTGATTCCGGATTGCTTTATTTCTAATGTGCTCTCATCAGTGTGTGAAAGTGTGTTTGCTGGTTAGAAGCAAATGAAGTGTGGGAGCTGGGAGATCTAGCTGGAAGAATTCCTCAGGCCTTGTGCAGGCCCTTTTGGCTTCTTCCTCTGGGCCCTTTGTGTTTCTGTTGTGGGGCCACAGAGAGCAGAGGCCCAGGGTGTGCCAGGGTACAATGCTGTGTTTGTCCCAGTTGCTCTTTCAGAGCAGAACCTGTTCCCCAGTCAAAGGAATTCAATGACCAATTAATAGGCATCAAGGCTGCTCTTTGGCTCCAACAGAAGAGTAGAAGGTCTCAAGAAACTGGAACTTGAATTTGCACTTTAAGAGCTATATCAGTGACTGCTGTAGCAAACAAAGGAAATGCTTAATGTATTAGTAGTAGTAGTAGTAGTTTTACAGCTACTGTTTTCACATGGAAAACAGCCCTCAGCTGCTACAAAATGGGGAGCAAATTACATTCCTTTTTTGTTTTGGAATTCAAAACCAGCCAGAGATATCCTTTTGCTCCAAAACTGGTTCATTTCTTCTTGAGTCATCTCTTGCATCTGTGCCGGCAAAGGATAAATTGCTGCTGTTCTGATTTGGTTGAAATTACTTTTAAAATGCCAGAGGCTGTAGCAAACCAAATGGATCAGGTTTGTATTTCACTTATCCCCAGACAACCCTAGTGGGTTCAGCAGGTTCACAGGGAGGTGATTAAAAACCAAATTCAATCTGTGTCTTTTTTACAGGGTTATGTGCAATCTGTCACACATGCTTCTCTATTTTCGCACAGTTACTCTTTGTATTACACTTCTGCATCGCATTCATTTCAGTTTAGCCACAAACACCAGCTGAGAAGGAGAATTCTCTGAGGAGTTGGTTGCTCAGTCTCTCCTGATATGATCTATACCATGCTCAGGGTGAATGTTTCTTTAGATATGTCCTGCTTGTCTCTAAGAAGTATAAACAAGCTTTTATCCAAATACTCAGGAAACTGGTTAAGAGAAAAGCCTGTAAACCAGCTACCCTAGGTTGCATTTAATAATTCTTTAAAAATGCTTGTCTTTCTTTTCCAGCCATTGCCCTGTTGCTCTAACGGAGAGTTCATCAGCTTTGTTTTTAAAAGACATAAATTTGGGCACTACAGCTTGGAGAGGTATTTTCTTAACATTAAATAGGAGGAGAGCGCAAGTCAGAACCTCAGATGGCAAAAATAGATTAATTTGATAAGAATGATTTATAATAGCCAAGGATCTGGCACAGTGTCAGAGCAGACAGTGTAGCACCATTTGATGCAAAGGGTTGTTAGGTAATATACCAAGCAAGGAAATTTTAATTATTCTTATCAGAGGAGTTGGCATGCAGAGTTTCTTCTAAATCAAATAATCTCTATCACTAGGCTGAAAAATAAGGGCTCAACCTTGAAGGAAAAGCTGACAGCCTTGTTTGTTGAAAGGTACCCTCAGCTTAGAAAATGTCCTCCCCTGACACGATACATTTGATTCTTCACTGGAAAATCTTCTGCCAGAAAGATTGCTTGGGATTCCATGGGAGTTCATCTGAAACACGTCCAAGATGGGCCTCAGAGTCCGTACACACACAGAGTGTACCGAGCCGTGCTACCTAGGGTGAACATAAAGGAGAAAACGAGCAGGCATCTTCTATCCTGAAGGTGACTGTGCCAAATCCTTCATGTGCCCTTTTCTGTGTGTGAAGACAGGAATTTCAGGTGGCATAGGGAAATATGCAGCTTGTAGAAATGGTACACAGCACAAGCGTATTTGGAAGGGTTTTAAGGCAGAATATTCTTCTAACAGCAATTTGAGGTGGTTGGAATTCCCATTTATAATCGAACAGAGACAAGCAGGCAGAATGAGTTGCTGTGAGATCTAAATTCAAATCTTCTTATCTTTCAGGGAGGACATGGCATTTTCACAGGATTTTCACAGGATTTCACAGGATATTCTGAGTTGGAAGGGACCCATGAGGACAACCAAATCCAACTCTTACGTGAATGGCCCATACACGGATAGAACCCACAACCTTGGTATTATTAGCACCATCCTCTAAACAATTGAGCTAATATCCTATTCCTACAAACAAATTACTGGGAATAAATTGCCCTTTAATCTGAACAAATTAATCTTGAGAAAACAAACATAAATAGCATTTTCTAGCTGTTTAAAGTCTTTCTATAACTGTGACTCAGAGAAAAATATCTCTTATATGCCATCATATCAAGTGCTACATATATAGATTTTTGCACATGCCAATGCTCCAGATATACAGAGAACATCCTGAAAGTGGCCAGTTTATTTAGGTATTTTTAATATTTGTCATAAGATGTACTTGACTAAAGAAATACTGCTATGAAACTATGATGGATTAGATGCCTAAATGGCAAACCACAGAATTCCAATTTACTACAGCATGTGGAAAACTGCAAAGTCTGTAGGCAGTTCAGACTTTCAGAAGAAATTTCTGTAAGTATCTTTGACCTCTCGGGCACGGCATGGCAGTTGTGAAAAGCTCCTGTTTAACACATGAGTACTGCTTGCTGGGATTTACCAGTGAGGTGTTCTTCAACCTCCTTGCTGGAGAACCAGTCTGAGGGTGTTCTGACAGTAAGCCTGTCAAGACTGGTCCCATCCAAAATCTATCCAAAAAAGCTAAATTTTTTCAAAATATATGTGAAGGTAATGTTTCCCCAGCCCAATTATACATAAGCTTGGTGGATGGACTGCTTGGGTGTGTGAGAGACTTGTTGACAGCCCTTAATCTGATGGCCTAGGCTTAAACCTTTTTCTTCCTACTTTGCAGGAAAAGACTGCTGTGGCTAGGGTGTAGAGTGGCAGCCGTGGGTGCAGCAGGGTGCTCTGAGGTGGCTCTTAGCAGGGGTGAGGACATGCCTGTCCCACCACGATGCTGCATTACGCTGTGCACACGCTCCGATTTCCCCCTACCACTCCCTTCCTAGGCCAAACACCAGCCTCACCCAGAAAGGCAACAAAACCCTTCTACCTTTCCTTTAGATTCATAGGGATCAGTTTTTCAGTGTAGATTCTTCCACAGTCCCCTACACAAACAGCTCTCAGACACAGACTCCCAGACCACATTCCAAAAAAAAGGCTAAATATTTTCTGGAGTACTAATGCTGCATGTGGCCATTCTAGTCCAGTATCTTTTGCTAAATATCCTATTGTAAATTTCCAAATTTGCATCTGATTTGGTACTTGTTCGTTTACATGTTCCTCACAGTCTCCCCTCAAGGCTTAGTGAGGGCCTTCAGTGAATAGTCAATAATATTTTTCAGCATTGTGTTCAATGCATTTGCCCAAAACAACTCAATTGTCTTGGATGCTCTGGGATGAACATGATAATTTACTATAAATATAATTTAGAAAATAAATCTCCAGTACTATAATAATACCAAATTAATATTAACTATAAATTATTTTAGAGCCATCTCCCAGAAGAAAATATTGATTAATGACTAATTTCAATTGCCTACCTCATCTTTTGATTGGGTATTCCAAAGTAAAAGAAATGTTATTCAGAAATACATAATGAAAACTGTTGGATATACATAGATTTAAAATAAAATTTTACAACAAAACACAGATATTAATAGCATGAATAAATGCCAAGATATCTCCTATAAGCTTTGATAAAGAGAAGCAAAATATTATCTAGTTCTTATCTTGCATCCTGTAAGAATTGTGTTACCAGGTGGAATCTGTTCCATCCCAGAAGCCTAGAGTCATAAAAAAATGTCCAAGAGAAGTGTCTTTCACTAGGAGTTACGCTCAGCGCAGTAAAAGCACAGAGAGGATAGAGAAGAGGTAACAAGGAACCCTTAGACAAACTTCAGCAGGTTAGAGAGCTAAAAATTTTACAACAACACTACACTAGGGGGACAAGTTTTACTCTTTCTTCAATCCTGGACGTATGTCAGAGTCAGAGAAGACAGTGCAGTTTCAAGGAATAAGTATTTTTGGCACTGCTGGTAGTGGATCCTGCATGTAGCAGGCCAAATATCACTACTCTTTCTCTTCCTAAATCAGAAAGTAACTTAATACCTAAAAGTTTTCTGTTGAACAATTTCGTTTCCCTTTTAAGTCAGGCAGATGTTTCTCTGGCAGAGAACTGCAATTGTTAAATATGAATGTAGCAGGAAAGAAGAAATGAATGCTCATAATACTGAAATTAATCATTTCAGATATCATTAAGCAGAACAGATTGAACACTTTTCTGCTAGCATAAATCTGCAGTATTTTCACTACAAAAAATGAACTTGCTTCAGAACAAGTACTATCCAGCTCCTAGCTTATTTTATATGGTACAACTAGGAAAAGTGAGTTTCATGCCACAGGGCAGGTTTAAATTCTGGTTTAAAAGGACACTTGATTAGTTTGTTAAATAAACTTCCCTTATTTCTTTGAGTAGATGAATAGATTTAAGTACTGAAGTGAATGAACTTTTTCTCACTTAGATGTTTTGTGCAGAGAATCAGAAAGAGTAAAGTGAGAACTCCTGACTGCTCTGGTACTGCCTCTTGTCTCTTTCAAAAAATCACAGGAAGTCACACGTTAATTTCCCCCCAAACTTTTGTTTAATCTTTGGTGTGCTGTCAGTTCTAAAGGCCAATGTATCCTTAGGGCACTCTCGAGGGGCTGTAGTGCGTGGGTGAGATTTCCAAGAATCCAGCACCTGAATGTTCCTGTTTAACTGTAAACACAATGAATGAAAAACTGGATCTGGATTTTTTCACTGAGCTGTCATTCTCAACAGGATCTGTGATATGATGGATGTGTCTCTTAAGTTTGTAGAGTTTTAAAATTTGCTTCAAATTTAAATTTCTTCCATGTCACTAATAAAATCATCGAGAAAGAAGGATTGTATAAAAAGGTGATGATTGTCCAGTGTTCAACTTGTACCACACTGTGTTCTTCATAAAGTGTTTCTCCAGAGTGTCTCACCTGCACAGTTAATAGAAATTTTCCATGATGCTGTCTCAAAAAACTTCTTTCGAAGTCTAAGGCTATTTGAGTTAAGAACTTCTTACTACAGCCTAGCCTAAACGTTCCCTTCCTTAGTTCCAGGCCATTGTTCCATGGCAATTGTAAATATTTCCCTTCCTTCACTTAAGATAAACTTTTAAGGAAAACATCAAGCAAACACCCAAAGAAAAAAAAAAATTGATTAATCTTCCCTCCTTCTTTATAAGCAGCAAAATACCACAATGTACTTCAAATGTGTGCAGCTTTTAGTACGTGTGCAAAAAAGCAGTCCATGTGGAAAGTCATAACTGGAGAATAATTGTAGACGTCATTGTAAATTTTTCAGTTGCTCTATCCCGAGCAAGTGAAAAATTCTCAGGGACAAAATCTCTTCTAATCAGGGTTTCAAAGGAAAGTTCACACTGGTAATTTGTGGAGAGACTGTTCTGTCACATGTGTAGCCCCAACTCTGACATTTACATGTGGCCACCAAATTTATATGACTTGAATACAGTTCAAGGTTTGTTAAACATTTCATCTAGTATCTGCTGGCATTTTGATTAAGGAAAGATAAAAAATAAAATACCAATATTGCACATACTAAATAAAATAATTGCAAATATTAGTTCTTGAAATATATGCAAATTGAGAATCATCAATGATCTGCTGTTTAGTGAGACCCCAAAAGCCCTTTTCTGGTGCTGAAATGATTATCAGATTTTATAGATGGTCTGAAAAAAACTGAAGTCTCTGTTGGCCAGTTTTGCAGATGCCACAAAAAATATGTAAATAACGTAATGAGTGAACACTCAGTATAATTGAATAATTTCACATGGAAGTCACAAATTCACGGAATCAATGTATCAGTATATCTAAATGGGCAGCCCTATACCTAGAAATATTCTTGTAGCACATGGATGGCCTTCCTGGGGAAGAGTAACTTGGGGTTTGTGGCAGATGGCTAACTTGGATATGAACTACCATTACGATGCCATTTCCAAAACTACTATTGGAATCCTTGGATAAATATAAAGAGGAAAACTTATTGTAGATGAAAAAGGCCTACATTAGCTCTGTATTTGATGCTGCAACTATGAAAATTCTGTCCAGCTCTCTTGCCTAAGACTGGACAGCTGCTCTTGTTATCTGTGTGTTGATAAATTAGAGAACGCTCAGATCAGGGTTGCAAAAGCAATTGGAACATGAAAAACATTACAGTAACAAATTAATGAAGCTTGATCTGATTCAAAGGGTTATGTGATGACAGCATCTGCCAGGCAGCATCCAAACAAGAAATCAGAGTTAGAAGAGGGGATGCTAAAGCTAGTCAAATGCAGGCTAAAAATAAGTCTTTCAGGAAACAAACAAACAGAACCAAAATCAACAACAAAATCATAGTTGGTGGCAACTGATTACAGAAAGAGTAGTGGATATGTAGTGGATTCTCAATTCTTGGAATTTTTTAAAACAACTGATTTCCACTGACATGGAAATTAATTCTTGAGGCTTTGTGCAACTTAATCTAAACCAGTCCCACTTTGAAGAGGGGGTTGCACAGAACGGCTTCCTGAGGTTTCTTCCAGCCTTAGAACTGAAATTACTCTTTAGTTCTATGGTTTCCACTTTCTGGGGCATCTGACTGGATAACCCTTTCTGGCCTTTAGGTAAGTTTCTACTAGTTTGCAGTGTAGTGTGGAGATAGCAGCAGCACTGTAGCTGCAGGGAGCACAGCTCATCAGAGATAATTTATCTAGAGATCAGTACACCTCGTCCTCCCATAACCTGAGGCAGATCTGATTTGCAGTATTCCAGAACCAAGGTGTGCCAGTGGAATCCAGATGCTTCGCTTGCTTGAGGTTAGCCCTTAGTTATGATATTTGTTTGCTAATAACAAACTACAACCGACTCAAAGTCAAGTTAGCACTGGCACAGAATTTGGTACAGGAAATATCTTCACGCTTTTAGCTCCCATTAGAGAGGGAGGGATGAAACAGGGCACAGGAACAACATACCATTACCAGCATGGGGGAAGGGATGTTCCCTGCCCCATAAGAGAACTTAGAGAGTTTATTAAGGTAGGATGTGAAACAGCCATAACAAGTAACAGGAGTGGAGAGGAACTGCAGTCAAACCCCCACATCCACACACTGATGAGCTGCTCAGTGAGGTATTTCTGATTCTCCTAACATCCACTTGAAGCAGTAGTGGTTTGTTTTGTCAGTGTTTACTCAGTTACCAGCATTCTGTTGATTGCTGTAGTTCTTAATGCTACAGGGGAGGGAGGAGGAGGACTTAAGAATAACACTCCTGTACAATTTTCTGTGGTAATTTGTAAGGGACTGTCCTGAATCAAGGCAGGCTTGAAAGCACTCTCTGAAAGAAAGCCAAGCACAGATTCACTGGTGGAGTAGGAAAGGACAGAGAAACTCCTCAAGAAGATAAAGGAGAGCTGTGGTTTCTACACTATTTCCTGTGCGTGCCTTTTTTATTTTCCCTTCTTTTATAGTTCACAAATTTTCTTTTTTATAACTTCTGGCTTTAGTGTTCTTGTATGGTTATTACACTGCACCCTGATGCTGTATTAATTTTAGTTTTACATTTCAAATATCCATATTCAGCAAATATTTATCTACCTGTTTGATGGATGATGGCTAATGTCAGTGCTTTTCCTTTGAAATTTTCTCTTCTTAAACCCATACATATTATTATCAGTGAATACATCTAAGCCAAACAGCTCAGCTAAAGAACTCAACCTTCCAATTAAATATATCAGCTGATGTAGCCCAAATACTTAAAGGGCACAGATGGTTATTCATTAAAACATTTAATGTGTCCATTCTGCTTGGTCCAAAAGTCTTCTCCTTCCACATTTGAAAACCAGTCTGATAAAATAAGTTAAAAGCAAGTGGGGAAGATGAAACATTCAGCACCAAAGAGAATTCTCTCTTACATGACAACAATGTGCATACAAGGACCTAAATATCTGTCTCTGTGTCTTAGCCCCAGCTTCACACATGGACAGAAGCACAGGAGGGGAAGCAAATTAGGTATCTACTTCACTTGGATCATTTGACATTCATTTTTAGAATACAGCAGAAGAATTTGGAATCACTGTACACAGGTCTGACAAATATTTTTTAATTTATGTTTTTGCACTAGAAAAGCCAGCAGATATTTATTGGCCCAGTGAGTCTGTGCATTAAACGGTACCTCAGTGCTGGCAGAGGAGAATGATGGGACCAGCAGCAAAAAGAGCAATGAAACAGCCCAAAGTGCCACACTGAGGTAAGACTTCTTTTCCTTTGCCTGCTGGTTGTTGTTGTTGCTGCAGTAGCAACTGCTGAAAAGTACTGACCAGAATTGATGTTTCTGCAAGAAATCTAGGCAGATATTTTATACAATGTGCTTTCTAATGTTGAGACAGTCTTTACATGTCCAGGTTGTAAGTGAGGTTCCTGAACTTATTTTGTTTGAAGAAAATCTGAAAAAATTGATTCTTATGGAGAAGGGCATTAATAAATTTCTCAGAGAAAAGACAAAAAGGGTACTAACTTTTATGCTTGTGTGGGAATGAGTAGTGCTAATGGAAGGAAACAAAAGGAAAAGAACTGCATGGTTCTGTGAGCCTCAGGATAGAGAACAACCTGTCCATATCAGTTTTCCTGGCTGACTGAAGTGTAAGAGCTCCAGAACCTCTTTCTGCGCTCGTGTGGGGCAAGCCAACTGGAATACAGAGCAAGCTTTAAGTAGGATTCCATTATGGAGTTCCACAGAAAAGAGAGCAAGAGTTTTGACTTTACTAGGGAGGAGGGGATCTTAACAAAAGGAAGGAAAGAGCTTCATGAGGATGAAGTGAAAAGACATAATGCTGGACAGGCTAACCAATGCTCTGTGCCTCAGTTTCCCTTTTTCTAGGGTGGGTCATTACTGCTGCTCTTTCTCCCAAGAGTGCTGGTAGATAAGTGATCATAGTAATGCACTATTTGGAGGCTCTAAAAATAGAAATTTGGTAAGAAGGAAGTATATGCCAGGGAATGAATGAATTTCCAAATTCAGATTTAATTAAAATCTCCTAGTAAACATATTAATCAAGAGTTTAATGTTATGGAAGACTCCATGCCTACAGACTAAAATAGGGTCCTCTGAGGGGAACACAAATATTTGTCTTGTGGAAAGGACAATGTACAGGGTACATTGTGTACTTATTTCTAAGTGCAGCCACCCTGTATCTCAAATGAGTGCAAAAAGCATGAGAGAATGCGCATGCTTCTTCGGCACACAAGCTACAACCGGCAGCCTCAACACAAGTTTTGCCAAGCAGTTCTTCTTTTTTTTCAACTCTCTACTGGCACAAATACATACAGTTTTGCCCTCACCCCTTTGCATCTATTTATGTTTGTCAGATTTACACAGCTGGATCTTGCTGGACACTGCCTGTTCCAGCAGCATCCACAGCAGGCCCTGCCTCACTTCCCCTCCTGCTTTCACGCCTTGGAAGCTGAACGAAACGCAGGAGGGCATGCGAAAGCACTCGGTGTGTCTCCTTCCTTGGCCAGGCAGCCTGTTTGTTTTAGATAATGCTACTGCTTCAGATGAAGGAAACAGAGAGTGTCAGAGTGTTTCATGGTGCTTATGTCTTCATAAACACAAGATTTGCAGACTAGATATAAAGCAAATGGAAGGCAAAGTCCTGCATCACAGAAATAAGAGTTAAAATAATTACAAATATGGGCTGTCATCTTTCTCCCCAAAACCTGAAGAATGGCTGCTGTGCCCATGAGCTTGGCTGCTTTTTTTTCCACCTACCCTAGCTAGTCTAATGTGACATACTACTTTAGTTTGTAAATCATCTCCTCTTTCCCTTTGTCCAAGAGAGGCTTTTTCCTCAAGGACATGTACAAATACTGTATTTGGATAAATGTCCATTAAGCTTTTGTGAATGACTTTTTGCCCATATGCCAAAGGACACCTCCCCATTACATTTTTTGAATTAAAGAAATTGACATAATATTTGGTATCCCATACACAAAGGGGTGTGGGAAGCCGTGATGCTAAATGCAGCTGGAGATGTATCAACACTCCAGAGCGAGCACAGGAGGCAGGATTAAGGTTCCTAAAACCTTTCTCCAGCAGTCAGTATGCGTTCAGTGGGGTCAGACTGCCTGCAGTGTGACAGTGTTGGGAAAAATTAACCCCTGTGAGGATGTTTTAAATTGTCTGATGAGAACTATCAGCTGTAAAGAGCGAAGTCTGTGGAATTTTACACTGTGAAATATAGACTGCACAATCTGGATTGCTTGGTTTTAATGTAATCTAGGAATCTTTGTAGTCTGTAGAAGTATAGCTGTGATATCACAAATGTCTGTGAAAGAAGTAGTAATTTTTTTCCATATTTAAAAACAACTTTTTTTTTTCTCAAGCTTTTCAAGAAAGCTCCTCTGGTATTGTAGACCTTTCTAAAGCACACTCTAATTATTGAAACTGCTTTTTTGTTAGCTCTAATTTATCATTAATTCGTGAATTACGAAGACCAATCAATAGTGTGTTACAAGAACAGACAAGCTGTTCATCCTCCCTTTTGTGAACATTCTGTGAATATCTAATACATTTGTAGAGATTTTGATTTATTCAGGAATGATTTGTGATCAAAAGAAAGAGAAACCTTGACCCAAACACCTTATGAATGTGTAGTCTGAGTAAGTTTAGAGACAGAATTTCCAGACTATTTATTGACACTGTCTATAGAAAATTTCTGGTGTATGTACATCTGTCAGAAAAACTGTTGAAACAATAATTGTTTCCAAATGTAACTCTACATTGAGCTGTCGGAGTTGATGTATATTGTTCCGTGTATCAGAAGCAATCACTTTCTGTGGTCAGGGAAAACTCTGTGAGGATTAGAGAGAGATTTCAGCACTGACATGGCCAAAACAAACAAATACAAATATTTACTACTTTTTCTAATTCAACCTGACAGTTACTGCTATCAGCAACTGCAGAGTGTTGATGTGACAGATCTTCCCACTGGAAGGGCAATGAGGACTGTGTGAAATGGTTAGTGGCCTGAGTTTAATCTTTTAAAAAGATGTGAAGGTTTCTTGCGGCAGAGCACAGCTACAAGAAAATGCTGTGCTGATTCTGTGGGATCACAGAGATAGAGCACAAACAGACAGGTAGAAGGATGCAAACTCCTTAGATGCAGCATGGTCATAGACCAAAAAACGCAGGCTGTCAGTGTGTTTCAGAAGATAGTAAGCTATGAGGCAGAGCAAAAGGCTGTTATATTGAAGGCTGACTCATTCATGTCATGAATGAATACAGCTATTTTTGCTTCATTTGTATAGCATCACACTAGCAACAACACGCACTGTTTTCTGAATTAGAAGGCTAAATGAGAAAATGTCCTAATGTGCTATGCACGTGAGCGTTAAGAAGATAATTACCATAGGAACAGTGATTGCGTATATTCATTCATCCTTTTCAACCTTCAGCAACGACTTAAGAAAGATTTAAAAACAACTTCCTTGCATATGTATGCATATGTATGCAAAAGTGTGCATCTTCCTAAACTCAAAGGGGTTGCATTATCAGATCATAGACTGCCCAGCATGCCAGAGGAGACAGAAACACTGAGTGCTCACCAACTGGCCAGTGACAGTGTCTTTTATTTTTTCTTTCTGGAAAATTTAAGACATTTCTAGACATTTGAGAAAAATGAAATGTAATTATTCCTTCAGAAAAGCCATTTAACGTCCCTCATTCCCTCAAAATCTGGACTGTTCTGCATTTGTTGCCAAGCATACAGGGACAGATACTGGGCACTGCCACTGCTTCCCATGCTATGACCACAACATACCCTGAACATCATTTGCAGACCCTTTAAAATACCAGCCCAGCTTTAACAGATGCTAAGCAAAATTTTACCACATCCAACTTTAGAAATGTCCAGTGAGAGCTCTGTGATCTGAGCTGGCTGTCTATGTTCTCTTCTTATCCAACACACAGGAACCGGCACCCAAGAGAGCTTGTCGTCCAACTTACACGGACGCCTTCCTGCACGTGGCTTCAGCACTAAACTGCCCTTTTCTCTCCATTATCTCCAAAGGAAACCTGGATAACTGGCTGATGTGTATCTTGCTGCAGTAGAAGGTTATTTTTGGACAGATAGCCTACCTGAGATATCAGAAACAGATGCTCCAGTCTTTTCCATGGATATCCCTGCCGTGCTTTTCTTTGCATGGCTTCTCAGCTCTTCCATGTAATCTTCCCCTATGGAGCATCCCCAGTGCCTGGCTTGAGGCGTGGGCTCATTGCCAAACATTCTGCACAGATGCTTCTGTTTCTCCGAAGTCTATCTCTGCCTTTCTGCCAGCTCTCATAATGTCCACTGCCAATCATCAAATGCATTTTTTTAAACGCTTGAGGTGAACAGGCTTGACTCCAATTCTAACTTCATGGCTCTGGAAGAGTCTTGGTCTCATGAGATGAAATTCTCCATCCTGATGTTCCTTCAAATTCACAGCAATCTGAACCGAAAACGGAAAAATCAGACTATGCTGTTCACACATAGCCACCCCTTAGGAAGTGTGCATTGAACTGATATTGTCTCATCAAAATCAAAACCGGTATCCCTCGTGCTTTTAAATTGTTGCGAGTCAGTAAGTGTGGGCTGTGTGACAACTCCAGCTTGCTAATGAGCACATAATTATAAGCACATAATTATGGAATGAGCTCAGCTGAACTCTGTGGGATTAGACTTGTCTAAATCAGAAGAATATTGCCCCCCATGCTTGTAATTATTGTTTGCTCAGAGTATTTACCCTAATAAATAGATAGATCAACTCTATCCTTTTGTTTATAGAAAACAAAATTTACTGATTTCCTAGCTGGCCCAGGGATCATAGAGCTTAATTCTTTCTTTTTCCTTTCATTTTAAAAAATTATTTAAATCTTTTTATTCTTAATTAGTTCATTTGTGATTTCAACTTTCCCCAGACATTGAAAAGTTTGTACACCACATCCACATAGAAGATTTGAAAGTAAATCATCAAAAATAACTGTTATCACAAGCATTCATGTGATCTGGACAGTGTTGGAGGTTATCTATTCTAAAGCACATGCAGAAAAATTATATAGTAAGAATTTAGGATGGGAGGCACAGTCTTCAGCAATCTGTTTTCAAAATAATAAATGTTGATCCTTACTTGACAAAATATTCTTCCTTCTTGTTCTTTATTTCAACTTAATAATGGGATTTTATGCTATAAAAGAGACCATTTCATTCAGATTCTATAGTTATTAGAAGAAAACTAGCATTTTGGGTGGTTTGTGGTCTTTTCCAAACTTTCAAAGAATAACTGTCTTGGCACTTTCATGATAAGAACAAAAAAACCATGGAACTGCATGGGCTGTCACATCTGTTGAAGAACAAAGAAACCTCATACATTAATTCATATACAGCTGAAAGGAGAGTCACTCTCTATTAAGCACACCTTTGTTTAATGTGAATGACCACCTCAAAGGTATAAAATGTAAATCCAAAGGCCTTCCTGATAAAATATATCACATCCAAGACAGTTTTTGCCATAGTTTTCAAAGCTCCTATGTACCTTTGATGCAGGTTTTCTGACAGTAGCTTAATCGTGTTTTCTTTTTAGCTCTGGCATGTTCAGTCTGAGGTACGACAGCAGAATTATTCAGAAGCTCATGTGGTAAAGGGTGAAATTTTATTTTCAAAGGGTGCCAGAATGACTTAAATTTGCAAGCCTGAATTATGTCGAGCAGCAGACACAGAACAGAAGGTGAGCCAGCTGTTTGCCACTGCCATGGGAGATTAAACAGCACAGCACAACTAACAGTTCTGTAGTTATTGCTTGCCACGCAGGAAAGTGCGTTTTCTTTTAGGCTTGATAATTTATCTGAGGGGTTGGAGGCCACAGTAGCTCTTAATTATCAGTAGAAAACTTACTTTAAATCACATTCTAATGTTGCCTTTATAATAATACAGAATAACTCTCTGCATTCCTACCTACCTTACCCGTACTGTCTTAAACCTTAGTGAAGCTGTGTTAACTCAGTCTCTTATGACCATTTGCAGAGAGCTTGCATCTTCCAGAACAGCAATCCCATTACTTTTTTTGCTTGGAATACACCGAGAGAAGTTGCTTTTCCTACATAGGATTGGATTTGAATATAGAAAGAATTCTTTACAATAACCTGTATGAGCAGCTTCACCTGTTCCATCCCTTAGATTCTCCATCTTAATATTTCAGTTGTTTCTTACTGACCAGAGCTTGGACTGCAGCAGGCACCTTCTTACCATTTGTTATCCCAGCTTCTGGGCTATTTCGGGAAAGATCATGCCAAAAATTCCTGCCAGGATGTACGTTTTCCCTCTCTGTACTTACGCAGTTTACCCTTTTAAGTTACACTCTCGTTGTAATCTAGAAAATGCAGTGGAGTGATTCAGATGCGGGCTGTAGCTACCTGCAGGTATTTGGATGTCTAAACAGAGGCATTTACATGTGTCTTGGTTTGAAAGACTGGCGTCTGTTTAAGGGAGGCAGAAACCCCCTTTGAAATGGGAAATGCAACCCCCTTCCCTCCGGATTATTATAACTTTGAAATCAAGGGGCTTTCAGGCAAGGATATGAGAAATAGGAATAACAGTTCTTNGAAACAGTGGTCCTGTGGAAAAGGGTCTGGTCTTCGCCTGCAGGTCCAGTGATGTAGCTTCTCGTCCTCTGGAAGTCCAGTGGAGAAAAGCTACCTTGTGCCTGAAAAACCTCTGATTATATCCAGGTGGGAAATGTTCAGTGCCCCCTCCCAGGCAGAGCATCTCACAACGGGGTGGTGAGGCACTGATGGGCCCATTAACAGAACATAGTCCAGAGGGAGGAGGCAAAGAAACACTGCCCCACCTGGTTTCACAGCTCACAAAGATGGTGATGGAATATACTGCAACCCAGGACAACATGCAAGACAGACATCTAAGCTTTTATTACTAAGAGTATGCCTATTTCCTAAGCTCCTATTTTTTGGAAGGAGAGTCAAAGCATGGAGGGATGGGATAGCTTTCTCAGACTTACAAAGTAGAAGTAAGAAGAAATGAACCCACATCTCAAAAAAGCCATGTCAGTCACTTGTCTGCCGTGACTTAAATGGCATGGTTTTCCTTTTATATACATGTAGGAATAAGTTCTCAATTGATGCCTTTTTTCACAGCCACAGAAAAAGAAATAAAAGTTGCCAGGGCTTCACCTTGCGTAATGCAGAATCATATATGGACAAGAAGACCTTCACAACAAACAAGAAAAAAATCCATTCTGGTTCATCCATTTATGTAATTTTCTTTTACTACAGCTGTTCTTAAGAAAATGGATTAGTCATTAGGTTTGAAGTAGCTCAGAATTTTTTTAGATGTGCATAAAAAGTTATTGTGCAAAGTCATCGTGCTTGTTTTAGTGAGGACTCAGTCCTATCAAGTTTAGTGTGTGCAACTGAATATGATAAGCCATAATTTTTAAAGTCTTTTTGGGAGAAGTATGGGCCCCTTACTAGTGAAAATACAGACAAGAGCATAGTCAAGACGGAGTCTCAAGGTCTGCAGTATTAGTTTTATTGCTTTTAATAGGGACTCCAATATCAGGGTAATTGAGTAAGCGGATAAAAGAAGCTTTGTAACTTTAGCTATGAATTTTAAACTATGAAAGAGCTTAGAGTTAGGAGAAGCATATGAAAATAACCAAAGAAAGCAAATAACTTACAGTGTTACTGGCTAAAATTACTATGTTTTCTGGAAGTTTAAAAGCCCGGTGATAAATGGAAGTATCTGAGATGGTAAAACAGATTACAAAGACAAATTCAGATGGTCTCCTGATAGGAATCAAGTGAGCAAGTACAATATTTTTTTCAAAAATACTAGATTTAATTTAGACCACTCCAAGCTTGATCCAGTCCTCAATTATTACTTTGGCTTAAAACAGCATCCTTCAACTTCACTGGGCTTTGGACCAAATATTAATGGACATAAGAATTGTCTTGTAGTCAGTCAAAACACAACTGCATGCCCAAAGCCTTGACTGCTTCTTCTACTCAGAGAAGTTGCTCTTCAAAAAGATACAATCTTCATCTAAAAGCATGGCTGAAGTCCATCATCCACCACAGCATAGCGGATAAAGAAAGATAAGAAAAAGCAAGCAGAACTTCTTCCTAGATTGCATAATTATTCTAGGATTTTATGAGATGTTCTGATTAGCAAAGGTCGTATGTTATTTTCATTGTCAAAACTGACTGTTAAAACTCAAAGCTATTATTTTGTTCTGTAAGTGACAGTACTGCAATTCTTTATGAAATGAAATCTAGGGAAGCAGAGCAATGTCTGCAAGAGATGTACAATTGTACAGAATCCCTTGAAAATAACATGTATTTATCTTGTGGCTCCTATTGATTCAAACAAGGCAGCTTTTTACCTAAATGGATACCACTGTGGCTATTAATCACATCTTGCTGCTCATAAATAATAAAGATTATACCCCAGTGGATCACCAACTTCAATTAGGAAGAATGTTTTAACAGGACTAGAAGCTTTTGGTGGTTTATTTGGCATTTCAAATAACAACTCTTCATGTCCTTCTGAAAATCATGGTTTGGTGCACTTTGTGAAGAGTCTGGTATATTTTAAGAAAGCTGTTTGATACTTTAATTGGTTCCTGTAGCTGTTTTTTCTCTCTAACAAGAAGAGTTTCGCTTTCTGTAAACAGAGTTCAAAAATCCATCATGTAAAGTGGCATACTCAGGGCATAAAATAACACCAGTCTCATGTAATTTTCTTCCTATGACATCCACACTCGCCAAAGACAGAAAGTGGAAATATTCTAATTGTAATAATTCCCATTTAGGCAGAATGAAGCATACAAATTCTTGCTAACATTCTGACAAAGGTGTAAACATTACTATTTACATATCTAATACAACTCCTTTACCTGTAAACAACATGAAATAGCTGTCACAACTTCCAGAAAACTAACTTCTTTCCTGTTCTCAAGATTTACTGTAGAGTTCAAGTGGAATAGAATGAATCCGTTCAGGAAGGTGGATAGCTGTAGCCTGAAATTTCTTCTCACTTAAGTTGCAAAGATTGGCATTTAGGCCACTTTGGAAAAGGAGAAGGCAGATAGTTGTGCATAATCCAGCTCAGGAACAGACAGGAACAGCTCTAATGAAAGATGACTATAGCTCAAAATGCAAACAGGCCACTTACATATCAAAAAATAAATGTGCCCCAGTCTTTCCATATCATGTGTATCTACCATTTCAGAATCAGGTGGCTGAAATTGTAATTCTGGATTTTGTACCCATTACTTAAATACTTCATCACTGTTATTTGCTTTCTCTCTTTCCAATTCTTTTAATCTTTCCATCCCTAGAGAAGGGACAATCTCCTCAAGGACATTAGTTAGGTGTGCCAACACCACCACTCAAACAGCACGTTTACAGTAGCCACAAATGTGGAAAAGTAACAACCCCTAACAAGGCCTGAAAAACCATGATGCACATGAATTCGTGCCAAAAAAAGGGATTAGGTTATGTTATTCATGGAGGAGATGCACCCTGGCATCTGAAAGTGTGTTTTAGAGAAAAGTATTCTACATGTCACTGCCAGCACCACTGTGTAAACCTGAGTACGATGCTGTGGTTCTGTGTTTACTGAAGTGAGGTGGCACCTAACTCTTCAAATAGCGTGGAGAAGATATTCTACTTATGGTGAGTAAAAGGAGAAGGATTCAACTCCTTGGATTTTATTTCTTTGGATTGGTAGCTACAGTGTCTTCTGAACTCTGTACAACAAAGTCTACACCTTTGACTGCTTGAGGATGGCACAACTATTAATTTTGGACATTGTTGTGAGTGGATGATTTGGGTTTGTACATTGCTGCCAAACCCAGTTTTGTCAACCCAGCAGTGCAAATGAAGGTGGATAATGCTAAAAGAGTAACATTCCAAAGCAAAAAACTTGACGTGAGTACAACTGGCATGATTCAGATCAAAGCACCCTCTATGCAGTAGCTGATCTCTGACAGTAACCAGTGAAGCCAAGGGGAAGAGTTTTGAAGGAGGAGTGTTTACAAGGTTTTTCTGTAATATACCCTGCCTGCTGGCATTCTGCAAATGGACTTTCTGAGCCAGGATTTGCATCGGAACCAGTGAATTCATCTAATGTCTGATTGGCTGGAAGAACTGCTAGTGTATTTTTGGGTACTACTTGTACATTAGGATAGTATCACCATGTAAATAAGAAGGGTTGAAAAGTAACTTAAGTGATTGTTAGAACCAGATACTCCTTCATAGCAGAACTGCAAAAGAGAGAGGGAATTGTAATCCAAATCTTGAGAGAAGCACATCTTCTAAAGAGGAAGCAGTAATTTATAGGTGCAAGTATGATTCTGTTCGATATTGATTAATGAGCATTGACATATCAGGCAATATTTTCTTTTTTCATGATTGCCTTCATGAAAACCCAAAATATATGGAGTTTGAAAATGGCACTCTCTTAAAAATATTTATATACATATATATACAGTGTATATATATATATATATATATATGTTGCACTTTTAAAAAATTTAATATTAATCTCTGAGTGCAAGTAAGCAAAGGATAAGAACCCTTACCAGGAAAATGTGTGGGTTTTTATTTATTTTTCCCCAGTGTTTTCAGGGTGACTGTTTGTTATCAGTATGATTGCAAAGGCTATCCCAGGTTTTCTTGTCCTTTCTTTGCTCCCTATGGAGACTTGGATGGATTCACTCCACCCAAAACAAACTTGTTGCTCCACCCATCAGAGATAACTTTTGTAGTTGTACTAACATCAGAGTGCAAATCCTGTTCTGATAAATTTGAAATGTCAATTCTGTGAATGAAGCTTCACAGTATGTTCTTTTGACCAGTTATAAACAAGATACGAATATTGTATCTGACATAACAAAATCTGTACCACATTCACAGCTTTCACAAGGAAAATAAAACCTTCACATCATTACCCAGGAGACTTCTTGGAATTGCAGTTGGAGATGATGATTATGCGGAAACAGAGACTTATAAATGCTTTATTGTTTTGATGGAAATCAGCCAAGAAGGCAGATAAAAGACTTAAGAAGAGCTAGCTAGGAAACAAATCAGAGACCTAAATGACCCTACTGGAAAAATAAATTCTAGAACTTAACATCTGGTTCTTGCAGTTGTCAAGTCACTCAGCAAATGGTCAGACTGATTAGCTGCTTGCATGCAGAATGTGGGGACTGGAGTAAAGACCACATCCTATCAACAGCAGCAGGCAGTGCCAAGTGAGTGCTCACAATCTGCAGTGATACTGCCGTAGGTAGCAGACAGCAGTGTCCAGATAAATGAAGTTTGTGTTCATGCTGTAGTATGTCTTCGCTGGTACAACCACACAAACAATGAATAGTGATTGGCTGGTCGTTAAGGAGATGAATGTGGAATACTAAGCCTCACACAAAACATTTGGTAGCAAACTACCTTGGACTTTGTTGCAAACTTTTAACTGAGTCTGGGTTTACTCAGGTCAGGAATTGTACTTCCAAAAGTTTCAACTCAGCTTGGAGTGGTTTACAGTCAGTGGCTTCCTGACTTAGCTCAAAACAGTGTTTTGATGCAAAACCACTATCAAGTCAATGCATTTGAAGACGATTTTTCTTTAAAAAGACCTTACAAATTAAGGATGTGGGAAGCCCTCTTGGAAGAGAAATACCTTCTCCTCCGTGCACCAAACATGCAAGACAAGCATTCTACCTAGGCTGTACTTGCACCACACAACAAAAAGGAGGTTTAGGGAATTACTGTGTGTTTGGAACCTGAGACAATAAACCCACTCAGTGCAGCTTAACACAGTGCAAATCCAGGTATATCAATCAGCTTGGGTCTTGTCAATCCTTGCAAGGTGTGAAGCACGTGTGGTACCAGGGCCACATTGTTTGCCTACTTCCAGATGCCAGCTGTCCTTCCCACAGATCAGTGTAGGTGTCTGTCCTGGCCCCGAGGGTTATGGGGGGCCAGAGGCACAAGGCTTCCCTCTGAGCCATAAGTTACATGTGCCAATAGTTGTGGTGACCCAGCAATTACTCACCATTGGTCTTTATTCAATACTAATCAAACAGTCAAGAACACAAAAACGTTTTCAGCATTATTTAAGGAAGAGTAAGTGGAGTGCAAGTGTGCTTGCTTTGCTATAGAAAGTAGAGCAATGTGTTTGAAGCTTGTTTCTGTGCTCACCCTAGTCTGGCCTTTGTCCGGGTATACAAATCCTACAGCAAACACTTGGAGATAAAGTCTGAAGGCATCACAGTCTCCTTTCATGATTAGTTATTCTCACTTTTAAGCACTTCAGCATATTCTGCTTGCAGATAAGTGTTGTTCCAGATTAAGTGTTGATCCCCACTGGTGGGGATCTTTCATAAGACTCTCATCTGTGAAAATCAGTCTTCTTCCCTAAATGTTCAGCTGCAAATAATGGACCACTTTTTGATGATGCAGTGATTAATATGAACAGAGACAGGGTGCTGAACACAGCCCACAAAACCTCACCCTCTCCCCCACCCCCCAAACCCCCAGAAAACACAGAAATTTGACTGTTGTTCCACCAAGCTTCTTGATAGTGAACCATCTTGGAAGGCTACTGGTGTATCTCCAGACAGCCTCCACTATAGCCTGGGGAGCCAAGCCTCGAAATGCAGGCTTTGCTGAGGACAGCAGTAAGATAGGACTCCCTCTTTTTAGCTCTTTTTTAGTAATTTTTTTTGCCCTGCTTACTTCCTGTGAACCATGCTGAGTCACTTGGAGGCGTTTCCATAGGAGTCGCACTCGCCCTTATTTCCAGCAGATTTGAATGTGGTGGTAGACTTACAGAGCTAATTTGTTTGTGACATTCCGTTTTACAAACCCAGCCATATTTCATTCCTCGCATTTTTAAATTTCTAATCATGTGGGTCCACAACAGTTCTGCCAGCTCTAGGTGCCTAAACATAAAATAGAGTGAAGTCTATAGACTAAATCTTGATTTATACAATCCAGTAGAATTTTATAGTCTAACTGAGGTAGAAAATGGCTCCAAATTTTTTTAGAAGCTCAGAAATCCATTATCTTATACCTTCCAACAATCCCATAAATAATCCTCTTTTCCTCAACAGAAAAATGTGCTGCTGCACATTTTAACCATCAAGGTGACTGGACTATGCTCAGAAACCCAACATTTAGAGATCATTCTAGGTTACAGGAGTAGCAGTTGATAATCAGGAAGAATTTTGGACTGGAATTTAGGTGTCTTGCATTTTTAAGGCCAGCACAGAGCCCATTAAAAAGCACTTCAGGATATTCAAGCTTGAATATCAAGTTTTCAAACACAATTCTACTTGGCCCTGTTTAGGCTGCATCCCACGTCCAGTTTTGGGCCCCTCACTATGAGAAAGACATTGAGGTGCTGGGTTGTGTCCAGAGAAAGGCAATGGAACTGGGGAAGGGTCTGGAGCACAACTCTGATGAGGAGTGACTGAAGGAGCTGGGGATGTTTAGCCTGGAGAAAAGGAGGCTCAGGTGGGACCTTATCAGTCTCTGCAACTCCCTGACGGGAGAGTGTAGCCAGGTAGGGGTCAGCCTGTTCTCCCTGGGAACAACTGACAGGACAAGAAAAACAGCCTCAAGCTGTGCCAGAAGAGGTTTAGGCTGGATATTTGGAAAATTTTTTTCACTGGGTGAATCAAGGGGTGGCCAGACACTGGAACAGGCTGCCCATGGAAGTGGTGGAGCCACCATCCCTGGAGATTATTAAAAGACACATGTATGTGGCAATCAGGGACATGGTTCAGTGATGGGCTTGGCAGTGCTGGGTTAGTGGTTGGACTCAGTGTACCAAAAGGTCTTTGCCAACCTTGTTATGATTCTATAACTTCATGTTCATTCATTATGATTACTGAATTGATAAATCTTTGATTTGGATGGAACACATGAAACCTTTACATTTTCTTGGTTTATGCCACAGTTTGAGCTGGGCAGTGGAGATGAAAAAAAAGTTGGTTTAATGAAACACTGTCAGGTTTCAGGGTCTTGCCCTCTGCCTATCAAAATTCTTTTGTAGAACAAAAGCATGCCATTTCATTAAAAAAAATTTACTACATAGGCTACTCCATATGTTATTTTCTTTCAAGGTTGATGCATGTAAAAAATCTGTATTGCATTAAATAGGAAGTGAGTGTAAATATGACATATGGAAATCTTCCAGATGATTGAACTGTAAAAAACGATTTAATACTGCAAAATATTTCTCCTCTCTCTTAGCTAGCAGCATGCATTTCTTTATAAAGACAATACAAAACTTTTCATGAGCTTATTTTAAAGAAATTTAGCCAGCAGTTTTAGCAGAAAAAATCTCATTACTGTATTGCTGTATTGGGATTTTTACTAAAGTCAGAAGAAAAACAATGACTTTTACATGAGGTCTTTAATACAAGGCTCATTCAGCCAGTGCATATCAGAATCAACTTTGTTGAAGTGAAATTCAGTGGTACAGAAGTCAGGAGGCTGGAGTCTGTTCCACTGACTGCAGCACAGTTACCTCTGACCTGCCCCACTGTGAGATCAGATTCAGTCCTATATGGACAGACTTGCACATTCCATAACTCCAGGAACAGGCTTGAGACACACAGCTTAAATCCACATCTCCGCTTCCCTAGGACAGGGTGTCGAGTACATTCATTTGGGACTTGACAGTGAGAAACACAGGAGCCAATTGCAAGTTCAGAATACCTGTATTTTAAAATTGAATGTCTGCAAATCAGCGCCCTTGCTTGTTTTGTCAGAACGTAGCTACATGTCTCTGAAGTTCTACGGTATGAAAAACTAATATTTAAAATAGAGCATATGCTTAAAGTGTGAGCAGAATTATCTGCTGTTGCAGAAGAAATCCAGAACTCTGGACTCAGTTCTTGGCAGACAAATGATTTTTGATTCATCTGTGCACCAAAACCTAATGTTGACATTAAAAAAAGGACAAGATGAATAAAACCTGATTTTCTAATTCTTCTCAGTGCATGAAGTAAGATAACAAAGCTGGCTAAAGTGGTGAAAGGATTTGGTGAACAGAGGTTTGAACTGGATGGTAATAAGCAGAAATGTTTTTATATTTACTATAATCCTTGAGCCTTCCCCATTCCTACAACTACCTCTGAAGTTTTTTGCAGTTTAAAACAATTTCAGTAAGTCTTTTCTACTTTTGGTTTCTAATTGCATCTAAAGTGCCAAATGTCTCAAGGAAGGCTGCTCTCTCAATTTATTCAAGATGTTTGAGTACGTTTTAAATCCATATGGAAACCCAACGTAAGTACAAAGCCTTTGGATATGTCACCTCATTACACCCCTGCAGGTTCCAAAAACCAGTGCCAACCCACCTACCAAAGTTGTGAACACCTCTACTTCACATTGCACACTTGTTACGTTAAACCAGGCAGCAAGCTGTTAATAAAGATCACATTGCCAGTAGAGCATTACAGACACCTATTTAAGAGTGTGTATTCTTTTGTTCCATTTCTTAGTTTTAAAGAATATCAGCAAAATCAAGAGGGAGCCAAGATTTCCTCTCAGTGTTGGCATTAAGGAGTCTTGCTAGGATCCCACGGAAGGACAAGGAAAAGAACTAAACATAGCACATCTGCCTTTTTATCCTGACCCAGGAATAGCCAGACACTGAAGTGAATTCAGACCTTGTCTCTCTTCTCACTCTCACATGGAGTGAATTTCCAAACAGAGGAAATGAAGAACAATGTGGAGGTTAGGTGATGGTCTGGTCATGACCACATAATCAGAGTAAGACAGGATAGGGAACGTGCTGCAGTCTTCAAGAGGTAGTACAGTACAACACAAACACTGCATTTTCCCTGGAGACACTTCTTTAATGTATTGGAATGGCAGGAAAGTTCTGAAATCCATTAAGACTTAGACTGGTGAGTGTTTAAGTTCCTGGAAATCCATATAGTTTGAGAGATTAAAGACCTAAATCCAGACAAAAAGCTGCCTACAGCATAGGAGTTGAGTGATAGACCAGCAACCTCTCCTTTAAAAAAATAGTAATATGATAAGGCTGCTGTTCTGACAAACAGCATGATAAATACAGATGGTAGAGTTCTGTTAAAAGTCTCTATGTTACAGCTGATGGTGCAAAAAACTGTAAGAGTGTATACAGAAACTATAGACTTAGCTTGGTGTGTTTTTTAAAGTTCGCTTACTTTTGTATTGCAGCAGTAGGATGTATAATTTGAAATAAAATAAAAGGTGATTAAGATGTCATATAAGCTTTACTTGGTTGTAGGTTGATCTTTTTTTTTTTCCCCAAAGATTCTATATAAAAGATTTATGGATAGAAGAAATTGCAAAAAGAAAATATTATTCCAACTGAGTTATTCGGTGAATGTAGATTGTTTGCATCTGTTGTGCTGCATGATACTTCACAGAATGGCAGATCACTGAGAAGATCAAGAGGCAGAAACTACTCCCAACAGGAACTCCAGAAGTGTAATAGAAGGGCCCTCTGAGACCATCTCACCCTGGTGCAATTATCTCCAGTTACTAGACAAATGCCAAAGTGCATCCGAGTCACTATCAAAACAGAACGTCAAGCAAAAGCTGAGATGTTTATTTTCAAAGCTGGAGACTCTGCCCCAGGAAAGCAACCCTCTGAACGACCCTGTTCTTCCTGGCTGCATCGAATGACAGATGTAGGTGCAGGGTCATGTCATCCGATAGGCACCAGAGCAAGGGAGTGGCATTTCTCCACCATGAAAGGGATTCACAGAAGTTAACTATTTAAAAAATAATCCGTATTTACTGAGATTCCAATTACACTTATGATTTTAAAAAAGACTCCTGGGAGTTCAACATGTCCAGTGAATGTGAAAACAAGTTATTGAGGAGGCCCCCAAAGAGCAAGTTCCCATTGCTCATGAGAAAGAACCACATCCGCCTGGTCAATCCATATGGGACATGACAGACTTTGGAGAGATGGCAGGCGGAAGTTAGGAGCATCATCCCTGCACATCCTTGCACATCCCTGCACCTCTCTGCACGCCCTGCTGGCATCTGTCAGCAATCTGCGTCTCAGGAGGGCTTTTCTCTTAGCTTGTCCCATGCTGGGTGTGCTTCTCTTCAGGATCTGAGGGGTAAGAGCTGATTCTCTTTCTGATCACATGGATCAGTGACAGGTAACTTCTATTGATTGATCTGTTTTGATTTATACTGCCAAAATTAGGGCAACACAATACTGCTTCTCATGAGAAAGGCTTTGCGTTGTACGGGGTTTTTATAGTTTTTTTTTAAATGAAATTTATTTGAATTTTGAAGTTTTGTATTATGAACTACCCTAAATTCAGCACAAAACTGAAAAGAGTCATTGAGAGTTCATTTTTTTTTTCTTTCTCTTTTTCTTTGTGAAACTTCTTAGAAGAAGGTTCAGGAGATGATGTTCAAACTATATTAAAATAGAGGAGAGCAAACAAACAGCATTAGGATGTAGGGAGGCTGTGGGGAGGGGGAACAGTCTGAGTGTTTAACCTGCATAAGCACCGAGGAAAGAAGCTCAGACTCCAGACATGCATTTAGGATCCATTTAGCCTAAGCAGCTGCTGATCAGTAGAAACCCATGAAATTTCCAGAGCAAACACACCAAACCAAGAAGCTGGTTAACAAATTCTTATGTCAGATTTTGGTTTAACTCTTACAAAGCCCTCAGTTTAAATTGAAAGGAAAAAAACACCCCCATGTTTTCTCGTTTTTCCACTGTGCTTTATCATTTCCCAGTAAAACAGCTGGAGAAAACTATTTTTCCTGGGATGATGGAATTAGTATTGAGAAACATAACTGTTTGGCTTTAGATCACTGAGTTGAACTGGAAGGGACAAAGCCTGTCAAAATTTAGTGGCTGTTCCAGGCTGCATATAGAACTAATTAGCAGCTTCAGTTTTATTCTTGGTTGCACAAAGATAAAAAATACCACTACCATGACTTAAGCCTTTCTTTGGCAATCCCAACAGAACAAGACAGGTCAAGGTTGAAAGCAAATGAGTGGGGTGGGGTGGGATGGGGGAAATTCCCTCTCAATCCTACAGGTGCACTATCTAAGCCAGTGTTGCAGCTCATGGAGGAGGCAATAATAGGAGATTTGTGCTGCCAGAACACCAGATGGATCTCCTCTAAGCATAACCAAAAGACAAAAATTCTGGTTGGAATGGCCCGAAAACACTTCATTTAAAGATAACAGACCTCCAGTGTCTGTCACCAGGACTCTTGAGTCTTCCCAGGCCTCCAGTGAGTCCCAGAAATTTAAGAAAGAACAAACTGTAAATGGAATAATCCTGTCCAGCCCCAGAGTGAAGCAGAGCACGAGGCACAGCGTATCTTCATTGCATTTGACAAAAGGAACACTTTCAGCACATTTTTATCGGGGTCTGGTTTTTATATCCTCGTTTGTAAGCTTCCTGATATGAAGTTCATCTTAAGGCAAACATCCACTGTGCACTGATAACAAACTGGAGACACTTTGCTTTTAGTAGTGATAAAGTAACCCCTTTCTTCCATAAAGTGCAAAACCATATTTATTTAGCTAAGTTTGCCTAGGAAATAATCCTACTTGTCTTACAACGTACAAGGAACAAAACCCTTCATTAAGGTACAGTAAAGAAAATCCCATATAAAATTTTTGTGCATGACATTGGGAAATCTCTCAATCACTTTCAACACTGCTTTTAACACAGAAAGGCAAATGCTGAATGTTTTTCACGTGAAAGGTCTACAACTTTACTCTTTACATCTCCGTAAATTGCTGTGTCATTTTAAAACACGTGGTCATTTAATAGCGAGAGTAAAATGTTTGATTTTTAGTTATGAGAATGAAGGAGAGAAAATGGCATTGAACAAATCACTAGCTGAACCTTTTTATTTTATTTTGTATTTTACAGTTTGTTGTTCACAGTCTGCTGTTTCCAGGAATGCATCCATTGAAAATCATTCAAATATGGTGAAACTATTCTAATCCAAAAAGTTTTTGAACCCAAGGGAATTTGTCAATGAGGACAGTATAGTAAGTATTCAATACTAGTATCAGAGTGATCAAATGCCTATCTTATTTTTAAATAACCATACTAAATATTTATGCACACTTTAAATCTGAGTATATACCTAAACTGGAACTAGAAAATAACAGTTAAGGGAAAATTCTTGATTCAGCATGTACAGGAATTAATTTTCCTTAAAATTTTTTTTGTATTTGGTCTAGGTGTTCTTAGATATTACTTCTGAAAATATGATTCCTTGAGAGAAAAGTCAGAAGAAACAAAAGAAAGATAAACTGATTGTTTCATTCAGCTCAAAATGTGAAGAAAATAGTCCTTCTTTTATGGAAAAAAAGAAGATTATTTTACCTATTTCTTATTGTAAAGGTGTCTTTTACTGACATATTTTATCTAATCCTACTTATTTAAGAAAATAAAAGTGCTTTATGGCAGCTCTTTTTCCAGCTCTATGGCATTAGAGTGCTTGCCAAGTTTTTCTTGGCTAACATTATGGATAATTATTTTTCAACTATGTGCATTTTAGCACTTGAACCACAATATTTACCTACATAACAACTATGGAGAGAGTGAAAGTTTCCTCAAATCAGTGTGGCTGAGCCATTTTTGTGAACTAAAGCTGTAATGGTAAGAAACTAATAAAAATGATAGCTATTTCAAATGTACAGATACTAAGATCTGCCGTGAGTACAGAGTTATGCTTTCATGTAATTCACACTGGTGTTAGCAAGCTCAGAATGCAGCGCAGAACATTTCTTTAATTCCTGGTGTTTTAACAAGTTGCCACTAAACTTGACAATTAGTGCCATTAGCAGTCTGTGTGCTACAGTGGAGTTCAGTTTTGTCATCTAGAAAAGAGAAGCTGATTAGCTCTCCACAGTCCCCCGCGTGGCTGTGCGCAGTGCTCTCCGGCTAATACAAGCTATGCCAGCAGCCTGAAGTTCAGACTCTTTCCCTTTCAATCCCTTAATCCTGAAAGATGAAGAGGGCAACTGCCCTTAATGACCTCATTTGCCTGCTGGATCCAGGCTATGTATGATTTTCCCACCTTCATGGTATCTGGACATACAGAGGTGGTGATGAATATCCAGCTTTTTAAGGAAGAGGCACTGGCTACTTCCCAGCAGCTCTCAAGTATTTCGATTAATTAGTCTCCCACAGGGCACAAGACTCTTATTTAATGTTTGCATCAGTCGGTTAATTTGAAAACCACTGACACATCTTTTCTATGTTCTAGGAACATGTTCAAGTGGGACTTCAAACACTGGGGTTTTCTTCTGTTACCAAATAGTATTAAATAATACAGGCAAAAAACCCGAACACAACCCCTCACCCCAAACCCACTAACAAACAAAACAAGAACAAAAAAACAACCAAAAAAACCCAACAAACAGCCATTAAACTTTCCAAAGTTTCTGCTTCTCTAGGGGCCACCTCATATAGCTGTAGGGGTAAATATTGAAATGCACTGGCATTCAGTTGCTAAACTGATTATGCCTATATGGAATGAGCTCTTCCAAAAACATTTCAAATTTTATTTGTATTTAGGGTGGATGTTAAGCTCCTGCACCCACCCCAAAAGGTAAATTATGTGGGTGAAGCTGTGATATGTGAAGAGGACTGTCTGTAGTGATTCTTGATTGAGTCATGGCCAAAAGGCAAGTAACTATGTTCGGATAATATTTACTGATATTAAAAGCAACACTGATCTTGATGTGTGAAATGCCCCTTAATATGGAGGCTGGGGAAGAAGTTGTAGTAGAGAGGTGTGCCTGTGTTCCATATAAGCTACCATCAATTGCACTGCTGCTTGTGCACAAAAATTGCGAAGACACCAGTCTGCATGACCCATCAGAAACAGATTCCCATTCCTTTTGAATGTGCCCATTATTTTTCAAAGGACTAATGAGGACTTCGCTAAACAATTTTTAGAATAACTTTGTGAAGTATTCTCTATAGATCTTTCTTTTTAGTTTTGTGTTTGGTTGTCTGAAGCTTGCATTGGAAACAGGAGGGAAATTTAGCCTGAAAAGACAGGCAGTGCATGGTTGCACTACTGTGGCCAGACCTCAGAGTACATCTCACCACTCCTTCCCTGCCTCTGATAGGTGAGTAATGCGTTCCTTGTCCACTTAGCAACTGAAAACATCTCTACTTACACAGACCCACTCCAGTTTTGAATCCCAGTGAACCTCAATTCAGTGCTGTGGAAGCCAGACAGCCTTGGGTGGTGCAATTATTGCCCATGGTAGATTAGAGGAAATACAGGGCAGGAATATTCTGCACAGAGTATTCTTCTTGTTCCCAAACTTGAAGAAAAACCTGGGAAGAGGAGAGATCAGATTTCTGCTAGCGTTAATCATTTGTGCTAGAATCCACAACTCCTCTATGATTTATTTGCATTCCCTAAAGGAGAGGAAAGTTGTCCAAATAATCATGATCCAATAATGGTGTAATTCCCTACAAGTCACCCTGCAAACTGAACTTGGATTTTATATTTATGCAGGGATTCACATAACAGGTTTATATAATTCCATTAGCCAGCTAGTTCTCTCTTTATGAAGCAGGGTGAACAAAATAAACAAAAATAGCCCAACTTCTATTGCTCTGTTTGCTTTTGGATGTGCTGGCAGCCTGGGACAATTTTACACCACAAATAAACACTCCCAAGAGACAGATCTCAGAATGGTCTACAAAAAATTAGGGTAAAGCTTCAGGTTCTGATAGTTGTTTGTTGGTGCTTCTGTTTCGCAATATTTGAGAAAGGCAAAATCACAACAGAGCAGTAGATATGTTTACTTGCTCAATTCTCTCATCTGCTTTGGATGCTCAGGCTGGCACATCCTTGGAGCTGTGTGAAAAGGTGACCAATTCCTGCTGCAAAAAGACTCAAGGATCCCTTCACAATTTTTCAGAAAAGCAGGATAATTCCCTTTAACTGGAGTTCTTATGACAAAACATGCACAGGGAACAGAATTCTTAGGTTAGAAGTGGTCTCTTTTTGGTTTTTTTTCTGAAAGTCCAGTAATGAAAGTTTGAAAAATAAATTACTTTGGAAATTACTTTGCACACACTCATACAAAGCTAATGGCTCAACTCCAGGCTTGTTGTTGCCCATCTAGGGAGGTCAGCTGTGCTGATCAGGCTACCCTGATGTTGTGTGCCCAAATGGGAAAATACTGTCAAAACGGCATGGTTGGGATGGGTAATTGTTGCACAGCTGCAAAGAGCTCTTCACATTTGTCAAAGAGGTGTGTCCGGTATTATTAATATTGTGATCTTAATTAACTAGGAAAGGTGATAATGTCTCCTGGGCCAATTTCTCTTTTGGTTTGTTGGTACTATAATGGAAAAAAAAGGGGTTTATCCAGGATAAACCTGGATAGTGTTTAGGCTAGTGTTCCAGCTTCTGGAGACTTGAATCACCACAACATTCTGAAGACAGGAGAAAATGTTTGTGACACACTCCTTGCTTTCACTTCCGAAATAGAGAACAGTAGTCACTGCAGACATAATCTCATGAGGTCTTTCTTCATGAGCAGCTCTGAGCAATCATTCTGTCCCTTTTGCTCTTCAACCTTGTGCTTCTGGGCTGATACCCTGAAGAAAATGTGGCTTGTTGAGTTTGCTGGGACAACCTAGAGATAAAATATTTTGTGGACAAGTGTTGAGGTTGAGCATATCAGTTGCATAGTGATTTTTGACATGCCTTTCTCCAGAACACCACAATCGTGAAGAGCTGATAACAAATCATTGCTCTTGCTGACGAAACTAGTCATCCCATGAGAAAACACCACAGAACGTATCATCTGACCTTGATGATCCCAGAGGATTTGTAGTCCTCTTCTCTTTACTGGGCCCCCTGTCTTTCCTTTCAGCTCTGAACTCTCCATGGTCTCTGCCAGCATGCATTCACTGAGACATCTGACAGTCTGGCTCTTCTCGCAGCTGCCACTCTGTCCCTCTCTGGCTGCTCCCTTCCTCAACGAGCATCTGCTCCTGCTCCTGCATGAGCCAGCAGTGCTGAGGTGTGGGAGCAGCTGGAAGTACCAGGCCTGTACATCCGAGGCCATGAGCACAGCTGGAACAACCAGCTGAGACCGAGGTGCTGGGAGAACAACAGCCCCCGGCAGCCAGTGGAGCAGAGACGTTGGCAGGGCCCCTGTAACCGAGACAAAGAAAACCCACCCCAGCCAAAGCTGGACTCCTGGCACATCTGTGACTGCTGAAGGAGTTACACAATTTGAAACAAAAAAAGCTTTTTTAAGGCTAAGTGGGGAGGAGTAGGCTTTTGCCTGTCTAAAACTTGTCATGCACTGTAGGCACAGACATCTAAGTTTTAGTGGCAATGCTGATACAACTTTTGTTTTCCAAAGTATGTGCATGTGCTCTAACAAGAGAGAGTTACTGGGAATGGATAACCAGCTGGAAAAATGTGGCCAAGGTAAAACCTTTCAGGTCCATTCATGCCTGTGAATTAATTTAGCTTTTCATTTTATGATCCTAAGTTATGAAATGGTCATGCAAAGCATTACGAGCTAAAGCGATCCAAGAGACAGTCTATTATGCCAAACACTAATCACTAGATAGTAATTAGGCTGTCAGTTACAAAACACAGCATTTGTGGTATTTCCAAATGAAGCAACAGCCAGTGCCATATGTCAAAAGCAGGGATTGGTTCAGACAGGTAAGAGTCTCTTCCTCTGACAGTTGCCAGCTTTACTTCTGAGCAAATTAGAGCCTTGTGCCATTGTACCAGTGAGCCTTGGTTTGACACAGGATCTTACAGAGACATTCTCAGTGCAAGCCCACAGATAAGGAAAGAAAAATTCACTAAGTATACAATAGAGATTTTCCCCCCGATTTTCAACACAAAGACAGATTATTGCTCATCTCATTATTTGAGACCTCAGGGCATTCCTTTAACACATGCTTGAGCAGAAGTTAAATAACATCTTAAAGAGTTTAGTGAAGCTTGTTTTATGGCTGTTTTGGATGTGGAGAGTATCAAGCCCAGAATTTTTGAACAGTCCCCATAAAAGTCATGCAACAGGATCCATTTTGAGGGTTAAAGTATTAAGCCAATGGTTCACTAGATTAGGGGCTCAAAGCACACTTAGCTGTCAATGTGCCCATATTTTGCTCCTAGGCTTAAGGTAAATTTTTCCTCACATTTCCTCACATTTAGCTACAGTTCCCCAGAGCCTGCTTGCTGGGAGAGGTAGAAAATTAGGATGCACATAAATCATTCCACTCATGAATATTGTTTTACCAGCATAAACATAGGTAAAGAAAACATTTAAGATCAAATGCAGAAACAGTAACTGATGCTGGCTGTGGGTGATGTAAACAAAACCAGGGATATTTTACAACTAAGCCACTTGGGTCTCCCAAAGCAGCTTGTTTGTGGCTGAACTGTCCAGCCTGACAGCAGGAAAAATATCTCATACCTGCATAACTTACCATTGCAGCAGGTACTTGACATGCTGGTGATGAAACTTCTGGATTTACAGAGTAAGAGTTATTTACTGAAGACATCAGTGCAAAATTTTCTGTGGTGAAAAACTGGTGCTATAATGGGCAAAACTCCCCGTGGTCCTTCCTCAGTGCAGAGAACTGCTGTGTTTTTCCTGAGAACATCTACGTGTATCTGCAGGTTTCATTTCACGTAGCAGCAAAATTCACCTTGGGAAGGACTAACATTCAATACTGGAAAAGGAAGGACTTACTAGAGACCAATATTCTTTCCTTTCATTTTTTAAATTATAACTTACTTTTTTTTTTTTTTTTTTTTTTTTTGTTACAAGCTCACAGAATCATAGAGTACTTCGGGTTAGAAGGTTCTTCTCATTCCTAGCCCCTACTGTGGGCAGGGACACCTTCCACTACACCACATTGCTCAAAGCCCCATCCAGCCTGGCCTTGGACACTTCCAGAGACAGGGCATCCACAATTTCTCTGGGCAACTTGTTCCAATTCCTTCCCACCCTCACAGTAAAGAATTTCTTCCATACACCTCATCTAAACCTGCCCTCTTTCATTTTGAAGCCATTTTGCTTTGTTCTGTCACTACAAGCCCATATATAAAGTCCCTCTCCAGATCTCTAGTAGTTCCTTTAGATGCTGGGAAGTGCCATAAGGTCTTCTGGGAGCCTTCCTCTGGACTCACTCCAGCAGGTCCCTGTCCTTCCTGTGCTGGGACCCCAGAGCTGGATGCTCCAGGTGGGTCTCAGCAGAGCGGAGCAGAGGGGCAGAATCCCCTCCCTCCCCTGCTGCCCACGGGGCTCTGGCTGCAGCCCAGGACACGTTTGGCTCTCTGGGCTGTGAGTGCCATGGCCGGGGCATGTCCAGCCTCTCACCCACCAGCACCCCCAGCTCTTTCTGGGCAGGGCTGCCCTCAATTCATTCTCCACCCAGCCTGTACTTGTGCTTGGCATTTCCCCAATCCAGCTGCAGGACCTTGCACTTGGCCTTGTTGAACTTCATGAGGTTCTCACAGGCCCATCTCTCCAGCCTGTCCATGTCCCTCTGGATGGCATCCCTGCCCTTCAGAGTGTTGACTGTACAGCTTGGTGCCACCAGT
The DNA here is from genome assembly GCA_013398015.1 of Oreocharis arfaki. Classification (NCBI taxonomy): domain Eukaryota; kingdom Metazoa; phylum Chordata; class Aves; order Passeriformes; family Paramythiidae; genus Oreocharis; species Oreocharis arfaki. Next base: position 92,344 of record VZRR01006557.1, on the reverse strand, counting down.
GAACTTGCTAAGGGTGCCCTCAATCCCACTGTCCATGTCACCAGCAAAGATGTTGAACATCCCAACACTGACTCCTGAGGGACACCACTTGTCACCAGTCTCCATTTGGATATTGAGCTGTTGTTCCTGACAATTCCTTATCCACCAAATGGTCCATCCACCAAATCCATATCTCTTCAATTCAGAGACAAGGATGTTGTGAGAGACAGGGTCAAATGCTTTGCACAGCTCCAGGTAGAGGATGTCACTCTTCCCTTATCCAGCAGCACTTTATCCCAGTTGTAGAAGGTCACAATTTGCTCTTAGTCAAGCCTTGCTGGCTGTCACCAGTCAATTCTGTATTTTCCATGTGCCTTAGCAGAGTTTCCAGGAGGATCTCTCCATGATGTTTCCAGTCACTAAGGTGAGACTAACCTGCTTGCAGTTCCCCAAGTTTTCTTTATTTCCCTTTTCAAAAATGGGGGTTATAATTCCCCTTTCCCAGTTAGTGGGATCTTCTGTGGGTTCTGAAATACAATGGATAGCCACTTCATTCATCAGTTCCCTCAAGACCCACAGGTGCAGCTCCTCAGGCCCCACGGACTTGTGCACCTTCAGGTTCCTTAGACGTTCTTGAACCTCATCTTCTCCTACAGCAGAGGGTTCTTCATTCTCCCAGTCCCTGCCTTCACCTTCTCAGGCAGCGTGGCTGGAGCATTTGCTGGAGACAGAGGTGAAAGAGTTGTCGAGTACCTCAGCCTTCTCCACATGCTGGGTAACCAAGTCTCATCTGCCGCAGATGCACACACACTGCACATATCAGCTCATTGATGTGGACACGAGTGTACCTAAATAAACAGCAGGAATGTTTTCCAGTTTGATGGAAAGCTGCATGAACGCTTTGGCAATTGCTGATGGGAACAGCCAGTTCACACACCATGCCTTTTTTAATGCTAACAGGTCCAGCTCCAAGTAGCAGCAAGCTGCAGACGGAGTAATTTTGCTGCTTTGAACAAGACCAGCAGCAGTTGCTGGTGAGTCTGTGCTTCTTAGAAACATTTATTTGGAAAAACAATTGCTCAGATGTTCAGCCACTATATAGACATTTGGGGATTTCTTTTCTTTTGTCAACATACCTTTTGTTTTGTGTATCAACCTATCTAGAGTGTGGCTAAACTTAGGCAGATACTTGGCCAGTACATGCAAGTAGATTTTATTAAATCCCACATAAATACAGAGTAGTAAATACTGCAAAGGAGAGAAAATACTACCCAAATATTTACTAGGATTTAAAACATAACAGCAAAGCAAGACTCTTTCTATAGCATTTAAACAGCCTCAATATCAGCACATGTAGGTGCTCTGCAGAGGTGAAATGCACTTAGTTTCACAGCACCATTTAGTCACAAAGAGTTACACTGCCTCATTTTCCACATAGCTGGAAAGTAAACACAGAATTCTCAAATCTTTTACTAGTATCACAAGCCATCATTCTGCTATTATAACTAGAAACATACAGTTCAGGCATTTCTGGGGAATGACTTACTGCCAAGTGAGGACAAAAGGAGAAACATGTAGAAAGAAAGAAAGAAAGAAAGAGAGTTACCATGGAAAAAAACGTCCTGAAAGAGACAGAGAATAGATATTTAATAAGACTTTTCAGTTCAATGTGATAGCAAGAAAAACTTATTTACAAGCTTTGGGGCATTAGGTCATGGGGAAGAGAGGTTGTATAACCCTGTCTGTAGGGTTCTGATGAGACCATTACTAAAAATACTTTTGGTTTTGAGCAACTTACTATAAGGATGATTGTGCCAAACTGGAAGAGGTTCAGATAACAGCAAAACAATTATTAAATGACAGGATTTATGAGGAAAGATAAAGCAGCTAAATATACACAAAACTTGGCTATGAGATATCTAAAGGGAGACATTAATTGCCTGTTAGTATAGTATTCAAAAACTTAAATGCCAAGGAGGCTGAAAAATCATATGAATTATTTAGTGAGATATTAAGAGGATGTAGTTATGGCTAATTAAATAGTCTCCAGTGATAGTGCTTGAGAAAGGGCTGGCCCTCAACCATGTAATGCAGCAAGTCTTTGGTCTTACTGCCACATTATCTGCTGCATGTTTATTGAGAGTACAGGTATGTAGGCCAGGGGGCAGAAAGTCAGGCATTAGAGGTAATTTCACTCCAAGATTAATTTGTGGCTAATGACATGCAATTTGTGCTCTGGGTGGACAAACAGCGTGGTTTACAAATGCAAACTCCCCAAATCCCTGTGGAAACAGAGGGTTTGGTATAAGGGCTAGGGCATCTAGCAATCAGAAGTTTCTGTGCAGGTTACACATTCATTGCAAATTCCAGTATTACCCTTTCTGTTGCTGGTTTACATCTGCAGAAAGTAAATATGGAGTACAACTAAATAAATTTAAACTGCTCAGTGGATTTAAAAGAATGTAATATCCTGCCTACCGGATTTTCCAGTATGAGGGAGAAACCTCCAGCAGTTTTGCTTTTGTTTCCATGTGAGACGGATGAAACTACACAAACACAGAGACCCCAAACTCATTTAATCTCTTTCATTCCCTGGCAAAAAGCATATAAAAACTTTGGAGATCTTTGGTTCTGCTAAAAAAACAGGCTTCATCCATTTCCGCTGTGCTGTTACGCTTTTTATCTGTGGTGTTTTGTATGGAAGTTGCCAAACAACATCTGTGTTGCTCATGAAAAACAAATGAAAATGTTTTCAGTTTGTTTAGATCAGCACAAAAATACACTTTCACGTTAAATAGTTCTTGTTCTAGCAGCTATCTGATGAAGAATTGACTCACAAACACATGAGTCAGAATTGCTCCTGGCATTTTTCTGCCTTAGGTAAAATACCAGCCCAAATACCCATTCAATTTATTATCATGTTTGACAATTTAATTTAAGAGTGCTTTCTATTCAGTCAGAATTTTGTGACATAATTTGTCTTTTTAATTTTGCTGTGCTTTCTGCTCTTATCTCATGGTCTTCAATCAGCTTCATGCTTCAGCATGTCCCTTTCTTCTTACTACGCTTATTCATTAAGGATATTACAAGGATTTTTGCCATTCAGCCTCTCTTCATGCATTTCCTTTCTTTTCCTTCCCACATACTGTTTTACTGGAGTCACATAACGTCTGGTCCAAGCCATCCCAGTTGTCACACACTGCCACCCAAAGAGCCTTAAAGCTCGTGAGTGCACTTACCCTTGAAGGAAAAGTATACTTAGAAGAGCACCTAGGCACTTTTAAGGCCTGCAGTAGAGAAGAAAAGTACAAAGATATCTAAAGAGGGAGAAAGGGCATCAGTTTCTACAGCAAAACTTCCTTTACTCTGTTCTTACATGATTTTAGTAGTTCTTTCTTAATGTATTTTAGTATCTGTGGGTTTTGCTTCCTGTCTGTGAAATGCTGCCTCTCCAAACCTGAAAGCAGAGAAGAGCTGGCAGTCCAATCTGCTGGCGCTGGGGCAGATGAGCACTCTGTCCTTCACTTATAAATAGGCAGGAAGGATCATCCGGATGAGTTTCATGACCCTGGTTCTGCAGGGTTTGCTCAGGCAGGACTGATAGAGATCCTCGACACACAAATGTTGTATTTTGGAACAGGTTTGAATTAGATTTTTGGCAGAAAAGCCCTGTCTGGTCCCAAAGGATTTCAGTACAGCAAAAGCACCCAGGTTCCTGATCTAGAAAATAAGGATGTGACACAGGTGTGACAGCACAGAGCTTTATTGTTAAATCCTGTTTTAAACTTCAGGTCAATGGCCTGAAACTCAGGTGTCCTTCAAACAAGGGACCTTTCCAAGCCATTCCAAAAAGCTGCAGCTCCTGCAAAATGGTCAGAAGCAGACAAATTTCACCAAGAATATGCTCCTTTCCTGTCCCTTGCTGGGAAGTTTCCCTTGGTGTAACTTATCAAGCTGAAGTAACCATTTGGAACAGATCTCCACAAAGAGCTCAAGTTTACATTAAGATTCAGGAACATTCCAAAGAACAGGAGGTGAGATGCACATATAGTATACAGTTATGCATATGCATACACATTTATATATGCATATGAATGTACCATATACATTTACTAAACCTTTTGAGTATTCATATTTAGTAAGAGAGTGTAGTTTAAAATTTAAGGAGATGGTATATTCAGTCAGGATTCTTCTCTTAATGTTTTGCCCTGCTTGTTTCCAAGGATAATTTCTCCCAGTTTGCTTTCTACTGTTGTCAGCAAGTGTTTTTAAGATGTCTTGTTTAAAAGTGAGACCCTAAAATTGCCAGAAAGCCATATTCAGATGGTCTAGGGAAACTCTGAAACCTGATGCATGAGAAATAGTATGCAAACTGATTATAGAGAAACTGGAAAAATATCCAGGGGTTTGAGAGTGCAGACTAATTTTCCAAGCACCATGGAGGCACTTAACCATGGTTTAGATGGAATGTGTTACCCCTTGATTTAGTTTTAGAAAAATACTCTAGAAAATGTGCGGCCTCTCGAGGACACACTAATTTTCGGGTTTGCAGTTGCAGCTGTCCGCAGAGATTAAGGAACTTGGATCAGTTCCAACCTTCATTTACACGTGTTGAAATAGCAAAATTCTGTTTGGTGTGTCACGTGGTGGGGCCTCTAAATAAATGCACAGATTTGCATCCTAAACTGTTGGCATTGAGATGAGGATAGAAATAACAGAGGAACATAGGCAATATTATGCTTCCTTCCTGTTTCTAATTTAACTGATATAGTAAACTTTGAATATGAAAGTGCATGCATGACATTCATTTCAAAATGAGACCTTGATCCTAAACACTGCCCCAGCTGAGCCGATTCCTGCAGCCTCTAGAAGCCCATGAAACTGACAAGAGCACACCACTCAAGGGTGTGATCTTGTATCATTCTCCACAGCACAATAAATGAGACACAGCTATTTTAAACATTCAGAAGAAATAATTCACCATACAGCCCCTAATACATCCCAAAGCAAAATAATACAGCAAGGGCACTGGGCCTGTTGATTCTGCCAATGTGAATAGGCTTTGCTCATGGGAATAACTCTGTTGCCCTCAATAGGAGGGAAGTACCCTGCAGCGGCTGAAGAACGCCAGAGATGTTTCAGAAGTAATTTTCATTGTTAGCAGTGTTCACATTGCATTTTAAACCCTGTTTTATAAAAAACCAAAGAAATATCCCAAATAAAACTTCACCAGGCACAGATCTTTGTCGAATCTATTATCAAAAAACAACTAATTAGAGGTCAGCTGTGGAAAGAAACAGTTCCTTACTACTGTTCCCAAACACATCTGCAACAAAACAGGGCATGTATGAAACCTTTTTCTGCTTACCAGCAGGTACCATCGACCACTAAATTCTAGGCACTGTTAATGACATCACCAGGGACCATGACTTAGGTCAACAGCTTGGCAGGAGGTGCTGGCAAATGTTAGATCAACAGCAATCAAAACTGGAAAACCAACATGCTTGCTACCATCAAATTTAAAAGAGAACTTATTGTGCCTCAAACACAGCAGCAGGTTTAATAGAAAAGTAGACATGTTTATGGTTTCAGATTTACAACAAGACTTATAAAAACCTTATTACTCAGAATCCAGTCTGCTGCCCTAGAAACTAAGAATGTGACTTTGTTGAGAAGAAGGATCTGTTGACACAAACGTCTTGCCTAGGCTTGCCATTGTGGTTAACCAAAATACATTTACTAGTGAGAAGGTAAATAAAAGCAAACAAGATGCCTCTTATACCACAATACAGTAAGGTTCAAATGGACCAAGATTAATGCTATGACATAAATATGCTTAATGTTTATGGAATTTTTCTGGGAGCTGTTTGCCCTGTTGGGCTTAATGTCTTACACGAGACCTACTGAATGGGAATGTGTTTTCGGTATTACACATACTTAAAGACCTCATCAAAAATATTCAGGGGAGCTGCCATGAATACCACAGTTAACCACGCTGCAAATAAAATGGCTCATGGTTTACTCTTAGATTAACATGAATAAATCAATCTCATCCCATATAGTATAAGTACACAGAAAAATTAACTGACAATTAAAGTGATAACATTATTGGAACCAGTGCTGTATAAATATAAATCAACTGCATAGACTGTGCTGAAAAAACACAGTAGCTCTCTAATCTGCAAGAGAACAGAGAAAGTGGGAAGCCCAGCTCTGGTGTCCAAGCTTCTGCTTAGGGATGCAGGGTCTTGCACAGCTGCTGTGCTGCTTCTCTAGTTAAGTAATCAAGAGTATGCCCAGCATCATCTGATGCTAGTGGAGAAACTCCAGGTCACAAAGAACTGGATGGCTAGTCTTGGATTGCCCTGCTGCCATGCAATAAACTCATTTTTTGTATTCCTCCTATATGGAAGAGAAGAAAAAACAAAAAGAGTGAGAGGGAAACTACTGAGAAGAAAATAAGGCCATAGTGCGTCCATTTCAGTATACAGCCTCATACTGAATTGGGGTGGTTTGCAAACTAAGAAATCTTGAAAGGCACTTCTCTTTCATCTGAATTTGGTTTTTGTTAAATTCATGCTTTAAGACACATTAATTCTAAATAGCGTAACTTTTAAAATTAAGCTTGAAGCCACAAAAAAGAAAGTAGAAGACCAGCCTCCATTGGCTTTAAAAAACATCTGTTCTTAAGTCTTGCTACAGAGCATGTCTATGTAAGCAGATATATAGCATTAAAATGAGCTTGTTTTCTCAGTACATCTCTGAGCAAGCCTGGAGCCTCACATCAGAAGTGTTACAATTAATAAGAAAACAAAAACCAGTCAGCAGCTGTCAAAGGAAGGAGAAAAGAAAAAAGGTCAAAGTATTAAGATCATGTGACCGCACAGTAAGGCTGTAGCTCACACTGAGTCACAAATCAGCATGGAAAGGGCAAATTTTGCTCAGAGATCACAGATGCCTTCAGAGAAGATCCACACAGCTCAGCTGTAATCTGTGACAGTGCAACAAAACCACCCAATGGAATAACGCTGTCGTAGTAGAAGTTTTCCACCTCCATAGAAAAAGCCCCAGGCTCTGATTTCTGCAGCTTCTCCCTCCTTTTTCTGGAATTTTTATTTCTTGGTGATGGCAAAGGAAGCACAATATTTCCAGTCGCTCTATATTTAACAATATTGTGCAAAAGCTTGTGAAACAGCATTTCTTACATTACATTCTGAGAGAATGAGGACTCAGGAGTTGGTTAGTTGTGTGGTTCAGTTGTGAAAGGTCAGCCCTGCCCTGAGATGTCATTCTCCCATAACTCTCATGTTTAGACAAAGCAGTGTAAACACTCCTTGCCCCTGCCATCACAAAGTAAACCAGATTCAGTTCTGTTGGAAATGATCGCACAGCTGGGTATTGTACGTGAGCTAAAGCCGGGTAACTTCTGGAAGGCCTCCAGGAAGGAATGAAATGGTTGGCTGACCATGCCTGAGCATCCTGAATTTCTATTGTACCTTCCCTCACTGAAAAGCTTTCTATTTGACCCACAGAGTTTCTCTGTCATTTGTTGCAAAAAGTTAGGTAAGTTAGAAGGAGGGAGATAGAGGCAGTACTCACACTAGTCGAACCATGTTTCCCTGGGGGGCTTTCCAAAGGACTGGTATCAGCCATGCTTTTGAACTGAATCCAGAATTACACAAGCTTTCCAACCTTCCAAAATTCTGCTGCCAGAACATGTTCATCAACTTCTCATCTGCACACCACTGGCAGGTAAAGTTGTCTCCAACTTCACTGAGTTTCTCAGCTGGTCAATGTCATTGTAAGGTCACTTTCAGCAGGTTTTGAAAAGTCATGGTGATCTGGGAAGGTTCTTGAGACACAGAAAAAAAAAAGCAAACCCCACTCCTTTGTACAGAAAGGGCAATATGGAGAATCTGGAGACCACAGGCTAGTCAGCCTCAACTCAGTCCCTGAGAAGGAGAAGAAAGAAGAACTTTTCTATGAAGATCAGAATACTGTGTCAACTAAGGTATGAAAATATATGTATCAGATAAATTAATAGCAGGTAACTTCATTGATACAGTATTTAACTCAGGAAGTCCTTAGCCACTAAATTCTAAAAGCAGAGAGTAGTGTTTAGGGAAGATCAGTCTATGCAGACTATTCTTGCACTCTCATCACAAGCATTTGCATCACAAGAATAGACGAGGTTAGAAAAGACTTCTGAGATCATCGAGTCCAACCTATGACTGAACACCACCATCTCAATCAGACCATGGCATGTCCAGCCTTTCCTTACACACCTCCACCACTGGTGACTCCACCACTTTCCTGGGTAGCCCATTCCAACGTGTAATCACCCCTTCTGTGAAGAAATTCCTCCTAATTCACTGCTGCTTTCTCTCACAGACATGATAGCATGGCAATTCTTACACAGTTTATCCCTATTTACAAGCCATCTCTCAATCGAAATAGGAAATGTTTCAACAAGCTAATGCTCTGAGTTATTGTTCCTTGAAGAATGATAAATAGATAAAGATGAGAGGACAAAAATCTAGTAAGTTAATCATAGCTTAAATTGTTAACATGTCAGAGAGAAAAAACTGAGACTGTGTATACTGAGTATGGAAAACAAAAACAATTAAAACATTTTCTTCCAAATTTTGGCAACAGAATTTTTCTATGAGATTTAAAATAACTCTTCAAAAAAATAGAGCTGAGGGTGTCAATTTTTCTGCTGTGCTCATACGACAGAATAATCACTATCCTTTTAAAAAATGTTTCTTCAGAGACCTTAATTTTCTCTGAATCCAGCAGGTAAAGCACCAACCTCAGCCTCTGTAGATGTATGTTTAAAAAGCATTTCAGGGTTTTAGGTACTGCTGCGATTTTACAGTGAGCAAGAGTTCTCCCTTGTAAAGGAAGTGGAGATGTGGATTGTGGCTGATGGTACACAAGCATAAAACTTGATTTACTGTGGAGGTGAGGTGTTCGGCTATTATGATTTTGGTTAATAAGACCCATGATTTGGGAGTTAGTACATTTCATAACTGTCCTTTTTAAATGACTGCCCAATGCACATTTCTAATATACAGATAGAGAGCATATGTTAGACACTTTTAGGATATTGGTCACACTATCTCCTACTTACAGAGGGAACAGAATGAATTTTAGGGAGAAACATTAGGCATTTGTAGAGGTAGTAAACTGCAAGGGCAAGACCAGCTGGAACCATGGGCCTATTTCATAGTAAGAAGAGGGAATGCAAGTGTACAGCCTGAAACTCTAAATACCAGCTAGCTGGGAGCGTACCAGCCAGCCAGATGCTAGAAGGAGAGGCCTTTCTTTGTAGATCAACTATAGATTTTCTTCCATTTCTTCAGCTGTGCCTTTAAAAGCACTTTTAATTATGCTGGCTATTTTGTCTATCACTTGTGGTGCTTTGATTTGCGTTGTCTCTTGACTTGGCTTGAGATTATCATGATCGAAAGTAGACAGAGAATGAAAATAATGGAGTGAATCAAAGAAACAAGACTCTGGGACATGTTAGTGTGTGCCCTAATTCCTGTGCACGCCACAGAGGTAACACTACATCTCCCATTTGGACTTTAATAGGTAAGGTGAAGAGCAAATAGGACAGGGAGTGGTGGTGGGAGCGGAAGTGTCTTCCAGACACTCAGTGCACATTAAGGGTCCTGGACAGAGTGTCCCACTGGTCAGTTTAATTTTTGTTTTCCTCTGCTGTAAAAATGGGAAATCCAAAATAATATTATTTCATCAAGAGAAAAATCAGAGTTTTTTTCATAACAAGAGGGACTCTGTCCAGCCACAGACTGAACATGACTCAGATTAACCAAGGTGCCACCCCTTAAAATAAATCTGTACCTAGTCTGAAGAACTTCCTTTTCAGCCTGAGTCAGAGCAAATAAGTTTCAAGCCATGACAGCATTACTGTTTCATAGCCACACAGCCCATTAACTCATTTACCAGCCTCCATTTTCTGCTACTCATTAACACTCACAAAAAATAACATTTTTTTTCATAAATGGCATACTCTTTTTCATAAAACTCATCGTAGCAGTGAAGCGTTATGTATCAAGGAGAAGATGCTTGAACCATTCACTACTTCATGTCTGTGCTCTGGAGACTGCAAGAGATTCCAGTTTGTTTCTTGGTATACTTAGAACTTGGTTGATATGCATGACTGTGAAAATTATTCCTTAACTTTAGGACGTGTAACAAAATCTGTTTTTCTTCTGTTATTTTGAAAGGGAGACAAAAGTTATCCAGTGTTCGAGTGAAGCATGTTTCAATTTTCCTATAAATTTTTACTGATTTAGGGGCTATGCTTCTTGCACAGGGAGGTAAGAGCACCACCAAGTCAAATCAAATACTTTAATCAGGATGGAAAGGCTCAGCTCAGAAGCCCAAATACTCGGTACTGCTCTCCTGTGTTACCGGCAGATGTCTCTGTATCAGCTTCTCCCTCTGTCTTTCCTCTGATAAAAAATCCCTATTTGAACACTGTGCTGTGAAAGGATGCCTGGCATTTATCATTGCACCTGCTAATCTGTGCTTACATCCAAGTGATTCTGAAAGAAATTCAGAGAATCTGGTTTGTCTAGATTATTTTAAAATGTAAAACAAGACCTTTTTTTTAACAGTCAAACTACAGCAATTATTTCAATAAATTAGTTAGTGCACCTTCACCTTGAATGTCTACATGTTATTTATGAACTGATGTAATAGATTAAGTACTAATTAATCAGAGTCACATCACAACTAACAATATAAGAAAAAACAGAGTTGAATTGACAAAATCTCAATGCACTTTTTCATTCGAAGAAAAAAATAGTATCAGAACTATGACCAGAATGCAAATATCTTTCCCTCTAGTGGTAATTATCCTTATCAAAATTGCCTGAAATAAAAGCTGCTACTAACCAATAGCAGAAACACTTATTTTTTCTATCATCTAATCTAAACAACTCCTCTTTTAGCCTAAAATTGTTCCCCTTTGTCCTGTCACTATCTGCCTATGTAAAAATTCACTTTCCCTCTTTTTTATCAGTCCCCTCTAAGTACTGGATGGCCACAGCGAGGTTTCCCTGGAGCCTTCTTTATTTCCAGCTCTCTCAGCCTGTCTTCGTTAGAAGAGTTGTTCCAGCGCCTGAGATCTTTGTGGCCCTCCTCTGGACACTCTTCTAAGGCGTCAACATCTTTCTTGTGTTGAGGGCCACACAGCTGGAATCATAGAATCATGGAATCCTTTAGGTTCCAAAAGGAGTGACTGATGGTGACCCCTCACTGTCAGAGATGCAGGTGCATCATAGGAGGGCTGCAAAAGGATCATGAAATTCTCTGAGTTGTTTCATTTCTGTCATTCCTCACGTGACAGTGACTGGGACAGATCAGGGGGCAGGGAACTCTAGAGATGAGCACATGCAAAAGAGGAGTAAGCAGTGAAGATAAGCAGAAAAATAAGTAGAAAGAGGGGGCAGTACAGGATCTAATGCATTGCTCTATTTCCTCCTTCTAGGGGGCTAGAAACATGTGTGAGGGTGAGCGTGAGTGAGAGTGAATGTGAGTTCAGCTCTTTCCTCTGGTAGGACACCTGCCAGCCTGCAGGAGTCGAAGGTCACTGATCTTGAGGTGTTGCCTGATGCTGAAGAGATTCCACAGACAGGTTATTGAAATTGCCCATGGTTAAAACGTTTCCATCAGCTGAGGGTACTTGCCAGAATGCTGAGGGTAAACTTAGAGCTTCACAGATAGAAGTTTGTATATACAGAGGTGAATTATGGGCCAAATAGCTTATCCTTTTGATAAAAAAGGCAAGGGACAAAAGCAAAAAGGACAGGAAGAAAAAAACATCATGATAGAAAGAAAACAAAAGTCACGACAGCAAATTAGCTGTAACTTGGAGAAACAGCTCTAGTGAATGCCCTGCGTGGCAGTGAGCTGAGGATAACTTACTGTGTGCCATGACCGTGGTGATCAAACATCAGTGAGAACATGAACCCCAGTTTTAAAGTTTAGTGCAACTGTGGAGAAGGAGCCCTGTCCCCAGCACAACCAGAAGCCTCAATGGACAAACAGACTATTGCTCTAAATGATAACTGTAAGTACCTCTAGGACAATCTCAAAGAGACAGTTAATCTAAACTACAATAACAAGAGCTGCAAGTTTCATTTAATTTCAGATTAGTTACACAGATGACCAAACAAACAGATCTTCAAGGAATTCCAGGAAGAATTTCCTCAGTTCTCCAAAGCATGCTGCAAACCACCAGAACAGATCACTACAGAAATAATCCAGGGAATTTCTCCATCGAAGGTTTGTTTTTGAAGACACTACACAAACATTTTAAAAATTGGTTTCAGATTGTGAAAGAATTAGGTGTAGAAATTAAAGCTTCCTGGCATAACACATTAATGGAACACACTCATCATTTATGGAACAACTGACCCACATATACTGGATTTTTGAAAACACAGTGTTTTCTCACACATTAACTCTTCTCTGTTTGAACTAGTGCTATTCCCTGAACTGCTCTACCAAATGGGCACATTTTTTTCTTCAGGTACTTGTTAACAAAATCAGCTGGTCTAAGTCCACATCCAAGCGTCTCAGAAACAGTAAAGAGAATGGCAGTTCAAAGTTTGAGGCTATTTTGTAACTTTGTCCTGAAAGACAGCTGTGTAAAGAGGGATTTCAATTTTAAACACCTAGAGAAGTTGTTCATACAGTTTCACTTAAGGTAGCCCTCAAAGAATAGTTATATCAAAATTCTTTCCATTGATTACCAAAGGAAAAATCTGGACTGCACTCCAGGGCATGGCTCCAGCAGATGTTGCTGTACTGTCACTTACGTGAGGTTAATATCCCCTCCAACACAGTTTGTCTCTAACAGCACGTTCAGATTTCCCAGGTAAACAAACTATAAACCAAAAAAACCAGGCGCTTAAGCTGATGAGGGTCAAATAGCAAAAAGATCTGTTTATAAACAGGGCATATTAAAGAACTCTTAGGAGTAGCTTACACAGACATGGTTAAACATTCTAGATTTCAGTGTGTAATAACTTAGGAATTCAACAAGGTACAAAGAACAATGAAGCTCAGCATCTGAGAAAAATGATTTAGCACGGTACAGGAAAGAGGCAAGTTGCCAGTTACTGGACATTATGCATTGTTTCATTTTTCTCCCCCTGAAAAGCACCTCAGATTTAGTTTCATATTAGTTCTGCCTGGTTCAGCTAAATAAGAATCAACCCAAACTCTTTGTTCAAACAGAAATCACATCTATGATTTCAAATGCATTCATTAAATGAATAGGTCCATTTGCCTTCCTTTTCAAGTATCAAAACTCAGCTCCCTTATAGTTCTTTGAAGCCTTGTACCAGCGTGCTCCTTCTGCCTCTTGCTTAACACAACCTCCCCAGAGACATGCTTCCCAAAAGAACTCGATTCTGTCCAATCCTCACCACCTAGATGCACTCATTACTCACACCTTCTTCCTTTTTTCTTTTTGATTTGCAGCCCTGACTTCTGACAACTTCAAAGTTTGCAGCTTATATGCTTGGTAACTTACAATACAGTACCTCCACATCACTACAGCTGACAAAAGTGTAAGTCAGCGCCTGTGTAATCCCAGTCAAGTTGACTTCCATCCTACAGCTATTTTTAAAGAATGGCTTCCTTGAGTCCTTTCCAGTTACACGTGGCTTTAGGGGACAAAAAGTATTCTTTTGAGGAAAAGCTATGGTGTGAAAAGGTATTCGCCCACTGCACTTCCATCCAAAGCAGAAAGGATTTGACCCCTTGTGACAAGGTGAACATTTCTACAGGAAAAAACAGTAATTCAGCCTTTAAAAAAGCCCTCCCAACAAGCTGAACAAAAATTGAAAGAAACACATAAATACCTATCTGCCTGAAGGCTGTGATAAGGAGGTATAATTTTTTTGATTTGGAAATGAACAGCTGAAGAGAAGTGTTTACATTATGCTTATCTGGCTAATTTGTTTGCGGTGAATAATGAGAATGACTTAGCACTGTTCTCTTGAATGCCAATTGTTATGCCACTTGTGAGTGATGTCTACAGAGCAGGACAGCATGGAAACAAGTGTAAGAGACTTGGGATTTGGGCATGTTGTAATCAGTGGCAGCCAAACAAACACAAGGATCTTCTAAAGAAAGAAATCAGTCCTGAAGGGCAAAGGTACTAATGTTTTGTTTAATCAATTTAAATATTTACAGACATCATAATTATGGGTTGGAAAGCTCATTTACGGGCAGGGACATATTTCACTACACCACAGTGCTCAGAGCCCCATCCAGCCTGGCCTTGAACACTGCCAGGGAGGGGAAATCCACAGCTTCTTGGAGCAACCTGTGCCAGGGCCTCACCACCCTCACAGTAAAGAATTTCTTCCTAATACCTAATCTAAATTTACACTTTTTCAGTTTGAAGCCATTCCCCCTTGTCCTGTCCCTAAATGCTCTTGTAAATAGCCCTTCTCCATTGTTTTTGCAGGCTCCCCTCAGGGACTGGAAGGCCACAACTGGGTCACCCCTAAGGCTTCTCTTCCCCAGGCTGAACAATTCCAACTCTATCAACCTTTCTTCAAAGGAGAGGTGCTCCATCACACTGGTGGCCTCCTCTGTCCTGGCTCCAGCAGGTCCCTGTCCTTCCTGTGCTGGGACCCCAGAGCTGGATGCTCCAGGTGGGTCTCAGCAGAGCGGAGCAGAGGGGCAGAACCCCCTCCCTCCCCTGCTGCACACGGGGCTCTGGATGCAGCCTGGGATGGGCTTGGCTTTAGAGAACTCAGTATGGACAGTGCACTTAGAAAGCTTTTCACGGCACTTCTTTTAATTCTTAATAAAACTTCAGTGAGAAAAAGTAGTAAGCACGCTAAGGAATCTCCTTCAAGAAAGGGAAATCCAACTGATATTTGTCATTTCAAGAGCTCCCTCATTAACACCACTGGATGACCAAACAAGGCAAAGGAAACCACAGTTTTCTTCTCTTTCATCACAGTTATCCCTTGATGAACAAACTATCACACTGCCATTCTTTAGAATTCTAAAGTACCCTGAGATATATTCCTTCTTGCAGCACTGTGCAGTTTGTTTTGCCAGTAGAAAACAGGTATTTGTATTATGTTGTCTTCTTGTCTTCTTTCTGCACCTTGTTCGAATTCCCTACCCCCTTCACTCCTGCTTTGCTCTCTCTTTCTTCCCCACCAGTATTACTACCACGTGTACAACCTTCTCACACAAGGGGCTGGGGTTTTTTTTCGGCCCTCCACACTTAGTACAAAAATGTAAAACCTGCAGTCCTCAGTACGTTACCAAAGGAAACAGTTTTACTTAAAATCTTGTTTTTGCCAAAATATTTTCAAAGTATCTGGAGAGGAGTCAAACCACAGTGGCTCTCAGTTGTATTTCCTTTTACTATTTCCTCAGGTACTCCCAGCACAGCACTAAGTAATTGGATACCCTTTCAGGAAAAAAAAAAGAAAAAAGGAGAGGCTGCACAAGACAGTTTGTAGGATTAAGAATTATCCTTCTGGGGCCTGTGGGGATGAATACAGGGCACACAGTTGCCAAACGTGAAATCCTTGCTTGTGTTAGTTGTTCCTGAAGACAGGAATCAAATATGACAGTTTGTACAAAATATACTGATTATATTCAGCCTTTGTAATGCTGTTTCAAATGCTCTTAACTTTTGAAAATTAGGAATCAGAGATTGAAATTATCTGTCATTTTATTCTGTTTTGGTATTCAATCCTGCCTCTATTTCAAATGACCCTTTTCCCATATTATAGATACTATATTATAAGTTTAGACTTATATTACTCACAGAGAATTAACAGTGCAGTGGCGGAGAAGTATTTAATGCAGCTAAGTTTGCCGAATTAATCGTGTAATTACATGCTGTAACTGCTATCATTCCATTTTACGTGTCATCTAACTAAATCTTGTTACATCCCAGACTTCAGCTTATATTGAAAACACAGCTGCAAGGCCTCTTGGTATAAGCCAAACACATATTCCTTGTGTACTGGGGGTCTTCCCACAGGCCACCTGTAGTCTATTATTTTTAAATTTTACTTAATTCTTCTCAAGCTATTTGTGGTCTTGCTGACATCTCCAGAAGACTTATTCCACATCTCTCTTCAGGAGTGTTAAGATCTTGAGAACACAGACACTTTACTCTGGCACCAAGGATTCTGTCTGCTTCTCTTGATGGTTGCTGAATTCACTCCCACTAAAGAGAGAAATGTTTTAAAGCTGAAGTAGGAGAAGCTGGAAAAAATGTTCTACAGCTGAAGTAGGAAAAGGCTTTTTGTCCTGTGCCTTCATGATCATCATAGAAAGCCTGATGTGAATGAATTCTCACTATGTTTTTCTTTCTCTTCAGGATCATACTTTCAGGGGGAAGAGGGACAGCAGACATTGTTGGGTGAAGAGCACATGAGAGATTGGCTGAGGGAGCAGCAGAATAAACATGAATATCACAGCCCACATGATACAGAGTTTATTGCTAGCCCCAGAGGGATGTCTGTTGTACGCAGTGCGTGCAGCTAGGGGTTTGTTGGATAGACTTTTCAGTGAGTCAATTGTTCCCTTACATCTTAGAGGAGCCAGTGTCAGCAGATGGACTGTGATGGGTTTGTAAAGAGGAGATGACAGTTCCCTGGAGCACACAGTGCTGCTATTCAGTATACGGGCCCTACTGCAATAATGTCTTACAGCCCTTAATATGCCTTCTCAAAGATTATTCTCTTGAAAATGTGCACGCATAAACAAAATACATACAGCTGGAGCGATGTCCAGAACACAGAACCTTTCACCTCAAGCTGGGATTCTCTCATCACCCACTGTAACAGCACCCCTTTCCAAAAAGTGTTAGGAAGAATTACATACTCTGCAGTTTGAGTTGAAAGTCAATGTATTTAGGCTTGGTGGGATGGAAACTGATACGATTCTGTTCCACTCCTGTGCTGGTTTTGGCCGAAGAGAGTTAATTTTCTCCGTAGTAGCAGGTATGGAGCCGTGTTTTGGATTTGTGCTGAAAACAGAGTTGATAACACAGGGATGTTTTAGTTACTGTCGAGCAGAGCTTACTCAGAGTTGAGGCCTTTTCACCCCCACCAGCGAGGGGGCTGGGGGAGCACAGGAAGTTACAAAGGGACACAGCCAGGACAGCTGACCCCCGCTGACCAAAGAGGCATTCCATACTGTATGGCACCACGGTCAGCATACAAAGCTGGCGGAAGAAGGAAGAAAGGGGCATGTTCAGAGTGATTGCATTTGTCTTTCCAGGTCACCATTTCATGTGTGATGGAGCTGTGCTGTCCCAGGAATCACTGAACACCTGCCTGCCCATGGGAAGTGCTGCGTGCATGGCTTTTGCTTTACCTACTAACAGTTTCTCTCTCAACCCACACGTTTTCTCAGTTTTACCCTTCCAAATCTCTCCCCCATCCCAGCAGGGGAATGGTGTGCAGGTTGTGTGGGGCACATTTGCTGACTGAGGTTAAACCACAACAATTGCTGTGAGTGGAAATGACCAAAAAGTGCATGAGAGATGAAATTGTTCTCAAATCCAAATACCATGTTGCTATGCACTACTGATATCCCAATATACCACAGTATCTTTGTGCTTCTGTCAGGTCTGTAGAGCCAGATTTGGTTGCATCACCGAGAGCAGTCCATACTCTGAAAATGCGTTTTGGATACATAAGGCAAGAAGCAAAAATGCATCATAATTTTTCATTTTTAAATCCTTGTTCCTGGGATCATACAGCAGAATATTTCACTTCAAATCATCTTTTCTTGCTACTAGGTTCATAACATGTATGAAGTAGCCCCTCGTAGAGAAGAGGCACAAGGACCTGCAAGGGACATTTTTCATTTGTTGTTCCAGAGAGAATAAACCATCTGCTCATTCTGATTTCCAAAATGAAGGTAATATGCTTTCTGCCCATAATGACTTAAAGAAGTTACAGGGACAACGGAGCTGAACTCTTCTGTGTAGTGGCAGGCTACAGAACAAAGACACCAGCCACAAGATAAGGTTTAAGAGTTTCAGACTGGAGATGAGAAAAACTTCTGCACTGGGATGGCATTACAGTACTGCAACAGGCTACTCAAAGAGACGGTGGAATGTCCATCCTGGGAGGTTCTCAACATGAAAAATCAGGCACATCACTTTATTAGCTTCAATGTAGAGTCCTCCCTGGAAGGTATCTATTGATGGCAGCAGAAGTGGAAAAGCACTAGAAAAGTACTTTAACACATACCTGACTGTGCTGTGCTCCCTTCTGAGGTGTTGGGCAAATGCCCCCAATGAATGGTGTCTTATAGTTTGAATTGTGCTCTCTCTTTCTGCAAAGAAAGCAGGCTCATAATGCAGGCTTCATAATCCCCATAGCAATCCAATTTCCTGTGTTTTGCCCACTCATCCAGGAACTTCTTTTTTCCCAGGGATGAAAAAGTCTATATTCCTTCAAAAGTATTTATTCAAAAATACTCCAGCTGCTTCTTTCCTATTGGCTGCTAAGCTTAAGGAGAAAGATTTTTCAAAAATCACTCTGCATCCAGACTCTCAAATGAAATAGAATTATTTATTTTTTAACATCACTGTTTTTCTTGAAGGCATCCCAGCTCATAATTGGTCCCAAGTTATTTCTTATTTTCTCCATATTTGTTCTTACTCTGTTTTATTATCATGAGGCTAGGAAATATGAGTCAGTAACCGTAAGATCATCCATTTCACTCAGTTTTGGGGGGTTGGAGCCCAAGGCTAACAAAAAGTGTCAAATATTTCAAATAAACTGAAAAAACCTCACCATTTACCACCCACAGTTGTGTTCACATTTGCAGCAGCACCATAACCGGTCTAAAACATGTTTAAAGAATTAAGCAGAGTAGTCCCACAGAAAGGAATGCTTAGGCTCTCGAGACTTACACCTGAAAAGGAATATATTATGAGGTGTTCTTTTAAATGGAGCATTTAATGTCTCTAGAAAAATCTTATACATCCTTTGATGCGTAAATAAGGAATTCGCATTCGCCTTGGACACTTGAAAGTGTGACCAGTTTCCATATTTTCTTTATTAAAAACGTTACTGTTTGCTGTCAACTTTTCATTTTCCTGATATTATCTTCTTGTTTGCAGCTGAATTATAAGTAACCACTGTTACAGAAAGTCCATTCTTTCAGTATTTCTTGTTAGACAAAAAAGCACCATTAGCTGAACTTCTCCAGTGCTCATCTATTCTCCAGAGACATTCAGATCTGTATTTAAGGTCAGAGGTTCAGGACATTTAGATAATCTTCTGTATGTTTCTTTAGACCCACCTCAGAACAGCTAATGGGCCCCAGCCACCCAGAGTAGCACAATACCCTGGAAATGGCGACTAAAGAAATCTTCCACCTCCAAAAGCCAAAAATATTTAGCCAGAAGTTAGTGATGACCACCAGACCTTTACTTCGTTCACTTAACGGTTGCTCTGTGGTTGAAGTGACTTAATTATGTGCAGTCAGACTTTGAAGTTTTTAATTGCAGAGTACAGCAAAACCTCTGTGAGTTACACCCCACATAACAGCATTCACAGGAGCCAGTACAAAGAAGACATGAACACCCACACTGGCCAACAGGAGCAGTGATGGACAAAGACATCTTAAGAGCCTTCTATACCTGGGCACTGTCTGCAACACCACACCAGATGCTTGGATAAAGACATGGGTAACAGTCTCAAATGCACACCTGACTTAGGTTTTCTGTTTGGTGTGAGAGCCTGGTTACTCTGTTCTTTTAAATGACGGGGAGAGACCCTGGTAGTGCCACATTTTTGGTAATGGCCTAGTGGTGAGAGCATTTGTGCAGGAAGTGTGAGTCCTAGTCTCAGTGCTACATTACGTATTTTGAAAATGTGCATAAATAACTTCCTGCAATTGGCTACATTCCTTGGAACTGTTAATGCACTTAGGAGAAAGTTAATTTGCATTTTGGCAAACAGTGGCCCCAAAAATTCTGGTTTTCATGGGAAACATGCAGTACATCCAGAGCATTGCTGAACCACAGGGTGCCATTCCTGAATGAGCTTTGTGCGCTGAAGTTTTACTGCACAAAGGCTGGCGGAATGAACCTCACCAGCTCTATGTTTTCAGTCTCGGTGGCTGGAGTTGCCATGGGTGAGCGGTGGATAAGCAGGAACCATGATCCTAGCCTAGTCCTGCTGTCAGATAACTCAAAACTCAAGGGATAACCTTCTTTGTGAAATTCAAGTGCACACTATTGAGTGTCATTTAGGCACTACTAACTGAAAATATCTTATGATAAGTCAAGAAGCAATATTCTAGATGATTAAGTTCACTGGTGGTAAATGAGTGGTCCTTTTGTTTAATTAGGGAACTAGGAGTTGTACATTGCTCATTCAGTTTAGATACCTAAGACACACACTAGACTCCAAACTGCTTTTCCAGACTCACCTTTCAGTTGTCTGAAAGCAACCCCTTCCCCTTTATATCGATGGAATCTTTTTTCTTCCTTCTTTTTCAAAATGTTATCTCACCTCTCATGTCTGATATGAAGAAATATGAACCTTAGGTTGACATATACCTGTCTAAAACCATTATATAAGCTTACCTGGGATAGCTGCTCAGTAATATGGCAGAAGGAAACAGTCTGACTCTGATCCTGAGCTTCTTCATCAGTATTTGATGCTCTGAGAAGGGCAATGTGCACCATTGTGTCATCTTTAACTTCATAATGAAAGTTTTTCCTGCTGATTTAAATAAAGTAATCAAAATTTTTGAAAGCACTGTAAGTAAAATTGTCTCAGAGTCATTCTGCTGATTAGATGGAGACACTGCACAGAGCTACTTGGCTCTGCTTTTCCTCTGAAGTCCTGTATTTCATTTGTTCGGGAATTCAGTTAACTCAAGGCAGAAGTTCTTTGTGGGAGGTTTGTAGGGTATCCACTGCATCATTATACATTTCTTTGTTATGGCATTGACTGATTTGTATCATGTTCTTGTGGTGCTCAGCAAGCCTGGGAGCTCAGCCAAGTCTCTTATTACACATTTGACTACAGAAATGAGTACATTTGGGAAGACAGAAGTGTTATTAAACTGAATCATATTATGTCTTCATTTTTCTGCTCCAGAACAGCATGATTTAGAATGAATTAAGTCAGTTTTGGGACCTTTGCGTGAAGGCAGTGAGTTAAACACGAGTCTGGCATGGACATGGCAGTGATTTCTACCAAATTTCAAAGAAATTCATTAATCTTTCAGTAGTCACAGTTTCCTCTTAGGCTGTCTGTCAAAAAAAAAAAAAAAAACCTCTTTAGTGTGATTGCCTCTTGATCTTTAACACAGTTTTATACATTTATGCTTAGTTTGGCTGAGAATCACATACAAGTCTTAGAAAAAGATGGCTTCTCCAAGTATTAGCCCTTCACATGCAATCTGATCTAAAGATCAAGCTAACTTCTTTTTTGTGACTCATCAAGAACAATAATGTTTCTACAAGCCCAATTCTGGCCTTAAATTCATGGCTTCACATTCACCTGCGCAAATAATTAAATGGAGAATTTGATCTCCAAAGAAATCACTCAAGAAACTATATTATCTTCCCCAGGGTTCTGCAGAGATTCTGTGAGGTTAAGGCCCCCTCAACCTATGTCTTGTTAAATATTTTCTCATATTTTTTTCTCTTTAGAGAAAAAAATACATACTTTTGTTTCTAAAGTATCCAGAGAATTCCCTCTCATACAATCTTTTCCTAAATCTCTGCACAGTCTAGTCACAGGCAAGAACTGAGTATCCATTATAATACAAATAGGAACTGCTGCACTGACCAATTTTCTGAGTGTTTTGATATTCTGTTTCAATTCAGATCCATTTCTAAACATCTGGAAGATGAAAAATCTCAATCATAATTGTCCTAAATAACAATCTCTTTTTGTCAAACTTTTTTACTTCAAAACCAAGAAAGAAATATAAATTTCTTGTTTTCCTGTTAAAAAAACCACCATTTATGCAAGTCATTTTGAAAACAATACCTATTAAAGGAAAACTAACAAAATATTAAACAACTTAAAACCATTACTAAAAGAGCTGGTCAAAGTGTCAGCACAAAAAAACGGATAGCACTAGCAACAATTCTACTGGGAATGCAGGTAAATTGAGACATGTTTGGTTGCAGGTGTGAAAATAAGGCAAATTGTCTGGAACAAGAAATGCAGTTGAACACAATGAGAATATAATTTATGATGAGTAACTAACACAAGAGGAAAACAAAGAAAAACGTTCAGCAATGAGCCTGGAGGAAACATAATCCACCTATAAGCTTTTTAAACTCCTTTATCAGCAACACTACTTTAATAAAATATTTTATGTTCTCCTAAGTCTTTACTATTATCATCATTTAAAAAAAAAAAGAGAGAATGTATTTGTAGTAAAGACTTTATACACATGAAGATTTTAAGATATTTTGCTAACACAATCAACACTGTACTTGCTTGATGCTTGGAGGGTAAGAATGATTTCTTCCAATCAGAATATCACAGAACATTTGTTCCCAATTTCACAAGCTTCCCCCTCAGTTTCGTGGTCTGCATTGCTTTAATAGAAGAGGTTGCTGCAATGGTTGAGACCAGTTCAGGATCTAAGGCTTCATCTACTGTAACAGAAATTAGAACCAAAAGCTTGAAGCGGCATCAGCAGCAAGGCCGGACCCAGCTGTGAGCATGAGCACAGCGCGGGCAAGGGGCTCACAGAGCAGCAGGGTCACAGGGCACGAGCCACGTCACCCCTGAACCTGGGGCTGGCATCACGGCTGGATGCAGGAAAACAGCCCCCACAGTGAGTGTGGCTGCTGTGGCCAGCCCTGCACTCTGAACACAGCTTCCTACTGAGGCAGAAAGCAAAAGAAAGGCAGTCACCCAGACTTGCCGGGAAGCGTATTGCCAAGGTTTTGGACTGTAGTAAGGTGAATGCCCACAGGCACATGTGGAAACAGCGCCTCGTGTTTTTACCTTCCCAAGCATTGCTTTCATCTTGCTTGTTTCAGCTTGAGCCAGTTGGCTGTCATCTGAAGGGTTATTGCCTGCCCTTCGCTGATGCATTAGGCATAATCACATGAGCAAAGCACAAGATAAACAGATAAGCAGTTGGGCGGTACCATTCTGGTCTTGGTAGCTAAGACCATGGTGTTTCTCTTTCCCCTTCTCCCAGAAGTCTCACGTGTAAAGGAAGTCCATTAGTTTGATCAAGGCTGTTTAATGTGTGCTTATGGCCTGGAGGAAGTTTTTAAGTAGCATCAGCACTCATAAATCCAGCTCATACTTTGCTGCTGAAGTTGTCTTTCAAGCTTCATGACAGCAGGAAGGCCAAAAGGAGGTAATGCTATTATGACAATGTCCAAAATGCCAGGAAAAAGATTTACTGCGTTTTGGTTGTAAATAGACTAATCATGTACAAAAGAAAAGAAAACTATTTTTAAAAGACCTTAAAGATTAATATTCCAAAAATTAAAATGAATGTTATGGAGTCAAGCTTCAGCAGGAACAAAAGACTCTGAGATCAATCCCAAATGCCACTGTAAAAATATATATAGAACAATTTTATAGAGACATGAAATGTGAAATAAGCTTGGATTTGAATATTGTTACAAGGAGCCAAATAGGAAACTCTAAAGGCTATTTTTTTACAATGGCGACATCAACAATGTTAACAATTGCAGGTCTTCTTCAAAGCTCTAACAAAAGCCTTAAATGCTTGTAAAATGTTAATAACTTCTAAAGCCATTTGTTCATGACTGGAAAAAATAATTTCATTTCCATGTTTTCTCCTCAGATCATTTAGGTTGGGCTATACTTGAAGTGCTGACCACAGTAAGAACCCCAGACATATAAAAGAGCCTGAGCAGTTATGCTATCTGCCAAAGATAACTGTTAGTTTAAGAAGTTATATGGTGAAAGCACGTCACACCACTTGCTGGGGTCAGACAAATGCCCACAATCTAAAGAAAGAGAGCAACCAACCATAGCTTAACTAAAATGCTGAAGACCTGGCGTGAGTCTCCTGTCCTTTTTTCTCTCCAATTTAAAGATAGGTAGTATTTCTCCTTCCACCCTCAGGCCTACTAAAAATAGGATTGAAGCAAAATCAAAGTGATGTTTTCCTGCTAGTTGAGCAAATAACAGACTGGTGTAAAGAGCGAGCTGAACCCAAAAAGCTGCTTTACAGACTAGCAATTCCGCTTCAGGTTCAGGTAACTTTGCAGAAACAAAGCAATTATTCCCCTGGTACAGAAGTAAAAAGGAGCTATGCTTAAACATCATAGTAAGCAGGAGATGTATCTGCAGCATAAGAGTTTTCTTCTCAGTCATTCAAGGAATGTATCACTGTCTTCAGTAAAAGTGTTACTTGAGGAAGGATTACAAATCAAAAAGGACCTCTTTCTGTATCTGAAGATAATGTTAATTAGTCTGATGCATACATCAGGCAAATCTGTTGCCTTAGGTTCTTCTGCCTCTCGATATAAAACTCCTTTAATACCAGGTTCAGTCACTATTCAAGCAGATGATAGAAACTGGCTCTTTTTGAGGACACACTGTAAAAGATATCTTCTAGGGACTACCCTCTGCTGATTGTAACAAGCTGTTGTCAGAGGTTTTCCCTATCGTTCTGTCATGCTGTACATTTCCATATTCAGTGTCTTTTGCTCTCAGACACTGGAAATTATATAGCCAATAAACTAAACTAGCCATGCAGCCAGTCCAATAACCAATACAAGGGGGAAACACGGGATCTGACACTGTGCAACCTCAGTGGCTGGGCTGACAACGGCAGAACAGAGCTAATCACAGAGTTTGTAGGAAAGGGAAACAGAAGAGCAAAAACTGAGGGAGACTCCATTTGAGAAAGAGAGGAGTGGTGGGAAAAGGTCTCATTGTTTATTCAGAGAGAGAGAGATACGGTATGAGGAACTGCTGTTAGCCTTGAAGTTTATTGCTGTGTAAAGGTGAGAGGAAATAACGTTAGGTAAACAGGCAAACCATGTTCATGGTTATCCCAGCCCTTTCAGAAGGAAAAAGAATTACTGATAGAAAAAAAAAAAAGAAGAAAAAACCGTAAAATCTGTGAACCCATACAAAGTATGTGATAGGAAGGCAGAGTTTGCTCACATGGGAGAAGACACTTTAACTGCGAAAAAGGCAAGAGCCCCTCGCAACAACGACGGGGGTTCCACTGCAGGATTGTCAGTGGAACAAGCCTTAGGAAAACTGAAACACTAGCTACTATCTATTCAATTTGAACATTGGTTCTTTACACATGATCTAGTTTTTTATACTGGTCCAAATATGCCATCATTTCCCTTTCATGTGGACTTACAGGACTTTATTGTCTCATTTAAACATTCTGTGTGCTGGATTTTTTTGTGGTCAAAGACTCCAGCATACATTAGTAATTCTCATACTCCTTTCTAAGGCGAATTTACAAAATTTTCTCGTGAAAACAAAATATATGACAGAGTTGGGGTTGTTCAGCACAGAGAAGAGAAGGCTTCAGGGAGACCTTAGAAAAGCCTTCCACTGTCCAAAGGCGGCTGCAAGAGAGTAGAAGAGGGACTTCTCACTCCTTGTCCTAATAAAGGTAATCACCAGCTAACACCTTTAAAGTGAAAGAAGGAAGGTTTAAATTAGATATTGGAAAGAAACTCAATATCTAACCCAACACCCCCTTACCTGTGAGGGTGGTGAGGCCCTGGCACAGGTTGCCCAGAGGAGCTGTGGATGCCTCATCCTGGGAAGTGTTCAAGGCCAGGCTGGGTGGGGCACTGAGCAGCCTGGTCTACTCGAAGGTGTGCCTGCCCATGGCAGGGGGCTGGAAGGAGATGATCTCTTCCAAACCATTGTAGGATTCTATGACACATTGCAATGATACTCACCCATTTGGGGCTTCACCCTAAACTCGGGGCTAAAACAAGAGATTTTCCCCAGTAAGTCTCTTTCTATTTCCGTAGCTGCTGAAAATGTTATTGTCCTATATGGAACACATGCATGAGCCAGAGTCGCTATTCATTTCAGAATTTGTCAAATGCCATCCTCCTCCTAAAGTCCCAGATGAATAGTGAGATACTGTTTATAAACTAAACAAAAAGCACTACTAAGTTGCCACTGAGAAAGCATTCTAATATAGGGGGAACTGGGAGCAGAACAAAAGGTCTAAAGGATAACAATCTGAATGGTGGCAGCTGGAACCTGCTTTTTTACCAAAAAGGCCTAATTTCCTTAGTTGAAAACATACCACAGCTGAATGATCCACTCCAGGATATGGAATACATATTGGGATTTGTGTTCAAAATCCTGTGACCTTCCTGGGGAAATGATCTCCATAATGTTACAAATATCTCAGATCAAGTGATTAAATTCCCAATATTACACTGGCACAGATGCATTCAGCTGGTTTGTACTTAATAATGCCCAGCTGCAGCAGTCACAAGTACAGTAGAAAGATGAGCAACAAATGGAGCTGTGGCTGTTCAGTCATCACCATATTTTGGGCTGACTTTCTTTAAGTTTTATACATTAACTTTGCCAATAAAGGTGGCCCAGTTTGTAGTCATCTGCACCTCTGCTTTCTTTTTACATAGATCTGCTGCCTTTGACAGCCTCATGCTCGAGCAAAACCAGAACACAGTGTGAAACATGAATAAACTATCTACTTCTGACCTGTCCGAGGTCATCAAACGAAACCAAAAAAGGTCTCACAAAATTTCCATCTGGAAGCATGAGCTGGCTGAGCTGGACGCACAAACCCCGTCAAGCCTTCCCTTAAGTCTCGCCAGGATATTAACTTTGAAATAAAGCCTAGGTTTTTCTGAGTTCTGTTTTGAAGATTTCTGCCCTATTCAAAATGTCTGACTTGCCATTATTTTAAGAAAGAGGTAAAAGCCAAAGAGCGGAATTTGGAAACAGATGTGTCATCAGCTCAGTTATATTGTTGTCTAGGAGCGAGTCATGCTGGCACATAAAACTAATTTATTGTTACAATTACATTCATGGGACAGTCATAATATCTTTGCTTGATCCATCTAGTAGCTACAGCCACTAGAAGTGCATTCATCCCACGTAAAATCAACTACTGGTGACCCCCTTTCTGCACTCTGCCTTAATATAACAGAAAGAAAGAGATTTGGAGGGCCATGAGGAATGTTTCAGAGAGCTCTCCCTGTAATAAAAGTTTCTAAAAACTCATCCCAAGTTCCTACATACAGGGTCACATTCCTGCTACATAAAAAATTTACCACCTGGTTTTAATTAGAAACAGAAATTAGAAATTAGGGAATTGATTAATATCCAATATCAACAGTGCTCAACCCTTGTGGACAGTATTATCATACAACAGGAATCATGAAATGGCTTGATCCAGTGCCTACGTAAGTGAATAGAAAACTTTCTGTGGGTTTGAGAAAGAGCTGGTTGGAAAAACGAAGAGATATCCGACACTGATTTAGATATTAACATGGCTTGGTAAATTTTCAGACTTTAAGTCATAAGACTTTATGTTTCTGTAGAGAGGATGTGTGGTTTAGTGACTGAACAGCTTCATTTCTTTTAGATTCCTAATAGCATCAAAACAGTTGTGGGATGAGGATAAAACACATGTACAGACACAGGCAAGAAAACACGCCACAGCATTTAGGCTAAAACCTTCAGGTGCATATCCTAACCCATTCATTGAAAATACTGGTTTTTTAAAATATTTTTTCTGATTGTTTTTCTGCTGCTCTTTGGGATATTTAGTCTTTTATGGCTCACATTTTTCATTATGATTCATCATTTTATAACATTGATCATGTCTGGATTGTTGAAAAGCATGACGTTTAAAAAAAAATAAAGGAAAACAGTTTTGCCTGAGAATTTCAAACTGGGTGTTCTCTGCCCACATAGGTATGGATACATTTTTTATGCTCAGCGCTAAAGAAATATTTAACCAACCCCTTCGCTCAACCAAGCTCATCCCAGTTAGCAGAAGTGAAGCCACTTACTCCTGACTGATTGAGCTTTTGCTCATTTCAAGGATATTATGTTTCAGCTGTATTCAGATTAAAATACCAACTAGGAAAGGGTATGACATTATCAAAGCTATCAAGCAACAGGAGATAAATCTGACTGATTTGGGGAATGTAGGCTGGAAACACGTCAAGAAAGCTCTTCCCTGGAAAAGCATCAATGACCGGTGAGCAGGGATGAGTAACAGGGACTACACACTTAGATGACTCTCAAAAAAATTTGTCACAAGGTGCCATCACCTTCCTAGCTGCTGTTAGTGAGTCTTGGTTCCAGAGCAGCAGTGCTTCTACAGGGCCCCAGGCTTTTTCTTCGAGCAGGCACATACCTATATAACCAGCTGGAAAAAAGGAGAGCCAAAGTTTTTTACACGCGCAGAAGCAAGTAGGCCATTGGTGGTTCATCCATGAACAATGGCATGGGAACTTCCCAGAATGTGTGCAAACAACTAGCCCAAACAGGGAAACCAGAGCAATGCAGCTGCCTGATAGCTCTGTGTGTGAAAAGTGAGCACATGTGGGTCACCGCTGATGGAAGAGTGCAATCCGTGTTCAGTCTCTCTGGAAAACTCATGCCAACAGTTTTGTGTCAATACAACATAATTACGTGCAACAACACGATGATTTAGCCTATTAGCAAATAAATTATTTGTATGAGATGAGAAGAAAACAGGTGTGCATTGCTAGACCCTTGGAGCATCCTCCCGAACTCTGCATCAGGAGAAATCTTCGAACCAAGCACTTGTTCAGGACTTGCCCAAGTCATACAGCCTACACAGGGAAAGCTATAGCAAACAATGGTTTTCAGACCTTCATGCTATGGATAATAGACACATTCTGCATGGTAGGAACATGAAGTTTTATCTGTCATCTGCCCAGTTTAGTGGCTACTGTAATGTTTCTCCTCTCAGCAGCATGTCTGACCTGAACAACTCCCTGGAGAAGTGTTTGAGTCTGACCTGAATCCATCAGGATCCATCCAACAAGACTTTTTCTGTATTCTAGGCCTATGCTTCTGCTACCAGGCTGCCTCATTCATGCAGCCCTTGGGAGCACCTTGGAAGAGGATGCTAATGTACTTGTGCGTTGTTACTCCATCAGCTTATTAGTCCTTTCCTCCCAGTTTACAATGTCTTTCCAAATTTCAAAAGTTCTAAGTAGATACTATTCATGAGTTCTTAGACTGGGATTCATGGCACCTATTTTTAGTTTAAGAAGTGGAGCAGATTGCCTAAGCTGGCCATCCATACTCCTCCTCCAGGGAGAAGCAAAGCCCTCCAAAAAACAACTCAATCCCGTCAAAAAAGGATGCCTAAAATAAACTGAATGAATCACCCTACAGAAGCTTCTGTTGTTCTGATAGTAGGGGAAGCTTGGCAAACTTGTTAGACTACAAGCCTAATTCTGTCTGAAGCCAGCTGAGTCACACAGAAACACTTTTCCATATCTTAAACTGTCCATTATGAGAATACCGTAACTTCAGAAAAAGTCTCACTGGTAACTTTCACCTCTGACGGAGGTGAACAACTGCACCCACTATATTTACAACAGAAATCACCTTGCTCATGGAAATTATTCAAGAGCAAATAGACAAGCCAAAAAGAAGAACACAGCAGGTTACAGAATTTCTGTCACAGCATGTTGGATGCTCTAAGTTTACGTGAGCGCAATGGGAAACTGAAAAAGTTCAAGGCAGAGGAATCCATGGAGGTTACAGATACATCACACACCTTCAGAAAGCCACATGTTGTGACAGACTGGCGTATTACCTTACACAGACCTTCTCCTACAATCTGCTTTTGGCCACTGCTGAAGACGGTGCTTAAGACTCAGATGACATTGGTCTGACTGAGTAATCCTGCTCAGACAACAGATTCTCATGCATCTACTGGCCCCATTACCAGTTTTGATTCACAGATTTACTGGCTAGGAATTATCACATTTGAAGATCTAAACTAAATTTAAAACACTTGACAATTAGCATCACCTATCAATAAAGTTTCATCTCTGCTAATTATTTAGACTCAAGCTCTTCCTGAAACTATACACATAAAACTGGCAATGAAAATTGCCTATTGTATTGAGTATATATATGCTTTTGGGGTTCTGTTTACCCCTGTTTATGCTTAGAAGATCATAAAATATGTTCAGCTGAACATTTCTTTATACTCAGTCTTTCTCTTTTTACCATGTTTTTTTTTTTTTAAGGAACTACAGTAAGTTCCGATGCACGATGAAGCCCCACTCTACTATTTTTGCTGTTCAACCTACTAAAAAGCCACATGAAACAAGGAAAAACTTACAGCTTTTATGTGGTCACTGCCACCCCGAGCCAAACCAACTTTTTGGTATCTTTGGACTCTAAGGATCTGAGTTTTAGCTTTACAACCTGTAAAGGAGAGAAGTAATATCACAGGGTGTAGACAGGAAAAACAGGAGCAAAACAAAGCTTTAAATGTAAAAATCCTGAAACAAAATTTTCAGACTGTAATGACCCTGTTACGTGATTGTTTGGGTTAGTTTTCAGTAGAAGTTGCGGGATGGTGCAACAATTGTGAGCTGTATTACTGGGGCTTGTGGGATGCTTCACTTTTCCTCTTCAGGCTGAGAATTCATCACACTTATGCTCACAAGGACTTTAAACAGCTGTGAGTATCAGGGGTACCCACCACTTTGGACTAGGAAGATATCCTGCCCCTCACTTCACACCATGATCTGCAACCACACAGCACAGTGATATTACATGTCTGTAACATCACTGACATCAAGTCACTCTCAAGTAACTTGATATACCTCCAAATGTAACCAGAAACATCAGAAATAGAAAGGTGCAACAAAATGGTATCAGGTCATATCTGGATATGATTTTTGTGCAAATTGGAATTCATCTGAACAGCTCAGGGAAGGCTGATTTTTTTTGTTTACTCACTCCTGTAATACAGGATTGAGGGCACATCTGACAAAACTGAAAGGCAAGTCATTTAAAGCTGTTGAAGGTAAGAAATGCATAAAAATAAACATTTTTTTCAATAATAATCCCTTAAGTATTACTGACCTGTTACAGGAAAAACTGAAGGAGAAAGCCATTACAGGACCCACAGAAAGGTTAAGCATTCTGTGAACTTTACAAATACCTTCTCTTGCATAAAACACGATTAAATTTTGGGACCTCCTTCCTCAGTGAATAAGCAACCACCAAGAAATACAATCAGGAAGTTGCCCTTTGGGCATGTTTTACCATAATTTTCTATTCATGATTTTCTTGTAGATTCTCCTCAAGATATTGTTCATAGATACCCCTGGAGGTAAAACACAGGATTAAGTGAATTTTTTGTGTGTTCTGATAGGATCATGCCAAAAATCCATAACAAATTATTCTGGTTCTTATCAACTATGAACTCCATCTGAGACCTGTAAAGACTGTTAAAAATGTCATGGCAATCTTCCAAAGATACCTAAATTTTATCCAAAGGAAAAAAAGTCCTAGTGAAGTAAATATGAGAATGAAAAGTGTTAGAAATCAAATTTTTCATATGCTTTTCTATAGCATTCCTAACTGTATTAGAAATGATCTAATTAGGCTATATAATTCGTATGATAAATTTGATCTTTAAGAAGTATTTCTATGCAAGAGAAGCTCTTAAATTTAACTAACCAGTAAGACAAGACAAAATTTTAGAATTCTACTTGGTACTAGACTACAATAGATCTAAACACATCCAAAAGAACATGAGACAAACTAAATTAAGTACAAGAAGCAGTACATTCAAAATAACACAGAGCTGAATGAAGCTAATCCACCTTCTTTAAGGGGATTAAGAGGCCTGAGATTGTATTCTGCATCCAATTTTTAAAAAAAGAAAAAAAAACTCCAAAAGACCAACACCTTTGAAAGATATGTATTATCTGGGAGAATAGAATAAATACTAAAACAAAATTTAGAAAGAGTTACAAAGAAGCTTGAGGACTTAACTTTCATTAGAAGAAGGAAGACCAAGAAGGACGTGATTGTAGCCCCCTGATATACAGAAGACTGTAAACAGATTGATAGTATCATAGAATCACAAAATGGTTTGGGTTAGAAGGGACTTTAGAGTTCCTCTTGTTCCAACCCCCTGCTTTGGGTAGAGACACCTTCCACTAGACCAGGTTGCTCCAAGCCCCATCCAGCCTGGCCTTGAACACCTCCAGGGATGGAGCACCCACAGCTTCTCTGGGTAACCTGTGCCAGGGCCTCACCACCCTCTAAGTAAAGAACTTCTTCCTACCATCTAATCTACCCTATTTCAAATAAAATTATGTCTCATTGTTCCCTATAGCCCTGCATTTTTATCATTTTGTGCTACACTCCTAGGCAGACGAATCTCAAGGGAAGATTCCTTGTTCTTAGTGGGAAATCCCAGTAGGCTATGCCAAGGAGGACAAAAGAGAATCTAAGACATGAAAAGACCAAGTACTTGTAGATACACTGGAAAAATTGTAGCATACCACACAAGCAGCTTTTGTAATTCCCAAACCTGGTATGTATTCTTCATTCAAAACTAACACGACACAGATGCCAAAACCTACATTGTTTTCTGTGCTGATTTATATTGTGGTTAAAATAGAGAAAGTGCCTACATTTTCATACAAAATATTGAATTCATATACAAAACCTCATTTTTTTGTCTTTTGAGTTAGTGAAAAGCATGGCCTTTTGAGATGTTTTAAGGCTGAAATCCAGCCACCTTCAGAATGCACAGTAAGGGCCACTCAGCTGTCCTGGCTGGGAAAGAAATGGAAAGGCCTAAAAGACGAAGGATGAAGATTCAGTGGCAGAAGCTGCTGCACTATCATGGGCCCATTTCAGTGTCTAATGCTGCATTTTTGCTCCCCTTCAAAACACTTAAATAAAGACTTAAGACTTAAATAATTTTATACTATTAAGAAAATTAAGTTTTCCCATCACTTTTCAGCTGATTTAACTCTCAAATCTGGCCCTTTTTCTAATATGCATCTGTTAAAACTGCATTAAAACCAGATCCATCTGAATTTCATAAAAATATTCTAAATCTTACTGAGTTAAACAAGAATCTCTGCTATTTCATAATAATGTGTAAGGAAGGACTGATGAGAAAAAAAAATTATCTCATTCACTGTAATTCAGATTCTTCCAACAGTAATAGGGAAAAACACTTCACTTGGACTATTAAGGAAATAATAGTGAACTGAATTCTTTCCCTGTTAGCCTTATTAAGAATTATTATTAAGATAATGATTCTTAAAGAAGAGACACAACACCGTCAGGCACCACGTTAAAGAAAGACAAGCCACTGTTCATCTGAGAAAAGAAGCTGTTCATTTCTTCTATGAGAGGTCCTGCTATGCCACTTTTGGGGTGTTTAGTTCTTTATCAGCTTGATGATGCACTTCAGGTAAGATGTGGACTTGGGAGAAGCTTTACAAATGATCTACACAAAGGTGATGTCTTCAATGACATTGCATACAGCAAAAGCTGTGGAGTCCAGCAACAATTTCACGTAGCAGAAACGAATATAACTACAAAAAGTCATATAAACAGGTAAGAAACAGTCAGACAGAAGCGTGAAAGGTATATACAAATGTTATATTCATATATCAAGATGAAAATTGTTGCAAAAAAACTAAGAAGGGAGGGTTTTAGTAGGAAGGGACCTACAGTGATCATCTGCAGTCCAACCGCCTGATCAGGCTCATGAAAGTTCAAGCTTCAATTCAAGGCAGTGTCCAAATGCCTCTGAACACTGACACTGGGAATATTGACCACCTCTCTAGGAAGCTTCTTCCAGTATTTCACCATACAATTTTCAGTGAAACTGCTTTATTTTCCAGTTTCTGTATTTATTTGCCAGAATCAATAGCGTGCCAGAAGCCATGACTTCAGTTCTCTTTGGTACATCTCATCAACTTCCCAATGCATTCATTGTACATATACACCATTCATAAATGGTCTATAAATAAAGCAGGACATGCAGCATGTTTAAATTTTACCTTTGGGGAAGAATTTTAAAATGCAACAAAACTACTAGTTTTGATATGTGACTGAAATTCTCAAACTTCACATATCCTTCAACATCCCCTCTCCTGTCACGTTAGTATTGAGTACCCTGAAGGTTTGCAAACCTGAATGGGCACTGGGGAGTACAGTGGTCATGGAGCTTTGTAGGGCACAATCAACTCTTCAAGCTTTCTGCTTCAGTGTACTGCCAGGTCGGGGACAACTCACATCTTGGTTTTGCACTGAAATATCTGTTTCAGAATACTTGTAACCACATGCCCCTTTTCTATACAGACTGAAGGACAATAGAACTAAGAGGTGGCCATTCCATGTAATGCTGTGGTTTTGGAATGGTGGCTGAAGGATAAAGAAGTCTAACTGAAAAAAAAATTGTTATCTACAGAGGTGAAGTAAATGAGTGAATTAATTCTAATGGTTCTCCAGGGTTCCTCTGAATCCCATCAGTTCTCAGTTCAGCTGGTATGGTAAGGGCATTCAACTCTTCAAAGTCAGTAGGCAAGGAAGGTACTGAGGGCTCGATGTTGCAAGGGCTAAGTTATAAAATTATGCATGTTTTTGGAATCCCAGGAATGTGCAAAGATTTAGAATTTATACTTCTTGGATTACATTTTTTAACCCAATTAAATCTGACTGTGCCAGATGCAGTAGCTGAAATTATAGATTTGGAACAGCTATTTGGAGAACGTTCCAAAGTAGATGTAAATCAAGCACCATGATTATTTTTAAATGAACCAAGAAGCAATTTGTTTTGTTTAACAAAAGTTTTTTAATACCAAAAATTCTTGTATACTTGCATGTGTGTTAGCTGGGGTCTGGATTACATCTGCACTGCAAAATAAAGGACCCGGGAAGGAGTAGAAGTGTGGAGAGACTGTGAGAGATCACTGCTGGTCCCCTATTACAAGACAGGCAAGGAGGGCAGCATGAATTGTACAGCATGTGCAGATGTGCAGTTGAAGTTCACTCAGACTATACGAAACCTCTGGAGCTCTGAGGCTGATAATACATTTTAAACAACTCTACTTCAACAAGATCTGTCAAACTTCACCAGGCTCAGTACTGCTACCTAACCCCAGCACACTGATCCACTAATCGTGTGAAAGTCAGAAGACAAAAATAAGAGTGCATGAGTTAAGATTATTTTGAAACTTTCCACTGTTGGCAAAACTGGCGGTCTTATCATTGTGGCAACCACTTTCCTAAAAAAACCAGGGGTTAAGTTCTGTCACTAAGGGTAAACTCATTCAGAGCCTTCAGCAGGACACTGTGTGTGGAAAAAACAGTATGTCCCTGTTATCCCCAGCTTCATATAAGCAGAGAACATGCTGAAAAATGCCAAAAGACATCTTAAGTGAATTGCAAATTAGTTCCTATCAGCTCTAGTGGTATTTTCATTTCAGTTTTGGATAGCAGACAGTTCACTGAGAAGGAAAGTTGTGAGCAAATTCCTTGGCTGTATTTGTCAAAAGTTTGCATTTTCTTTTTGTAGAATACAAAATTCTGGTGACATGTGAATTAGTGATGTATGAAAGCTATCTTGGCCCATGACACAATCCTTCTGTGTAATTATGGAGAAACTGCAAGAGTGCAAAGCTAAGCAGAAACAATATTATCAGACTTCGAACAACCAGTGCTCACTGAACTGGCAGGTTGAACATGGATGCATAGCAGACCAGAATCCCCAAGGAAATCAAGGATTTGCCACGACATCATTGGTTTCCTGTTGCACAGTTTTAATTTCCAACTAACAATCCCATGAACTGGTCTTTATGGCTGACAGAACCCGTTCTCAGGCACAGGCTGACACTATGCATTAGTGTTTGTCACTAATCCAAAACACTGAAGCCACTGTATCTTCCCATGCCTTCTCTGTGGACTTCTTTCTGTACCTATCCCTAGAAACAACTAAAAAAACCTAAAAAACCACCCCCCCCCACCACCACCAACCAAAAAACTTTAAAAAAAACACCCCAACAACNNNNCCCACCAACCAAAAATCATTAAAAAATCCCACCAAAACCCGCCCCCACCAACTAAATTGAAACAAACAAACCAATTCCCCCCCCCCAAGAAAACAAAACCAAAACACCACCCGAGAATCACCCAGGAAGGGAGAAGTAAACATCCTTCTTTTCTAAAGCCAACATTACTACCACAGCCATGCTGGAGACAGAGATCCTAGGGGCATATATATCAATGAATGTGTTAGGATTGTTCAACTGGGGGAAAGCAAACAAAGAAAAGTATGGGTGCCATCCAGGTGCCCTAAATAACGGCCTAAAGTCTGCACAGATGGGAAGGCTTCGAAGGGAAGATTTCCTTATTATTTTTTTTAGCTTTTACAGAGAATGTTCCTGCCCTTCTTTTTCTAAACTCTCTGAGGTAGGTAATAGTGGAAAAGAAAAATGATTATTTTATTCCTGTCATGAGCTTTTCCATCAGTTCTAAGACTAGAAACTGTTCAGACCTCGTTTCTAAAACACTGTATCCAACAACTCCTTTACTTAGACCTCTAGGTAGCCTATTTGTTCCCAAATGGAAAGAACCTGACTTAAGTTAAAAGATAAGGTTGTCCAGGAGAACTGTAGAAACCGAGAAGACAGAGGGCAATGACTGACTGCTCTTGATGTAGCTGCAACTTGCCAAAGAAGTGTTTCACTGAATCACAGAATTGTTGAGGTTGGAAGGGACCTCTCAAAATCATCAGAGTTCCTCAGAGCTCACATCAAAGAAAATTCACTAAAAGCACTTACAGAGTCACTTCAGAAGATCCCTTGTGGTTACCCACACAACACAGACATGAGCAGGTAGAATTTTTCACAGGAGCTAGCCACAAGCACAGTTCCTCAAAAAACTCCAGTATGTACTGCAGTAAACAGCTGACTCTGATGACTCTACCTGGAAAGTCATGCCGCTTTCTGTAGAGACTGACATGCAGCCAAAAGCCCATGAAGTCTTCAAGGTTTTTATAGAATCTTAGAACGCTTTAGGTTGGAAGAGGACCTTTCAAGGTCATCTAGTCAAACCCCCTGCAATCAGCTGGGACATCTTCAATTCCATCAGGTTGCTCAGAGCCCCATCCAACCTGTCCTTGAACACTCTCAGGGATGGGACATCTACAGCTTCTCTGGGCGACCTATCCCAGTGTCTCATTACCTCATAATGAAATAATTCTTCCTTATTGCTAGTCTCAATCTTACCTTCTTTTAGTTTAAAATCATTAACCTTTGTCCTACTGCTACGGGCCCTGTAAAGATGTCTGTCCCCATCTTTTTCATAAATACCCTTTAAGTACTAAAAGGCTGCCATAAGGTCTCCTGGGAGCCTTCTCTTCTCCCAGGTGAACAATCCCAACTCTGTCAGCCTTTCCTCATAGGAACATGCTCCAGTCCCTGATCACCCTTGTGACACTCTTATGGACCTGCTCCAACAGGTCCCTGTCCTTTCTGTGCTGGGATCCCAGAGCTGGATGCTCCAGGTGGGTCTCAGCAGAGCCAAGCAGAGAGGCAGAATCCCCTCCCTCCCCTGCTGCCCATGGGGCTCTGGGCAGTTTAGAGAGAACAGTTTACAGGGAAGCTATATCTTGTTCCTACATGGAAGTTTCTGTGCAATGTTTCAAAACCAGCATTTGGGATTGGTAGAGCTCAGCGCATCTGAAAATACCATCTGTGGAACAGTGGTGAACAGCCACAGCCTCACAACGATTTGCATCCAACATACACTCATTCCAGCACCACTCATCCTTTATCTACAGTGCTCTTGAGTTATGGCAGAAGCAGTGTTTGGGAGGCGGCTGGATGAAAATGCTTGTTACCTCACAAACTGAATTTGGGCAACGAATCAAAGATGGAAGAAAAGAGAAATGGACCTTGAACCTCACCTCTGCACCTCGTGGTTGGCAATTAGGACTTGCATCCTCATGTGACAGCATTTCAGTTTCGAGCCCATCAGAGGCTCAAGAGAAAAAAGAGAAAGGAGAGGCTGCTTGCTCGAGAACCAGTTTCATCCCCAGCCTGCTTTACCACCATGAAGCTGATCTAGTGCATCTAGCACACAAAATGACAAAAAAACCCCAAAACTCTTTGGAATGACTGATAAACCTCTGATCAGATTATTACCCATTTTCTTTCACAGCTAGCTATTGAAAGAAGTGAAATATCAAGTCCACAATCCAACTGTGAGAGTTGTCAACAAGGAAGACATTCCCGCATAATAAAGACAAAAATGCATAATGTACAATTTCTTATTGAATTCACTGAGATTCTTGATGTCAGTGGGATGGTGAGATTCAGAACTGAGTTCACTTGTATTTCAGGAGTAAGCCAGAAAACGGAGACAAAATATCTATTTTTTTCGCTGAAGCTTGACATATACAAATACACTGAACTTTATTCAGGTGCCTGAAAGATTAGATTTCTGATATTCAGTGGCATTCTGAACGACCATGAAAAATATTCCTTTCATCCAGTAATATGCATTCATGCCATCCTCAGGAACCAGAGATGATCACATCCATATCAGAACATGGACTCTGTGCCTAAAAAATTAATTGGAATGCTTTGCAGGCATTGGGAAAAAGCCAGTAAAGAAAATAATTTGGTCGCTCATTCAATAATCCCTTTCTTAAATTTTAGTCAATACCAGCCTAGAAGGTGGGTGGTAATGTGTGGTTCTAAATCTCAGTAGCCAGTTATGTGCAAAGGTAAAGAAAACATGAAAAGAAGGCTGAAAAACACAGCAATTCACTATTGTATTTTATCACTGGATCATATTTTACTTAAATGCGTACAAAATGTTTCAAATTCTGAAGTTTAAAAAAATACTGCAGGAATCCCAGTGGGTGGGGGGGGTTTCATAATAAGCTTATATAAGTGCCACTTTCTAGTTTTGCAGCAATTTACCCACTGACCTCTCTCTCTGTGCTTTTTTCCATGTTGCCTGGAATGCCCTTGAGAGAAATACTTCTTTCTGCAAAATCTACCTGTGCTATGAAGACTGAAAAAATGCACATCTCGGTATACACTTATTTATATGTATTACTAGAGGAAGAAGAGAAACTTTGAGCTTCATATGCATTATTACAGGAGGCAGCTTTAAGTATCTCATGTATCCAGTTTTACTGATAGCTGACTGTTGGTTGGTCTTATTTTCTCTTTTTCCTCTTCTTTGCAAAAGGTAGCTCTGTTCTGTCCTGTGCCATGCCTCTATGCAGCTAAATCAATTTAAATTGTTCTGAATGTGATAAAACGGAAATTGCTGTGATCCTAAAAAAAATCTGCTTCTAAATCTCCTTGGTGAAGTGAGCTGTGAGCTGAGTTTAACATCCATCTTTTGGTGTCACCACATTTTAAACATCTTTTAATAGAGAAGTAGCCTTTATAACACCTTACACATTATCAGGGACTTTTTTTGTTATCACCCAGAGAGTAACAACAACTGGAGAAAAAGAAAACGTATCTCCTTGATATAGGGGAGTATCCCAGACAATTTCATATGAGAGCCTTTGAAGCACAGCTAGATATGTTTCATGTCAAGACACAATAGAAAATCCACCTGAAACACTGTGTGCCATTCCCATCTCCCATGTCTGATCGGATGAACTGAAGCCAGAAGACCGTCAGTGAATTGCTAGCAGGAGCATCCAAAAGGACACATGGGAATCAGGAGGAGTTTTGTTTTGCTAAGTCTGAAATGAGAGGGTATTGGTCTCTGCAAACACATAGACAGACATCAGTGGTGGAGAAAAGGTATTTAAACTGAAAAACAACCTTTGTGGTATTTACACCATGACATATCAAAAGAACTAGCTGGTAAGGACCAGTAATGAACAACTAAATCTAAACATTCCTCTTTAAAAAAGCTTTTGGAGAAGCCTTTCAGAAGAATGAATCAGACAACAAAATTCAGTTGTTTTCCAGACAGGGTTTAATCTGCTTTTTCTTCCTTTCTCTATCATAGCTAGGGAACTAGACTTCATGGTTCCTTCCTGCAGTGTCTTCCTACACAACAGAGTCATGTTTCACCCATTTAAAACCTTGGAATAGATTAAACATTTTCAGACAGGTTATTGATTCGATGTTACAAGTTGGAACTTGGGAAATATTTCTTTGCATATTTTGATTCACTGCATCTCTCTGTTATTTGAAGGAACAGAAGATATTCTTTCTTACAAATCTAAAATGAGCATTCTCACCTCTTCATATATGTTAATTATATGCAGGAAATTACATACAGGAGTCTCTACCTTCATACAAAGCCAAATAAAAAGTACAGGAAGAGATTAGGACACTCTTCAGAGAAGGCCAGCCATATGACAATTTTCTCTAAAGACCATTTACATGCCACGGTAGACACCACAATCCTGTAAGTTCATGCAAAACTCTTCAACCAAACCGCATGTCTGTTACACACTAGTCTCTCCATTAAAATTCCAATCCAAGAGATCAATTAAAATCCTACATCGTTTTCAAAACAAATGTTTCACATCCAGCCATCAGTGAAAATACAGATCTGAGCAGAAACTTGTACCTGCCTCTAAATTTCGTTTTCACAAATATTGTGTTGCCAATACCCAGTAGTACAATGCTTGTACAACAAAGTTCTCTCCAGAGAACGTATTTTGGCTGCGACTAGTTCACCCCTGACTGACACAGGCATTGCATAAATCACCTACTGCTGTAGCTGTGCAATGGAGAGCTCATGTCCCGCTGTGACTTGAATTGCAACAGTGGAATCAAGGTAAAAACGAAACCCTGAAAATTAGTTCAGCTTTCCTGCTTTCCTTCACTAGATACAGTTTTCCAAAGCATGTGTCTTGATCACCTAGACCAGTGTCCTAGTTGCATATTGTGAACTTTAGAAAAAATACTGTGATTAGATACTCAGGCATTTCTGTGGGGCAAGACCAACTTCACTTCCTAATTCATGCCCTAAGACCTCAATTTGCGATGAAGCCGGAGCATTTCTTCCAGGAAGGATTCCTATCTTTTTTTCAAGTGTCAGGAATTCAGAATACCACAGTTAGTTGCCCTCACAGAGGAAATAAGACCAAATCTCTGCATCTTGTCATGCCCATACTACTGTTTGTGAAGACTGGCTTTGCTTCTGAAACTCCTTTGTGGGTTGTGCTATCTGCAAAGAGCTGTAGAGCAGTTACTAATTCTTTCACAGAGCACCACTTAGATTTTTGTTCTGTTTTACTGGTACAGACTGTGGAAAAAGTGAATCAGAATAAATCGATTCAGAGAGTACACTTAATTTGGGAAGAGACAGACAAGATGACAGTGTTTGTGGGGTTTTTTTTCACCTGCACAGATTTTATTTCCTTCCTTGTATTTATGTCTAAAACCAGCTTGAACTTTCCCACACGCAGCTTTGGTGAATAACTGGATATATTACAGTACCTCAGAATCTTAATCTATTTCTGAAAGAAAGTAAGGGTTGGAGGAGATTTAATAAGGTAAATTAGCATGACTTCTGCATGACAAAATGCAAATGACCAGTTCAGTGAAGCAATGAGGAGCCAGAGCTTCACAACCACTGGGACGTTAACTGGAGAGGACACTCAAACCCTTGTGCACACAAGTGTCTCAAAGGACAGTCCTGTGTGATATGATTTTTTTCACAGCATTATGGAGTATCACAGATCTGTGGACTACAGCAAATAGACTTTAGCTGTAAAAATCAAGAAAAAATTAATCTTATCCCCTTTCCCTGAAAGCCTCCCTTAGTTGCTTAGGCAATTACACTTTTTGATGTAGTAGTAGTCAAAAAAAGCTCTGACCTCTGTGGAATCTGTTAAGTTCCCTGAAGCACAAAATGTAGGATTTATTTTACAAAATTGAGGGCACTTATGTTGGGGTTGACAAGCCAAGTAGAATTAATTTGCAGAAGCAGGATTCAAAAGCAGGCATCAGTCCAGGAGAAGGAAGAGCTCCCAATGGGAACATTTGCAACTTGATGCTTTTGCACGTAAGAAAAATTAACTTAGCTACCAGTAAATCCACTACCGGTTCTCAGCTTTGAGGAGGAGTGGAAAAAAAACCCCTTCCTCTCCAGACACTTCCCCTAGAGATCCAATCAAAGCATGCAGGAAATGCGCAGAAACACCAACATGCCTCATCAACACCATTCCTTCAAACCTCAGCTCTCACGCTAATGTGAAGGATTTCAAACCACTTGGAAAATTTCAGTACAAATTACTGACATGGGAGTCAAGTCTAGGATAGGTAGCTCTGAAAAAGGCGCCACAAATTCCCCAATGCTTTATCTGCTGCTGCTCCCACCAGGACTGATACTCTGCTAAACAATGGACAGTTCCGCCTAAAGAAATGGACATCCTTAGCCACTGTTTTATGAATTCAACTTAATCAGAAGGTAGAAGAAGCTAGCAGGCTTTCTTTTGTAATACTGGGCAGTACAAAGCAACTTCAGGTGGGTTGGCACCTTGCTGTTGACCACACAGGTCACATTCATACCCCCAATAGACAACGTGCTATGGCACGTTCAAGAAGTGTGAGACAAAAGACTTGCACTGACAACGCCATAA
Source organism: Oreocharis arfaki (assembly GCA_013398015.1). Lineage (NCBI taxonomy): Eukaryota > Metazoa > Chordata > Aves > Passeriformes > Paramythiidae > Oreocharis > Oreocharis arfaki. The sequence goes on along the minus strand of VZRR01006557.1, from coordinate 49,702 downwards.
AGCCAAACCTTTCCCACGCCTTTCCCCAAACTGCACAAAATGAGGTGACTTATCACTGCTTTTGCCTGTGCTGGTTTAACCAAGTGGAGGAAATGCTACTCACACTAGTGAGGCTGTGTGCTTTGGTTGCCATGAATATCATACTCAGCGAAAATATGTGATGGAAAATCATTAACTCTGAAGAGTGAGGGAGAATAGTTAAGCCACTGTTGAACAAAGATACGGAGCCTACTGAGAAAAATTTCCAAGTGTAGACCCTAAAGTAAAGTGAGTAGTTGAAGTGATCCTGTGAAATGTGGACATACAGGCCAATTTAACAAACTTCTCAGAATAATAGGTTCACATACCAAATAAAACAGTGCTTTCTAGCGCAGTCAACTACATGATACAAACTGACCTTTTACGCGATTTTGTAAACACATGAGAGAGGGCAAAACCGAAGGATTTATTTCATTTTAAATAATGGCAATGCTACCTAATTTAGTTTTATTATTTCTGCATTAAAAGGATGCTTTTCAATAATAAGTGAATATTATGCTTTGCCCTGGTGTCCATATCATTGTTTTACAATAAGTTCTACAAACTGTAATATCAGGAACCATTACAGGGCTTCACTTGAGAAACCTTAACAGTGAAAGAATATTCTGTGCTGGCAACAGTGGTTCAAAGGATGAAGATGGGTTATAGTGATAGCCACCAGATTCAATTCTGATGATTATGAATCCACAGTAGACGATGGGACAAAGATATTCTGCAAAATGTTCCAAATAAGGAAAATCTTGGCTTGGATGTTATTCTAGATAAAGCAAACTGCAGAGAAAAGGGTTTTCAATGAAAAACTCCCTGTCTCCAGCTTCTTAGAAACTTAGCACAAAAGGTCTTTTGCTCTCATGGGGAGTAAGGCAGGGCTTGCAGAACAAAATCAGCAATGCACCAAGGAGAGCTCAAGACACTCTGTGACGAGAAAGTGGTTCTAGCCATTATTAGCACAGGGTTGTGTGAAAAGTCATGCACTGGCAGCTCACGGATGGCAAAGGAATGGAAGGCTAAGTCACCCATGTTATAACAAAAAATTACAGTTATTGGTAGAGTTATACCTGGAATCACCACTCAGGATCAGCTGTAAAGACAATCTGCAAAGTAGAAACTTCATAAAAAGAAATTATATTTAAGAAAAGAGGGGAAAAAAAGAAAAAGGAAGAGGGATTTCTGTCTATTATTTACATGAGGAAATCTACTGAATTTTTCCTGGAAGCCTATGGATGGCTGGAGAACAGGTGGGATTATCACGCCAGCAGTGTATAAGTAAAACCTAAGTAATAGAGAGGGGAAGTGGTTTATTATTCGGACTGTTTAATGCTTTGAGCTATTTTTATGAACACCTACTTAGCTCAAACACTGAGAGACACCTGGAAGAAATATCTGATCCATCTGCATTTCAGTGGCAGACTGAGAAAGCTTATAAAACACCTGTGGGACTTCCAAGGAGCCTTTTATGGAAAACAGGAGAGATCAGATTTAATGTAGCTAGCTGATACTTTTAAAAGGAAAAGAATCCAAGACCAGAACACGCTAAAGGCATATAAAAGACATCACAGCTTCTTTTTTTTTTTTTTTTTCAGTACTTTGGCAGAAGTTCTCATAATACAGGAGGAACCAATGTCCTCTGACGTTATCTCACATAGTAAGGACAGAGCAGTCTGCTGCACCACACCTACACACCAACTTCAGTGCTTCATTTTGCCACACCAAGACTTGTTTTATTTCATGGAAGCAGAAACCCAACCTAATTAATAGTAGCTGCAGGTTGTCAACCAGTTAGGTTTCCTCTTTCCCCTAACAGCTACTAAACTGTTAGACCATTGTCATACTTTGGAAGTGTTTTCTGGAAGGCCAGGGTCAGGAGATGGCTGGGACCAGACAAGAGAGAGGGGAGAAAAGGATACTAAAAAGATAGCTTAACTCACAGTTAAAAGAGTTAAAAATAAATACAGTTAAACTATTTTTAGTTGTAAATAAATATAATTAAAAGAGTTCAATGCTCACAGTTGGCATTGAAGGAGAAATCTTTTAATAGGATAACAAACTAACTTGGCAAAAATAAATACCAAAAAGACAACAGTTTAAATAACGCAATGGGAATACTTAATGCTACTGAAAAACATTGGGGTAGGAAATAAATCCAGAGGGAAAAAGGAAAAATATATTACTAAAATAGCATTCAACACCTCGACTAACAAATACCACATCACAAACATATTCTCACTTAAAGCCAACTTCAGATATGAGACTAAACAAAGTCACATACCCATTTTAATATTTAGTCTCAATAAAAAAAAAGGCACAGTTTAGAAACTAAATTCTGAAATTTGTCTACATCTGGGGTAGACAGACACTGACAATTAAGTAGGAGGTAATGCATCTCTAAAGACATTATGGTTAATCGTATCCTTTCCCCTTGACTGGGAGTATCTGCTAGAAATAAAACACTAAATAAAATAACCTCCCAGGCTATCAGGACTGTTTCTTCAAATCACAGCTCAAGACAGCATGAGGTATAAAACCCAAACACTGGTAGATGTATAACCTCATAGCATTACTGGCACCAGTGGTATTTTGCAGTTTAAACACTCTAACTTATCCACAAAGTTGCTTTACAGTGAGTTTTATTTGGACTGCAAATGTCTCAGGCCAAGAGCTCAGAGCATCTAATAAAAAACTTTTATAATCAAAATCAAGTGTTCAAAACAATCCTAACACCAAACCAAACACGGAGATTTATTTACCGGTTACCTCAAAAGGACTGCCAAGCAAGTGGCTTTTTCTTCCCCAAAGCACACAAGCTGTTTTGGTAACAGAAACCAGGTTCTCTGGTTATTCATATCCAATTTACAGGAAGTCTGGTGCCTACCAACATTCAGTTCTCTCAACCTTTGTTTCATACCAAAATCCTTGAATTAACCCCAGAAAGGTGAGTGAGTTTAGGCTAAAACAGCCACAGAGCATTCCAGTTGCCTTTGTCAGAGTAACAGCATTTCTTAATCAACGCCCATCATTAAGGCAGATAGGAGAGCTAGCATTTTCAAGTGTCATATTTTCCAAACTTTTCACTCTGGACTCAAAGTTTACTTTGTGTAAACTTAGTGAAAGAAATTTAACAGTCTAATCATGTCTTAAGAACCTTACATTACTTACCTTTCACAAAGAAGCCACAGGGACAAATGTATTGCCATAAAACTTACACATACGCAGAGAAAGCCTGCAAATACAAGAGAAGTTTCCAACAGACCTACGAAAGAGTCTTCATACATTTCGTCTGCTGGTAGAATTTTAATGTTTCTTACCTCAAGCCTAAATCTGATCCTGTTTTCATACACTACAATCTTACCAATTTCATTACATGAATACTGTAAATAGCTGCTAATGCCAGAATTCCATTATGCTGTAAGACAAGAATGGTCCTGAACAGCTGATAGTCTCAGTGCATGGGCTTATCATCAGAATCAATATCTCCAAGAGAATAATTAGGCTTTGCCTTTTAACTTAGCAGCATTCATCTTCCTGAAATCCTACGCCTTAGAAAGGCTTTGCCAGTGACTTCATCCATCCCATGTGCACAGTAAGAGGGTGGGGCAGAGAAGCCTCGTGTTTTGTAAATACACATTACTGCTCTTTTAGGTTTAAACCAGGTGGTGTTTATGTAACAGCTATGGACGAACAGTGAATGAGGGGGGATATGTTCTGAAAGTGGCTGTGAATGTATTTCTGTGTAGGATAACTTTGGGACATCCCATCTGTGGAGTACAAGCACCATCCTACTCCACAGCAATCCGAAAATGAATATGCTAATGGTGCTAGCCCAAGAATAACAGAATTGTTAGGGTTGGAAGGGATCTCCAGAGATCATCCACTCCAACCCCCTTGGCCAAAGTCCCTGGGAGCAGGTGATGCAGTAACGCATCCAGATGGAGTGTGAATGTCTCCTGAGAGGGAGATTCCACCATCTCCCTGGGAAGCTGTTCCAGTGCTCTGCCACCTTCAATGCAAAAAAGTTCTTCCTCATGTTAAAATGGAACTTCTTTTGTTTTAATTTATGGCCTTTGCTCTTTGTCCTGTCGCTTGGTACCACTGAAAACAGTCTGGTACCATCCCCTTGACACCTGTTTCTGAGATATTTATATGCATTAATAAGATGCCCTCTCAGTCTGCTGTTCTCCAGACTGAACAGGCCCAGCCCCCACAGTCTTTCCTTGTAACAGAGATGCTCCAGTCCTTCAATCCTCTTTGTGGCCTCTGCTGGACCTTCTCCAGTAGCTCCTTTGCTTTTCTTATACTGAGGAGACCAGAACCGGACACAGCACTCAGAACTGGACACAGGACTCACACTGGACACAGCACTCCAGATGTGGCCTCACCAGGGCCAAGGAGAGGTAGTAGGATCACCTCCCTCGACCTTCTGGGCCAAACTCCTCCCGATGCACCTCAGGAGCTCATTGGCCCTCCTGGCTGCCAGGGAACACTGCCGGATCATGGGCAACCTGTCACCCACCAAAACTCCCAGGTCATTCTCAGCGGAGCTGCTCTCCAGCAGGTCAGACCCCAGCCTGTGCTGGTGCTTGGGGTTATTCCTCCCCAGGTGCAGGACCCTACACTTGCCCTTTTTGAACCTCACTGAGTTGCTCCTTGCACAACTTTCCCCCCATCAAGGTCCCATTGAATGGCAGCACAGCTTTCAGGTGGATCAGCCACTCCCCACAATCCCATATTACTAGCAAACTTGCTAAGGGAACATTCTATCCCTTCATCCAGATTGTTGATAAAACAGATTTGATAAGGCTGGACTCAGTATCGATCCCTGGGAAATACCATGAACTATAGGCCTCTAACTGGATTCTACTCTACTGATGACAACCCTCTGAGCTCTGCTGTTCAGCCAGTTCTTGATGCACCTCAGGGTCCATTCCTCCAGCCCATATTTCCTGAGCTTACCTATGAGGATGTTATGGGAGACAGTGTCAAGTCAAGGTAGATGACATCCACTGCTCCCTGCTCATCAACCCATTCTGCCATGCCACCATGGAAGGCTCTCAGATCGGTCGAGCATGATTTCCCTGTGCTGAATCCATGCTGATGGTTAGGGTGAATCCTCTTACACCACTCCAGGGAACCTGGATGCTTTATCACCTCTCTGAGGTGCCAGCATAGAAACACAGGAGTAAAAAAGAACTAGAAATCTCTATGTGGTCACGGAGCAATGATCTCATTGCAATTACTGAGACAGTGGGATCACTCACATGAATGGAATGTTGTCACGGATGGCTGTGAACTTTTTAGAAAGGACATGTTGGGGGGGGTGGGGTGGAGTTACTCTTTATGTGAGAGAGCAACTAAAGTGTATCAGGCTCTACCCAGGGACGGACAATGGAGTTGAGAGCTCATGGATGAGAATTAAGGCTCAGGCTAACATGGGTGACACTATTGTGGGTGTTTAGTATCGGCCACCCAACCAGGAGGAGGAAGTCAATGAGACTTTGTTTCTTAAATCTCCCACAGATGCTCCTGGTGATGCCCTCTCTGCACCTGATTGGAAGAAGAATCTGTGAGGAAAATCGCAATTACACTTTCAGGGAACAGTTTTACAGAAGACACAAAATGAGGAGAAAGCAAGGTAATTGATAATTTAGTTGGTGCTTAGATTGACCTCTATGCACTAGAAGAGGTGGAGTCCATAAGAGGTGGAAAAAAACCCCAAACAAATAAAAAGGTATCTGATCACATATGGAGAGAATGCTACACAATTAATTCTCTCAAGAGTACCAGCCTCAGGTTTCACAGGCTTTTCTAATCCCAGTGTCTGACTTCACAACTTTACTGATGTATTTTACTGGGAATATCTGTGTGAACCAGCTAAGCGACTGGAAATGCGCATAATGGCAAGAGAATATGAGGGAACTTCAATTTTCCTCTTATGCAGTTCTAGTTTTCGAGACAGCTCAGTTTAATCAGTTTTCAACTTGACTGCATTTCACATTCACAGACATTTTTGTTGGTAAGCAGAACAATACTGTGCAACAGAGTAATACCTCCATTCAGAATCTACTATGAAACAATGAAAAACTTAGAGTTTCTAATTCAATTGTGTCTATTTCCTGCCTTGGCCCTCATCCAACTTTTCAGTTCTACAATCAGACAATGGCCATTTATCAAATGCCAAGAAAGCATCTTTGTGAATCCATGGGGAAAGTAATAACTAAGACTTCAGATCCAAATTTAGTAAGCCGCTGTCTTGGGAAAGAGGATGGGAAGCTGAAACACATCAAGAAGAAGATGAATCGAACCTGGTCCTCTTCCACTCTCTTCCCCAGAATGTAACCACTGAATTACTGCATAAAGAACACTTTACAGCTTTGGCAGAAAGAAGTTGTTGCATTTTGTGGAGTTGAAATGTTCTGAAAACAGTTATGTGATCAGGAGAGAGATAACACCTTCTGGTGCAATTCCAAGTAAACTGAGATGTGCTTATTGGTACTTTTAATATTAATATCTTCGGCTATCTAGAGATTTAGGCACCTTCAGGATTAGGCAACAACTGAATAAGGACTTTGAGGATCTAACTGTTGGGTTTAGTCACCTAAATCCCACATCAGCATCTAAGGCCTTTTGTGGATCTAGGCCTCAGTCCAATAGCATCTGTTGCTGGGAAACAGAGCAGTGTCCTTTGTTAGTAATAAGAGTGAGGAGAATTAAAGACAATTTTTTTACAATACACAAGATGTAAAGAGAAACTAATGTATTTTCCAATCAGTCAAATAGAGATTAATTGCAATCTTTAGATGATCAGTCGTGCATAGCTTGCTATTTTCTCAGGCCAACTAAAACAGAACGGAGAACTCCTCCAATCGATTTCGCAATCAGCTTAACAGAATAGTCCTTCTTCTTCACATTAGCAAAATTCTTACAGCCTCTGTTAAAACTAGTTTGTTGTTTCTTCAATTTTGTGTGAGTCAGGAACACAAAAAATCAGTCTCTAAAAAACTCTCAGAAACTATTAAAAACAAAGAAAGTTCACAGAGCAGAGCACTCATAAAAAAACCAGACAGAACAAACAGGTAGAATTTTTTTTTGCATAAAGTAAGCCAGATGGAAAGTTCTTAGAACTTAGCCAAATAGCTTGGGGGCATTCCCCTTAAACTAATTTTTAGTGAAATGAAGTGGAGAAGAAACAGGAAAGCACCTTAATATGACAACAAACTGCTACCATTGCACTTATCCTATGTTTTTGTTCTTTTTCAGAAGAGTCCTCCACCCATCTCCTGTTTACTAGTATCTGAGGAATTGGAAGAAGTATGGCAATTTAATACAGGTAAAGGTCCAAACAGATGATGAATATTATGGCCAACACTCTTTTTAGCTAGCCTCCAAGACTCAAATGACTAAATAACCATTTCCAGTGGATTTGGAAAAGTGTTCGTTAGAGCTCACACGAAACAGTTTCTTTGCAGGGTTTAATAACCTGGGATCTAAAAGAACTTCAGCACTCAGCTGCATTTGGAAAATGAGATTTGAAAATAAGTCGTGTTTACATGCGAAAAAACCCCTGCAGTCTCTAACATAAGCAGGAACACTTCAAAAAGTCTGACAAGGGACATCATAAAGAGATCTTAGAGAGATGGCCCCTAAAACTAAATAAGCCTGTCACAGCATGGGACACCAACCCAGAAAGCTGAGGTTCAGTGGCATGCATGCTTTTCACTTGCTTCTGCTCCTATTGAACAGAAGATACAAACAGTATGGCGCTTTTCCTATCCTCCTCTGAATGACAGAAATACTTTTCTACCAAATCTACTAAAATACTTTTTACAGGTATTTATTTAGACTCCTATTACTTCTGCGAAAAGCATCTTTTTCACTGCTCCGAAGCCATCAATTTTCTCAAAAAGATTTGCAATTTCAAGATAGAACTGTTCCTTGGGAAATAAATTGCTTCTGTATATGCTCCTAGTATTCTCTTCTGGAGAAATAAATTTATTGCATAAATAGAGACAGAGAAGCACAGACTCTTTCAATGAACACCACACCAGAGCTAAAAAATCTCCTCTATTTTTAAACATTTTGGAAAATAACTTCTTTAAATGCTCTTTTTCAAAAACTTACACAGTTATTCTGTCCTGAAGATCTTTCTTTCTTCAGTTTTAACATACTTTAGATAAAACAGAGAAAATGTAATGCTGGATTAGTCAAATGGTATAAACAGTTTAAGCAAAATCTTGCAGGAAATTGTTTTTAAACACTTATGCTAGCTGCCTAACTTCATGGACTTTGCTCTGTTTCACTTGCCCTATCCAGAACTCCCCTTCTGCAAACTGTGCTGTGATCTTTCTTTCTCTGAGGTTAAAATACACCTTCCATTTAAAAGAAAAAAAAAAAAGGAAAAAAAAAAACCAACAAAAAAAACCCACTTTTTTTTTTTTTCTGGAAATGCTGGACATATATACTTGTGAATACCTTCCTGATATTTGCCCCCCAGGCACTTGCCAAGCCTCTTAAAGTCAAAAAGCGCATTTTGCTCTTTCTGGAATTTGCAAATAGTAGGCATTTGTCATGTCTTATAACCTTCCACATCTGCTGAACTGTCATGCTGGAAAAGAAAATACATTAAAAGATGCATCTGTGCAAGTTAACTTTCAAACAGCTTCTAAGCCCACAGTTATGAAAATAGAAAACACATTTCTCTGTAAAAAAAACCTGCAAGTTAGTTAATCAAGCTTTAGCCTCAGGGGTTCAGGCTGGTGTCACTAAGGGCTATTAACATTGCACACATAAAGTCAGCCTGTGAAAATAACAGAGACTTAAGCCATAAACCATAGTGTGACTCCTTTCCACCTCGCCCAGCTGCATGTTCCGGGGGGTACTCCAGACTCCAGCACAGTGTAGAAATACTCAAGCCAGCTTTAAATACACTGATTCAGGCATCCAAATCATACTAGGCTCAGCAGCACTGTGCTTGGAAAAATCCAGCTTACACAGGTAGAAACAAGGCAGCCAAGGCCATTTTAATAGCTCCAGACTCTTCCCCTTCTATCCCTATCATAATTTACTGCTTTTTTTAAAGAGACATCAGTACAACTAGAAGGTGTGGTCTTCTCCATCTATTGGAGACCTGGAAAAAAACACTGCTGAAGTCTGGGGACAACAACTTCTAGTCCTGTTTTTCCATACCTGAAACTTGAGGCTGATTTTTCATTTTTGGGTCAAATTGCTGAAGCAGATCCATATCTAACTTCAAAACAAGTATGGAGGCCCTGGTTTCATTGGTCCTTCAGGGACTCTTCTCACACTGATTTAGACCAACTCTGGGCTTGTTGCTGAAGGTGCCTTTTACAAAGCATCAAAGAAGTGCTGGCACTTCCGGGCACTTCATCCCTGGCATCTAACTCAGGGGGAGGTAAATTGGCATCTGCAGCTGGTGAGAAAATGAGCCTGGCGTGATTCTTTCAGAGGAAGATCCTGTGCTGTAGATGGCCACTCTGCAGAGGACACAGCTTTCCCCATGAATGCAGCCAGTGCGGCATCACGGGAAAGCAGGGGCTGGCCCACCATGACAGAAATGAGAAGCTCTGGAGAAGGAATGAAAACCAAAGAATATTGGAAGCTGCAAGATGGGTTGAGATTGTAAAATCCAAGCACTGTTGCTGTCTTCGCAAACTCACCCCCACAAATGTGACCTTGGCGCATTTTGGTTCTGACTTACCTTTCCTTTGCAATGAAACCAGATGCCATTCCCACACTGAACAAAGTGATTTTAACAGAGAATAAAAGAAAAAAATAGCAAAAAAGTTCTTCATTTCCCTCTCATGCCCCTCAATTTGCCATCTGACCATGTGTTTTAAATGTTTAGAAGCATGAAACAGTAAATGTCAGGAATCAGGCTTTTCATATGTTTATACTGGAGGCAAATCCCAGTGCTTCCAAACAGCATGTCCAAATTCAGGTTACAATATAAAGAACCTGACTGTTAATTGAGGTATTCACTTTATTTAAAGGGCTGTGTGACTACAAATACACCATTTCAGCATACATTATTTTATCAAACTGAATTAGAAAATTGTTGTGATCTTAAAAGAAAAGGCACTCCAAATAAAGAGAATAGTGATGTCACACTGATGTGGTTTAAAGTTTGAAGAAATCTAATACAGTATTCTAAACTTCTCTACGTGGAATTCTTATGTTTGGGGTTTTTTTCATCAGACACCTGCTTCCAAGCATATGTACTAATATATTCAAGATGTATCTCTACATGTATTTGAGGATATTTAATAGATGACACTGGTCATTGAATGAATAGCTGAGACTGATCATGATGAAACTGGTTTTCTTGTGGAACAGGTAAATTCAGAAGCTGATTCACCTATAGCCAACATTAAAGCCAACCAACAAGGCCACCATCAGTCTTCATGAGCTGTCATCTGAAGTCACGAGGCTGATGACAGATTACACCAGGCTCTGTAATCTTGCTCTGAGCACAAAAACCAAAATGGTGACACCTGTTTCATGTCTAGCTTTCCCTTTTTCTTATTTACTGCCAGCAGTGAAAGAGATTAACGTATCAGATCTTGCTAAATATCTGACTACAATTTGCATAAGCACACATTTTAATGTGCTGCGCATTTCATGTCAATACTACCAATTCTCATGCTATTTGCCCAAAATCTTTAGGCTGAGTTGCCATTCAGCATCTAATATAACATTAGGTATGTTTATTTACCTCATTCTTTTTGATTAAATCATTCAGATTGTTGTATTATTTAAAACTGTTTAAGCATGCTTTCAAAAGGATCATTATGAACCATAAAGATATGCATGTATCAGTTTTTCATAAAGAATTGGAAGACTAATTTCAGTTTTAGGGTAAACCCCACAAGAAATAGATGGCTCACAATAAACTGGGTGTTAACAATACTGATTTCTTAAATATCTGAATAGCATGAATGGGATAACTGTGTGTTAACTGAATTGTACTCATCACGGTTTTTCAGCAAGTCACCTCCATTTAACATGCAGATATAGGCAACACAAGCATACAAATCTGTTTGCCTTCTGATGGAATGCTGCTGCTAGGAAGTTGGCAAGGAGGTAATTATTTAGAGAGAAAAGTCATCTTTCTATTGGGTACATTTATTATGTCCAGACTGAAAGGCCTTTAATTATGTTCGGGGATTTCAGGCATCACCACAGAAATACAAATAATATTGCTGCCTTTGGCTCTGTGTCTGCCAAATGCAAGACTTACAGCCTGATAAAAGTTATAGTTGATAACAGGGGTGAAAGTTGCAAAATGGTTGTAATGCATTTTTTCCTTATCTACTATAAAAAAAATCTTACCTGTGAGGGAGGTTGTTCCTACATTTCTGCGGGAAAAAAAAAATATCCCTCACTTTAAGAACCCAAACTGCAGTACCTGTCATCCATCCCCTCTTCAAAGATTGTGTTTCTGACAGGAGACAAATAAATTTCCAGTAGATTGTTTCAACCAAGTCCCTTGTTTTCTGATTTTTCGCTGAACTCCCAGATGGAGCAGTTTGCCCATGGCTGTCCATGGGTAAGGACTATGCTAACAGTTTTAACACCCAAACCTGTCAAACAGAGAGGTGAGCAGCAATCACAGGGATGAAATGAAGAGTCACACAGACCTTCTGCCATCTCATGAGCCCACACATTAGAAACACATTGCAAACAGCTGAATAGTACCACTGCTGACACGTGAGACACGGTGTTGCAGAACAGGAGAGAAGACCACATTCCACACGCCCCAAGGACCCTCTGCTCACTGGCATATCTGCTTCTCCTCGTGGAACCCCAGAAAGGATGAAACAGGAGACAAGTTGTGTGTGCACTCTCCAAATAGAAACAATGCTGTGCACGAGGGCAAGCACTGCTTCCAAATCAAAGAATATTTGTTCTGTGCTCCACTCGATGTCAGAACAGCGTTCCTTCAGTCCAGCTCACTGAGCCTCAGGCAGAGGGTTTAGGGCTTAGGTGTAAGTGAGTTATTTACATGAAGGGGCAGGGTGTGGGTCAGGTTCAACAAGAGGCATTAGAATATGCAGTACAAGACTACCACAAGATTGAATAAACCCAAACATTACCATATTTTCTGGGAAGAAAATAAACACCACCCAAGAGAAAAAGCGGTCAGAAATCAGAGACGTGTCTGACCTGAGTTGTACATACCACAGTGCTGTTGCTCAGGTTGACATTCCCACTGAATCACTGGCCAGAACAACACTGCTGCTGGATTCGGTTGCCGCACTGTGAACCCAACTGTTAAATACTGGGAACTCAAACAATAACCTTTCTAATGCACTGAGATAGTTTTATTCCCACCCAACTTTCCTATCTGCCCTTTCACTTTATTATTTAAGGATCTGTTACCAGGGGTTTGTACAGCAATTTAACCATACAAGGCCTGATCTTGTGAGGTGCTGAATACCTTCAGCTAGCACCACACATCACCAGAGGAATGTTTGGTCTTTGGCTGCGTTTTCAGCCTGGCTGTTTCCCCTGTCTTTTCCACATAGTGGTGCTACATGATCCATTTAAAGGGCACCGCCAGCGTTCTTTGTATGCCTGATATATAGAACTTTTAAAGTAATTAATTCAGTAAACTGATTATATTAAGAAGTAATGAAGCATGTTTCCAAGTTTAAAAGCAGAGAATATTTTCACTGACTTCAGGGGAACTACCCATGTGTTTGATTTTGCTAACTAAGGCAGATCTATTAAACTATGGCATGTTGTTTGCACAGCAGCAAATAAATGTAATGCAGATGAAGATTTGCTGGGAGAAGGCTCCTACCATCCTAATCCTGCCAGTCACATGCCAACACCTGTAATGGATGCCTGGAACAGTGCAAAGGCATTCCAGATACTCCAGCCAGCGAGCCAGCTTTATCCAGGGCCTGGCTCAGATGTCTATCCACAAATGCACGTAGTATGGAGAACAAACAGGAGGCACCAGAGACGTGCACGTGCCTGCATGGATGATACCACTGCCATCATGGAGACATGGTGGGATGGCTCCTAAGACTGGAGCATTGGAATGGGAAGTTTTAGGCTTCTTAGGAAAGACATGCTAGAGAGATGAGGACAGGGTGTAGCACTCTATGTCAATGAAAAGCTGAAGTGTATGAAACTCTGCCTGGGGAGTGATGAGGAGCCAGCCCAGAGCTTGTGAGTGAAGTCTGAGGGGAGGGCAGGGACAGGAGTTGTTAGAGTGGGGACCTGCTACAGGCCACTCAGTTGGGAGCATGGTATGGATGAAGCCCTCTGCAGACAGACGAGTGTGGGTTCACACTCACAAGCCCTAATCCTCATGGGGGACTTAACCACCCTCCCACCCATTGGAGGGACAACATGGCAATGCACAGGCAACCCAGGAGGTTCCTTGGATGTGTCAACCACAACTTTCTTACACAAGTGATTGAGGAGCCAACACGGAGAGGCGCCATGCTGGAGCCTGTGCTCACCAACAGGGAGGAGCTGGTGGGGAATGCAGTGCTCCAAGGCAACCTTGGCTGGAAGTGACCGTGAGACGGTAGAGTTGAAGATCCTCAGGGCAGTGAGGAGAGCACACAGACAGCTTGCTGCCCTGGACATAAGGAGTGCAGACTTTGGCCTCTTCAAGGATCTACTCAGTAGAGATCCATGGGATAGAGCCCTGCAGGGCAGAGGAGCCCAAGAATGCTGGTGGAATTTCAAGGATCACCTCCTCCAAGCTCAGGAGCAATGCTTCCTGATATGGACGAAACTGGGCAAGACTGCCAGGAGGCCCCCGTGGATGCATAGCAAACTGCTGCGCCAAGTAAGAAAAGAAGGAGCTTTCAGGGGCTGGAAATGAAGACATGTGGCCTGTGAGGAATACAAGGAAATTGTCTGGGAGGCTAGGGATAAGGTCAGTATCTTTGTCAGTGACATGGACAGTGGGATCGAGGGCACCCTTCACAAATTCACTGATGTTACCTAGCTCAGTGGTGTGGTTGATATACCAGAGAGAAGGGATGCCATCCAGAGGGGCCTGGACAGGCTAGAGGTGGGTCTGTGCAAATCTCATGAATTTCAGCAAAGCCAAGAGCAAGGTCCTGCACCTGGGTCATGGCAATCCCAGACACAGATACAGGCTGGGAGGAGAAGTGATTGAGACCAGCCCAGGGGAGAAGAGCTTGGGATGAGAAGGCCTGATGGTTGATGAAAACTTCACCGTGAGCCAGCAGTGAGCACTTGCAGCCCAGAAAGCCAAATGTATCCTGGTCTGCATCCAAAGGAGCATGGCCAGCAGGTCGAGGGAAGTGATTCTCCCCCTCTACTCCGCTCTAGTGAGACCCCACCCGGAATTCCGTTCTGGTGTCCCCAACACGAGAAGGATGTGGAAGTGCTGGAGCAAGTCCAGAGGAGACCACAAAGCTGGTAAGAGGACTGGAGCACCTCTCTAATGAAGAGGGGCTGAGAAGGTTGGGGCTGTTCAACCTGGAGAAGATAAGGTTGTGTGGAGACCTCATAGGAACCTTTCAGTATCTGAAGGGGGGCCACAAGGAAGCTGGAGAGGGACTTTTTTTTAGGAACTGTAGTAATAGGACAGGGAGTAATGGGTACAAATTTAAGGAGGGGAAGTTTAGGCTGGATGTTAAGAAGAAATTCTTCCCTGTGAGAGGGTGAGACACTGGAATAGCTTGTCCAGGGAGGTTGTAGATGCCCAACCCTGTGGATAAGGCCTTGAGTAACCTAGCCTAGTGAGAGGTGGCCCTGCCCATGGCAGGAGAGGTCGGGACTATGTGATCTCTAAGGTCCATTGCAGCCCCTGACTGTTCTATGAGTCTAAGATTCTCTAATTTCTTGTTCACAAGAATTAATCACCTGAAACACGACTACCCGTATGGAGAACCGTAGCAGCTCTTTAAGAGCTTTGTGCACTTTAGATTTTTCAAGAGGTCACTCCATTAGGTCTATCAATAACAAAAAATAATACATATGTAAGATTCTGAATCTATTTTTAATATAGAAATGTCATGTTTCCCAAATTTTAACACTTCCATTAAACAGCTGTCAAATTTCATTAGCTTTCTATTTCCAGTAAAGCATAAAAAGGAGGTACCAGTCTCCAGCTTTGTATAAGCAAATTTTCCACTGACTTTGGGAGCCTGATTTTGTGCATAAAAATGTCATACAAGAGAAAGACTTCCTAAGGTCTTACCAAAAGTTGTAAAACTAATAGCTGGACGCACATGCTAAAAACTATGAACGTGAACAGTGATTGCACCTAGTTCATATCTCCCCACAACAACAGGAAGAACCAAAACCAATCATTATTAAAATCACTGCTGGGAGATTGTCTGTACATTACAGCATTCTGGTCTCAGGTTCAGGGAAATTCCAAGCTAACTCTTTAATTAAAATAAATGTATTGTGTTTTTCTAGCCTGTTTGAAATAGCAAATGCCCATACGGGTGTCATAGGAGTGTTTGATCACTAAGTAATTGCAGCGTCTGAAATCTTGGGGGGGAAAAAAAAGAAAAGGTAAAAATCTTCCAGATAAGTTTCTGAAGTGGACATTAATTTTCCTGGCTACAGTTAAGAAAACAAAACTTAACATTTACCAAGTCACTGACAAAAAGACAGCTCAGCACAGAATCAGATTTTCCATTAATATTTAAGTGATAAGTGATTGATGGTTTACACTATTACTATATGCAGGGGCTAAATATTTGAAAAAATAAACCTCATAAAGAAACAACATAGAATATTTATATTTAGTGAGAAGAGGTTATGAATTTTCAGATGAAAGTCATCTGTATGTGGAATGAGTAGATCATGTCAACGGGATTTAAATGTTTTAACTGAGTAGCTGTGTACAACATCTAAAAACTATCTAAAACAATAAACAATGTTTGAAATGAAAGTGCTCCTCAAGATTTAGAAGTTGTATAAAGATTGGAAATAATAAAACAGCATTAAAAGCACAGGAAGAAAATACTTTAATGCATTTTCAAAACCCAGACAGACAACAAAATGTTGTTACCTGCAGTGAGTTTTATGCAGAAAGAAGTGTACAAACAGTGTCTGTTTTCCCTAAATTATACTCTTTCCAAAACTGGATTCTACACAAACTTACTTCATTTCACAAACTTTAGGAAAAATTCTGCTGGATTGAACTCTAATCTTCAACATAGCAGGTGGAAAGATTTTAATAAGAATTAAACCTTCTCCGAAAGACATAAACTCGTGAAAATTACTGTAATTTCTCTCCACAATTAAATGAATTTCACAATCAGAAAAGGCAGAAATTTGCATTTTATACTACGTCGACAAGGAATAAGATGCAATTTTTCCTGCTGAATGAAGTATGCCAGAAATGTGATCAAGTATAGGTTTAACAGTCTTGAGTAAACTCACTAGTCTTGAATTAGGTATATCTTTAGGAGTATTGCAGGGCTGAAATGGAAGGTTAATGAGAATTGTAAAATTTAATTTCCTCTGTCTCTATATTAATAAATAATAATTATAGAATCATACTTAATTAATTTCAAAGTCAATTTCTTTTCACAAACATTCAGCATATAGCACTGTATGCCAGTACAACTGCTGCCAGGTATCTCAAAAAAACTACTCAGAAGAAACAGAATAACGTGTGGGAGAAAACTGCAAAAGAGACTGGGATTTGCAGGCCTTAAAAGAAAGCAAGGTAATAAACACAGTGCACCTAACCAACTACTCATAATTGAGACTACTTAGCATCTATTTTTCCTGGAGCAGAACCAAGCACTGCTCAGCACTCAAAGCCAGTTTGAACCCAAATTGCACCTTTCAAAGCCCACTTTCTCCTCTGTAGGTGACTTGAAAAAAAAATTTCAACCGTGGGATGAGCCTGATCTACAGAACTACTGCCAGTCTCAGCATCTTCAAAAGCTTTTTGTTTAATTATTTTGAAATTAACTATTTCATGTAGTAACTCAAAGATTCCCTTGAGAGCATCTCCATGGTATCCATGTATATAAGGTGTATTTCTGTAACAAATTGCTGTTTTGCTGCCAACCCCTCATCCTTCAGGACCCTTTGCTTCAATTTCACTTCTGAACCGAAGGTGACAAATCCATATTTGAATGCAAATGATGATTTTTTCCAACTCTAGCAACCTGATCAAATCTTTGTGATCAATGTTAACTCACGGCTGTTTTTGAGAGAAAATACTGTGTAGAACTGAAAAACTTACATTTTGAGTGTCCTGGGTTGCAGTATATTCTATTACCATCTTCATGAGCTGTGAAACCAGGTGGTGCAGTGCTTCTTTGCCTCCTCCCTCCGGGCTCGGTTCTGTTAATGGGCCCATCTGTGCCTTGCCAAAAGACTCATAGATAAGGGACTCCAAACCATCTTCTGTTAATGGGCCCATCAGTGCCTCACTACCCCATTGTGAGATGCTCTGCCTGGGAGGGGGCACAGAACATTCCCCACTTGGATATAATCAGGGGTTTCTCAGGCAGAAGGGGCTTTCTCTCCGCTGGACTTCCAGAGGACAAGAGGCTGCATCGCTCGACCTTCAGGCGAGGACCAGGCCCTTCTCCACGAGACCGCTGTTTTCACCGGAGCTGCTGCACCCACCCTGCTCNTTTGAGAGAAAATACTGTGTAGAACTGAAAAACTTACATTTTGAGCTACAAAACAGTTTGAAACAATATAGTCAGTCCAGTTGTGGGGTTTTTAATGTATATATTTCTGTCTGATTTTCTTTACAAAACCAGGTTCCACTAAAATGGGCCTTTTTTAACACATATTGAAAATACCCCTGAAACAATAAATCATTCTCTCCCAAAAGGTTTCAGCTATAATCAGCAGCGCAGGAGGGTAGTGTCTCAAGGTTGTTGAAGGGCATACTGATTATTAAAAAGCCCATCAAGTTTTAACTCATTGCCCTAATGGATGGGCTTCAGAAGATGCTGTAAATTATTTTGATCACACTCATCTCCCGTTTCTGACCACTCTGCTCTCACTTTCATAGTGAACAGGGAAAGCAGAAAGCTTGCTCAATCTGATCTTTTTCTTTGCAAACTATTATACGATACTTCAAAACCTCAGGAGGGTGATTTCAAAACTTTTCAGCTATTCAGGGAACCCAGACTAACCCACTGAAATCTACTGACCTCACATATGGAAAATAACCAAGTAGGAACTAGTGTGTACATCCTATTTGAACTTCCTCTTACACATTTCATTCTTAAGAAAAAGGCTGTAAAGGAAAAACATTCTTTCCTATAAACATTAAGCTTCACAATACCATTTGCTTTCTGTTCTCAAATTAAACCAGAGCCCATATTTTGTTATGGTTTTAAATTGTCTGCAGTAACGACACCTTCCCCCACTCTAAAATTTAGAAGGCAAGGCATATCCAGGATCATGATGTCTGGGATTGTTTTAAACCACTTAGGAAGTCTGCAGAAACTGGACTCCTACAACTGCTTTGCACTGGGAGGAAAATATGCTCTCAAAGGAAAAAGAGGTCTTTGTTTTGGATTGTTTAAGATGCAAGACAAAGGAAATTCCTTGACAACAAACAAGTCTTAACAGACCTTAGAAACAACAAGAGTAAAAAAAACCCAAACCTTTCTCTTACATGGTATGAAGAAACAATTCCCAGTGTATTCCTTACGCTTCCTTATGGTTTTTTTCCAAGGCACTACCTGAGATGTTCCCAAAGCCACAGAGGACTCCATCCTAAAAGATGCATGCATTCAGACCCCTGTCCAATCCACCACATCTCCGAGGAAGTGTTCAGAGAACGGCACAGTCATTGCTGAAGTTTGGCTTCTTGGATATCGGTGCACTGCTAGTTCTCAGCAGACAGTTTTTCTTTCCTAAGTGCATGGCTTTCTCCTGGTAAGTGTGATATCTTTGGCTGAGTGCATCCTTTTCCAAACAGACTCTTTTTCCTGAAAGATCACGCTTTCATTTGTTGTTTTTGTTCCACTCACTAAGAGACCAGATGAGTGTCCTGATACTTCTCTTCATCATCCTTCCATTATTTTAAAAAACACTTTTGCTGTTCTCTTGCCTCTACAGTTGGTTTTACATGACTTAAATGTGTGGGAGTTTTTCTGCTGAAGAGCATGGGAGCAATAAGAGATCCTCAAAGCAGGGTAAGCTTGTCAAAACCCAGCTCAGTTGCCTTTCTGACCAAATAATGCATTTTTTCTCCATATTTACTGATTTCACCTACAGCATACATTCTGGTCTGTACTAAGGATATAGTAGTAAAATGTTCTGAATCAACAGAAGAAATTCAGTAGATGTTTTAAACTCATTATCTTTCTCTATCACTTAAACTCTTACATTACAACAGGGAATTTTATAAAGCTCTTCTTGACTTGCATCTCCGGAACAGTATTTCAAGCAAGTGAAGAAACCAAACATTCACATCTGCAGTTTGAACTAACAGAAAGCTTTCAGATACAAATTCATCCCCAACATAACGCGAAATTCACCACTACATCACCTTCACGTTCTCTATCTTTCTACAGGAACCAAAGAATATGTTATGAATAAATGAAACTCAGGTGATAACTGCGTTGGAGCATTGAGGGAGCCATTTTCCTTATGACACTCCCTGCATGAGCCAGTACAAATGCATGTGCACAATTTCTCCACAGAGCGGAAGTGTTAGCAATGCCCTTCAGTCCCCTCAAAACGATGACATTCTTCTTGACCTCCTCACCTCCTCTGTAACAAAAAAAGCTTCATTTCAGCATATGATTCCAAAGGCAAATTAATGCTTTTTCTTCAAGATCTGGAGAGGCAGTCCCAAGACTCAAGGTCTTGTTTGTATCCAACTCTCACAGAAGTTCCTTTTTCCATTCATAATGATAAATAAGTAAATATCTATTCATGTGTCTCTTTTGAAGGGTCTGTGGTATTGATAAGTCCATCAGGAAAAAGCAAATCTTTTGTATTCTTGTCATGAGAGCTGCTGCCATGGTTTAAGAATGGTACTCCCCAATTTAGTGTTCCCACAGAAACCCTAAACTATACTGCCACTTTATGGTCATGGCAACTTCCCATCCTCCTCTTGGTTCAGGTTTTGCATGATGTGTTTCTATGGGTTAATGTGGATGACTTCAGATTATAAAGTTAAAAGTTATGCATATTCATCAGTTTTATTACTTATGTATTAGTTCTGTAAAGTTCTTAGTTGTTTGATGCCCCATTGGCTTTACCAGTTGTCATTCAGCTGTACCCTCCCCTCCCCATTCGCTGCTGTACCTTGTCTTGGTTTGAAAGACAGGCGTCTGTTTAAGTGAGGCAGAAACCCCCTTTGAAATGGGAGATGCAACCCCCTTCCCTCCGGATTATTAGAACTTTGAAATTAAGGGGCTTTCAGGCAAGGATATGAGAAATAGGAATAACAGTTCTTTACTAATTTATATATATATAAAACAAAACAAAACAATGAACAGCAATGACTACGGCAGTTATAACAGCACCGTCACCCAGTGCAGCCTTCTCGGCTGCCAGGCAGCTTCCCCTCTTGGAGCAGCGCTGGTCACAGCCGGCAGTTTCCCCTCTTGGAGCAGTGCTGATCACAGCCGGCAGCTTCCCCTCCCGGAGCAGTGTTGATCACAGCCGGCAGCAGCGCTGGTGGCTCCCAGTGAGCAGGGTGGGTGCAGCAGCTCCGGTGAAAACAGCGGTCCCGTGGAAAAGGGCCTGGTCCTCGCCTGAAGGTCCAGCGATGCAGCCTCTCGTCCTCTGGAAGTCCAGCGGAGAGAAGCTCCCTTCTGCCTGAAAAACCTCTGATTATATCCAGGTGGGAAATGTTCAGTGCCCCCTCCCAGGCGGAGCATCTCACAATGGGGTGGTGAGGCACTGATGGGCCCATTAACAGGAGATAGTCCAGAGCCCGTTATCTATGAGTCCTTTGGCAAGGCACAAATGCTCCCATTAACAGAAGATGGTCCGGAGGGAGGAGGCAAAGAAACACTGCCCCACCTGGTTTCACAGCTCATGAAGATGGTAATAGAATATACTGCAACCCAGGACATACCTTTAACTCCTCCCCCGTCCTTCCCTGCCATTGGTTGTTTATACTCTCTCCGCACCAACCCTTCCCAGTATAAAACCCCCTGGCACCCCTCCGAAACCAGCTTCTGGCCCTGCTCCCTTTCGGTGCATGTCCCTATTCCCTGTGAATAAACCACCCAGAGTTGCACACAAAATTATTGAGTGGGTGTTCCTTCTGCACCAACCATCCAAAAGCATCACCACGCCACAGGAACTCATGGCCCAGCTGATCATTAAAGCTAGGGCTCACCTCCACATTCTCATGGGGTGCGATCTTACATGCATTTTCATGCCAGTTACAGCAGAAACATTAGAACATCTAATCCAAAATAACACAAATTTGCCATTCGCTTTAGACAGTTACCCTGGACAAGTCTCAATTCATTACCCAAAACACAGATTATTTAATTCAGTATTCAAATTGATCCCAAGATGTGGGAGGTCCTACTTCAGTTTTCCCGGTGATCAATCATGAGGACTTCGCCCTCAGTGACGAGAGCTCCTCCTTTGACGAGGACTCTATGGGCAGGACTGAAGTTTAGGGCCCTCCCCTCCCTCCAGAAAGTTCTTTGTTCTTTGACGCTTGGTTGGTTGCCTCAGTTGTCTATATTGTTGTACCCTCCCACCAGTGTTTTTAATTGGACCCTGGATCCCCAGACCCTCCCCTCACTCGCGCCCCATTGGTTGTGACCCTGGACCCCGCCCCAGTTTCGCGTCCCTTAAAACCCCGTGCACAGCCTGTTCTCCCCGGAGTTCTCCCTCCGCACCTCTCAGCTCCAGACCCTTGTCACCCCTGCCAATAAAGGAGACTTGGAGGAGAACCCCTCTCGCCTCCCTTCATTCTTCTCCGTTGCCACACCACCGCGCTTTGTGCTTTCGCTGGGAGCTGCCTCACCTCGAGCGTGAGCCACCCACGTGATGCCCAAGCCTCATCCCTTTCGGCTCTGGGGCCCCCCAGAGCCAGCGTCCTCTGCCGAGGCCAGAAGGACTGCAGGCAACACCAGGAGAAATTCAGAGCAGAAAACCCCTCAATGCCCTGACCATTTTCACAGATGGCTCGGGAAGATCCCACAAGTCAGTTACGACTTGGTGGGATCCTCAGACTCAGCGGTGGGAGGCTGACGTCCAGGTGGTCCACGGATCACCACAAGTTGCCGAGTTGGCAACCGTCATCAGGGCTTTTGAGAAGTTCAAAGAGCCTTTCAGTTTGGTAACTGATCTGGCGTATGTAGCCAGGGTAACTACAAGAGCTGAAAACGCTCTGCTAAAAGAAGTTTTTAACAAAAACGTTTAGAACTTGCTCTCAAGACTTATCTACCTTATCTCCCACCGAGAGCAGCCCTTTTACATGATGCATGTGAGGTCGTACACAGATCTCCCAGGACATATTGCAGAGGGTAATCGGAGAGCAGATGCCCTAGCAATGCCTGCTCAGTTGACCACCCTGCCAGTTGGCAACCAGCAGGCAAAGCTGAGCCATGCCATATGTCACCAGAATGTTCCAGCTCTTGTCAGCATGTTGCATCTCACGTGGGCACAAGTGAGAGCAATTGTGGCAACATGCCCCAACTGTCAAAACTACTGGCTTCCGTCCCTGAGCAGTGGGGTCAATCTAAGAGGTCTGAACAGCGGTGAGGTGTGGCAAACAAATGTCACCCACCTTACCGAATTTGGGAGACTCAAGTACCTACATGTACCTGTTGACACCTTCTCTGGAGCTGTATACACCTCAGCCCATGCAGGGGAGATGGCAAAACATGCTGAAAAACACCTAATCCAAGCTTTCGGCACCCTTGGAGTTCCCCGCTAAATAAAAACAGACAACAGGCCTGTATATGTCTCCAAGCATCTGCAACAATTTTTCCAGAAATGGGGAGTGGCCCATACCAGCGGCATCCCACACTCCCCAGCTGGACAATCCATAGTGGAGAGAATGCACCAAACCCTAAAAAGGGTTTTGAACCAACAAAAAGGGGGCACAGAAACCAGTTCCCCAGTTATAAGACTATGTAAAGCACTGCTTGTTATCAATTTTATGAACAGCTCCTTTGAAGACCCTAACCCCCCAGTTATTAGACACTTTACTAGTACCAAACAGTAAAAACTGGAAGAGAACACTCTGGTTCTCATAAAAGATCCAGAGTCTTTACAAATCCAAGGACCCTTCCAGTTGATCACCTGGGGACATGGATATGCATGTGTATCCACACCCTCAGGCTTCTGATGGATCCCTAAAAAGTGGGCCAAGCCCTACATTCCTGCAAAAGATCTGAAAGCACCCACACAACAGTCACCACAACTGGACAAATAACGCCAAGATGTGACATCTGCTGCCTAGAGGTGATGCTGCTGGAAGGAAGCAGGAAACCCTGATCCCCTCAACCCTAATAACCCTGCTTTCCTACTCGTGTTTCCCCAATGATTTCACCTTTTGTGTGTTTCCCTATATAATTTGTCCTTACTCGTATATTTAAGTTGGGAACACTGCCCGCTCTATTCCCAATGCTGCTGCTAATTTATTACTACCTCAATCACCCTATTAATTTGATTTTCGTATCTTACCTGTGTCCTGGTAAGATACGTATATTCTATCACCATCTTCATGAGCTGTGAAATCAGGTGGGGCAGTGTTTCTTTGCCTCCTCCCTCCGGACTATTTTCTGTTAATTGGCCCATCTGTGCCTGGCCGAACGACTCATAGATAACAGACTCCAAACTATCTCCTGTTAATGGGCCCATCAGTGCCTCACTACCCCATTGTGAGATGCTCTGCCTGGGAGGGGGCACTGNGGTGACTGTGCTGTTATAACTGCCAAAGTCATTGTTGTTTATTGTTTTGTTCTGTTTTATATATATAAATTAGTAAAGAACTGTTATTCCTATTTCTCATATCCTTGCCTGAAAGCCCCTTAATTTCAAAGTTATAATAATCCGGATGGAAGGGGGTTGCATTTCCCATTTCAAAGGGGGTTTCTGCCTCACTTAAACAAACGCCTGTCTTTCAAACCAAGACAACCTGTCTTCCCCTAGAGGAGCCAACAGAGAACCTTCCCAAATGTTTACCTTGCATGTTTTTCTTTGGAGACCACCATCCTGGCACCCATGGAAAGCCTCACCTACCTCTGGTTCTTGATTTGGGGTGGATCCTCCATGAGCGCCGTATGGATCATCCCTCAGCCTCATGCCAATGTAGGGACTGTCCTGGCCAAACCCATTGGCCAGGACCACATGTGCCTGTCCATGGGTAGTGTGGACAACCCATTGTCATCCTGCCTGGTAGGAGTCCCCTTAAGGCTAGACGAAATGCCAGTGGTCAGCCCAGCAAAGAGTTAGGACCTACTCGTGAATTTGTTAAAAAGGAGCAAGAGGAGCCCCAAGAGGAGCCCCAAGAATTGGAGCTGTTGGGGTAGCTCAAGGCAGCTTTCTGCATCGATTGGGACTATAGGCTGATCTCCGGAACATCTTATAAATATCTTAAAAGGGTCAGCCCCAAAGAAGAGTATTACAAATTCAGCAATTGGTGTAACCTCACCCAAGCATCTCAACTCCACAGCAGAGTCCCCACCTCCGCCTCTAGTATTCACCACGAAGAGCTCCCAACAGGAGTCTTTTTAATTTGTGGGAAGAGAGCTTGGGCAGGCATTCTCTCTCACCTTTTAGGCAGACCTTGCACACTTGGCCGGCTCTCGCTGCTTGCCCCCAACAAAACCCAGCTTATTGGCTGGAGAGACAAGACCAAAAAGAGTGGCGCATTAATTGGACCCAGACTGCAATGATGAAATTTATTCTTGGTCTCACCTACAGAGGGCAGCTGTAGCTATCTTTGTGCCGTGGATAGCCGCCACTAAAGCCCTTGGGGAACTTTCCCACTTGGAGTGCTGGGTAACAAGGCAAGCCAACCTAACCTCCTTTGCTAGCAGCCAGCTTCTGGAGCATGAAGAAAACACCAGGCAAGTCACGCTGTAGAATCGAGCAGCAATCGACTACCTGCTGCTCATCCATGGACACGTGTGAGAGGACTTTGAGGGACTCTGTTGCTTCAATTTGTCATCCAATAGCAAGAGTATTCATGCGATGCTCTGAGAGATGCAAGACCACATCAGAAGGATCCAACAGGAGATGGAGGACTAGTTGAGCAAACTGTTTAAAAACTTGGAGTTGTCGGGATGGAGCGTTTCTGTTGTTAAATCTATACTTTGGTTTATATTAGTTTTCATTCTTACTTTGTTTGTTTTGTTTTAAAACTTACCTAATCCAAGCCATTACCAACTTTTCCTTAAAAACAAAAAAAGGAAGAGATGTTGCGATGCCTGTGGCAGTGACCACCACAAATGAATCAACGGAGGACTGGTGGACTGGCACCAAAGATACAGCAGTTTAACTTTCCCCTTTGGTTATGGCGAGTTCCCAAGTTCCCCTTGTTCCCTAGTTTACATGTTCTATGTTCATTGGTTCTCACAGTTCACACCCAGTTTTATGTATAAGTTCATGTTTATGTATTTCCCCTAGTTGCATGTGTATTAGTTCCGGAACCTTCTTCTTTCCTTGATGCCCTATTGGTTATGTAATGTTATTCCCTCCTCCAAGTTATTCCTTATAATTGTGGATCTTTCTGCTACATCAGCTGTCCAGGAGTATCACTGCTCCATAGGAGCTGATGGCTCAACTCATCATGAAGGCCAGAGCTCGCCTCTGTACCCTTGCGGGGTGCCCTTTGACATTCATCCAAGTGCCATTCACAATGTCTGCATTGGAGCATTTGCTCCAGTTGGGTGAGAGCCTCCAGTTTGCCTTAGACAGTTACCCAGGGCAAATCTGCTAATCGGTCTCAACACAAGTTATTTAATACCATGTTTAAATTGGCCCCAAAAGAAAAACAAAGCAAAACACCTCTTAAAGCCGTTTTCACAGATGGCTCTGGAGCCTCCCACAAGTCAGTGATGACTTGGAGGGATCCTCAAATGCAGCAGTGGGAGACTGACATCGAGGTGGTCGAAGGATCACCTCAAACTGCAGAACTTGCTGCTGTGGTCAAGGCTTTTGAGAAATTTCAAGAACCAATTAACATCATAACATATTCAGCATATGTTGCTGGGGTAACTGCCAGGGCACAACATGCTCTTTTAAAGGAGGTCTCCAACCCTAAATTATATAAACTGCTCTCAAAATTAGTATACTTACTCTCCCACCAAGAGCACCCATTTCATTTGATGCATGTGAGATCACACACCGAATTGCGAGGACCCATCACCGAGAGCAATCGGAGAGCTGATGCTCTGGCAGCACCTGTTCAAGTGCCCAACATCCCAAACACCTTTGTACAGGCAAAGCTGAGCCATTAACTGTACCATCAAAATGTTCCAGCTCTGGTCCGCACGTTTGGCTTGTCTCAAGACCAGGCCAGGGCCATTGTGGTGACATGTCCCAACTGTCAATCTTATTAAATACCATCATTAGGCTTGGGGGTCAACCCCTGAGGCCTAGGCAGCTGCCAGCTCTGGCAGATGGACGTGACTCATGTCCCCGAATGTGGGAAACAAAAATATGTGCATGTGTCTGTAGACACTTTCTCCGGGGCAGTCTTCGCATTGGCACACGCCAGAGAAAAATCAAAGGACATCCAAAAACATCTTCTCCTTGCCTTTGCCACCCTGGGTGTGCTAGCGGAAATTAAGACCAACAATGGCCCTGCATACGTTTCCAAAGACTTAAAAATGTTTTTTGGAACATGGGGGATCCGGCACTCCACAGGTGTCCCACATTCACCCACCGGCCAATCAATTGTGGAATGTGCCCACCAAACCTTAAAGAGCGTCCTTGATCAGCAGTGGGGAGGAGCAGAAGTCAATTTGCCTGTTATGTACCTCTGTAAAGCTCTGTTTACTAAGAATTTTTTGAATAACTCTTTTGAAGAGCCTGTCCCCTCCCTATACCGGCACTTTACCAATTCAGCCAAACCTAAATTTAAAGATCTGCTGGTGCTCATCAAGGACTCAGAGACCCATCAAATTCAGGGTCTTTTCCCATGGATTGTGTGGGGAAGGGGATACGCCTGTGTGTCCACCTCTGCAGGACTCAAGTGGGTGCCAGGAAAACTCGTTAAGCCGTATCTCAAGTCTCCCCCAGGACTCAGCACTGAGACCCTACAAACAGAAAAAGAAAAGGACGCAGAACCGACTGACATGAGAAGTGCCACCTGGAGGAGAAAGAGACGCCAAAATGAGAGCCACCAAAACACCTAGACTGTGTCACCTCCAGGCTGTTCTCCCCAATCCAACTCCCTTTCACCCTGGCTGAAGAGTGTTGCCCACACCACTTTCAGCACCATCTACCTCAGCCCTGGCTGCTCTCCCACCAAGCAACCCTCTTTTACCCACATGTGTTTCCCCAATAACTTTATCTCATGTGTTTCCCTATATGATTTTTCCCCACCTACTTACCTGGTTCGGGATGCTGCCCACTCTATCCCCAACCTTTGCTGCTACCCCACTCACCCTCTTCATTTGATTTTTTTTTGTAAAACGGGGAATTTGGGAGCCAACACAAGTTTTAAGTTTTCGAACCTGTTTATGTTACGTTTCCTTATTACCCCACAAAAAAGAACATGGAGATGAGTTCATACCTTCGGTTTCTCCTGGTTGTGGTGGCATCAGCCATGGCGTGGATAGTCCCTCAACTCAAGACCAATGTGTGGACCACCCTGACCAAAGCCTTCAAACAAGATGCACTGTGTCTATCGATGCATGGAGCAGAAGACATGATGTCCACATGCCTGGTGGGGATTCCACTCCAACCCAATGAATACCCTTTCACAGGCAAAAAGCCCAACCTGGTAAGCACTTGGGACAAGTGGACGAAGATCTTGCCACATGCACCAGAGGAGCCCCAGGAACTGGATCTGTTGGGGTCCTCTCAAGCCATCTACTGCGTAAATTTTGCTTATAAATTAAATACAGTAGAACATTTAGAGCCTGCTAAAATGAGGTCTGGTTCCACCAAGGACATGAATCTGGCTGATACGGCTTACCAATCTGCCTTTTGGTGCAATTATATGGCACCTACACCTTCTAAGTCCACAAAACATCCCAGAGTACTTCCCCCAGGAGTTTTCTTCATTTGTGGAAACCAGGCCGGGAACGGAATCCCCTCTCACCTCCGAGGAGGGCCCTGCACCTTCGGGCAACTATTCACACTGATGCCAGACAAGGCTCAGCTCCTAAATTGGAAAAATTCGGCTCAATTGGCACATCAAAAGAGATCCATCCACCAATTAAATCAAAATTGCGACCCTGAAATTGTGATCTGGCCTAAATCGAAATGGGTAGTTGCTTCGATTTTGCTACCATGGGTGGTAGTGGTGAAAGCACTCGGGGAGATTTCCCACATTGAGTGCTGGCTAGGGAAGCAATCCATTGGTGAAAAGACATTGCATCACTTCAAGACTCCACCAATCACCCCAGACCATGGAGGCGGGACTGTGGGTGGTTAGGGGAGGAGCCAGCAAGTTATTGAAGCACCTGCCAGACCTCAGGAGCCGCTTTTTGACTCGGACTAGCCAGTGGTGAAACCCAGGCTTTTGGTCCTAAGGCCTTCTTCTCTGTCTAGAAACTTAAATAGAGAGACTTTGCTTTGGACTAGCTGAAGCAAGCCACAGGGTCACAGGTCTCTGCCTTGGGCACCTACTCTGCTCAGCTAAAAGAGTCTCTGATCACTGTGATCTCGGTTTTATTATTTTATTTAAGAAAACTGAGTTCATTTATTTTCCATATTATTTCTCCTTTAATAAATTCTTTTAGTTAAAAATCAAGAGTTGCCTCCTTTTATGACAGCTCTTTTGGGGATATTGTCCAGGATCTGCTTTTCTGGCCCATGATTCAAGAATTTGGGGATTTTGTTTTTACTCTTTGTCTTCTTGGATTTCCGGCCAAACACATATGGATCTATCTGCAGCTGAAAAGAGACTGCCTAACGCAGAATCTTGGGTAAGGCCTACACCCTTTTTTTTAAGGGCAATTCGTTAGGGATAACCCTTATTAGGGCCTAAAAACCTTCATTTTGGGGGGTGAACTCCTAGCGGAGCCTGTTGTGGAGCGTGTGTGTGTGAGGAAAGGCCATCCTCGGTGTGAGTGGGAGTGTGTGTGTGACAGGCTCAGACTGAAGAGCTCACTGTGGGAGATCCCTCCTGTGGGGCAGATGAGGGGGCTGATCGAGGGCAGTGGTGGCTCCAGCGGGGAGGAGAAACCATTTGAGAGGGTACTCAGGAGCCCTAGTTTTTTGGTGTCGTGCCACAAGCTGCACAGGTTCCGGAGCCTGTGAGCTGTTGTCGTGCCGGTTGGTCAGTTAAGAGGAGAAGCCGGACGCCATTTTAGTTATAAAAGCCGTTTTGTTGTTTTCGTTGTATATGTGATTTGCTTATAGTTGGAATATCGTGGTCAGTGTTAACAAGTTCATACATTCTTTCTGTTGCCCCTGATAGTGTTATTTGGTGGATTGTTTTAGTGATTTGCTTTATTTGCTTTACAAAAATACCTATTTGGTATTCTGTAGTTGTGTTTACTCCTTTTGTTATAATGTTCCTGTTTTAGGCTGTTTTGTTTGAATGAGTAAAGCAATTTATTGTGTAGAGTGTAACTTGTGTAGTCCATGGGTGCTGTGTGAATGTGCTGCCTGTGGGAAGAAGTGGTTTTGTGCTTCCCACAGAAGGATTAAGTGGTGTCAAAATTGCGATAGCTCTGAGATTGAGGCAAGATCGAGAATCGCCCAATCAAAGAGCAGTGAGCTAAGCAGCTTTGACTGGGAAGTGCTGTTTATGGAACAGTCCGATGCAAGTGTGGTGAGAGTGGTGTGTAAGAAAAGTCATTTAGTACCCAAAATCTGGAGTGTGTGGGAAGAGGATTGGGTGAGAACAGTGAGAAAGTGTGAGAGGAGATTTGCATGGAAGAAGAGTAGGATTTAAGAGAGGCAGGCTGACAGTTTTAAACCTGTCAGAGAATTTTTTGATAATAATTTCTTGGTAGAAAGAGCCACTATTTTAAATTTCTGGGTGGAGAGAGCCTCCATTTTAGATTCTTTCCCACGTTGTTGACGAGGTCACCATTTTGGTTAGTAAATTTTTCTACAAAGTCGTAGCCATCTTGTTAGTTGTAGTTCCCATGAGGGTGCCATTTTAATTTGTTCCCAAGGTCGCCATTTTGTTTGTTGTCACACAGCCGCCATTTTGTTTAGTTTTCCTAGAGCTTGCCATCTTAGGTTTTTGGTTTGGTTCCCACGCCTCTGAGACTCCTTTTCCACGAAGGAGGCTGCCATTTTGTTGGTTTGTTTTCCCATGCTTTGTTATTAAATTTCAAGTTTCCCTCACTTACCTTGGTTGATTTAATTCTCTGTTAAAAGCCACCTATTAAGCTACTTGCTTGTCCTTTCCCTAGTCAATAAGGATGGGACAAACAACCAGCAAGGAGAGGAATCAAATCAAAAAACACAATATCTTCCCAGACAGTCCATTGGGAATCATGTTAAAACAATGGGAAGAAAGTCCTCTGACACAGAAAAAAGATCAATGCAAAATGATGAAGTATTGTATGTTCAAATGGCCCAAAAGGAAAATTAGAAAGGATGGGCTTTACTGGCCAAAATTTGGATCCACTGAGGCATGGCTTTATAAAGCACTTTGCACTTATGCACATTATAAAGCTGCTACAAATATAAAAGAATTAGAATAAGCAGAAATTTGGCATAAATACTGGATAAAAGAAAAACCAAATACAATCCTGCAAGTCGCAGAAAATCAAAGAGAAACAACTAAAAAGAAATTAAATCAACTCAGGTGGGACCCTCTTGATGTGCTTCCTCCTACCAATACAAGTAACTCATTAACCGAAACTGAAACTCATGATGTAGATTTTTCAGCTTCGGGTTACCCAACCAGATGAAAAATTACAAATGAGATTGGAGATGGGGATCGGCCATCTTCCTCA
Source organism: Oreocharis arfaki (assembly GCA_013398015.1). Taxonomy (NCBI): domain Eukaryota; kingdom Metazoa; phylum Chordata; class Aves; order Passeriformes; family Paramythiidae; genus Oreocharis; species Oreocharis arfaki. Next base: position 18,629 of record VZRR01006557.1, on the reverse strand, counting down.
GATACAAGCAATAAAGCAAATTCAGTTCTTTCCGTTTCAGAAGGTCCAGCCTTCTCAACCAGAAAGAAACAAAGGACTAGAAATGAATGTGCCACCTGCTTGTGTGACTCCTGGAGTTCCATAGTTTTACCCCTGAGAGAGGTTCCCATGGGAGGCGGGCAAGAAGGAATTGGATATGTTAATGTACCTTTAACCTCGGCAGAAGTAAGAGAATTCAAAAAAGAAATGAAAAACCTATTGAGTGACCCAGTGGGTCTCTCAGAGCAATTTGATCAATTCCTTGGCCCTAACATTTATACCTGGAAAGAATTACATTCAATTATGCAAACCTTGTTTTCACCTGAGGAAAGACAAATTATTCAGTCTGCTGGAATCAATATTTGGGAAAAAGAAAATAACCGAGGACCAATTGGAGAGCGTAAATTACCATTGGTAGATTCAAATTGGAACCCAAATTCTGAAGAGGGCCAGAGAAACATGGCAGATTTCCGTACATTAATTGTCAATGGAATTAAAGAGGCTGTTCCTTGAGTGAATAATATGAAAAAGGCATTTTGTGGAGAACAAGAAAAAGATGAATCTCCAACTGCTTGGATAACCCAGTTGAGAAATAATATCCAATTATATTCTGAAATTGATTTAGACAGTGAAGGAGGCTAAACTATGTTAAAAGTGCACTTTGTTTTACTCTCATGGCCTGACATAAGGAGATAATCAGAAAGATTGGAAAGATGGCCAGATAAAAGGTTAAATGAGTTATTGGAAGAAGCACAAAAAGTTTATGTCAGGAGAGACAAGGAGAAAATGAAAACTAAAGCAAAAATCATGACAGCTGTGAACAAGTCTACCCCTCCCCCAACAAAGAACCACTGAGAAAGAAACAGAAAATTTACACCCCAATAATGCCCCAAAGTCTAAGAAGCTTATTTATTTTTATTGTCAAAAAGAAGGGCATGTTCAATGGTATTGTTTGAAAAAAATAGACCAAGGAGCCTTCCAAATGGAAGGTCAATCCTTAGAAGATTAGGGGAGTCAGGGGCTCTGTCTCCTGGGGTGTTTAGAACATCTCAGGAGCCCTTGATAAAGCTAAAAGTGGGTCCCCAGGAGCAAGCTATGGAGTTTTTGGTGGACACAGGAGCTGAAAGGACTCGTGTCACCAAAAAACCAAGACGATGTCAAATTAGCACTGAAATACTCAATATCAGTAGAGCTAAGGGAGACCCTTTCCCAGTTCCAATCATTAAAAGAGTCTCTATAACCGGAAATTGACAGAACCAAGTAGGAGATGTACTATTTTTGCCTCAAGCTGGGAACAGTCTGCTGGGCCAAGACTTCCAGATACCCCTCAAAATTGGAGTGGTGCCACAGGAGGGACAGATGAAAGTTAAACTATTTTCATTATCTCTACAAGACGAGCAATCTATTGACCCTGTGGTATGGGCCCAGTCAGGAAACAGAGGTAAAATAGACATCACCCCAATTACTATTGACTTGCTTCATAACAGCAGACCTGCTAGGCTTCCACAGTACCCACTATCAAAAGGAAAAAGGAAAGGACTGAAGCCTGTAATTGAAGAACTAATCGAGGATGGGATCCTCGAGACTTGTAAGTCACCCTACAATACCCCCCATACTGGCCATTCAAAAACCAGACAAAACCTACCAGTTAGTGCAAGATCTCCATGAGATCAATGAGCTAGTACAAGCCAAGTACCTCCTGGTACAAAACCCTTACACCCTACTGAGCCAGGTATCACCTACACATTCCTGGTTTTGTGTTACTGATCTCAGGGATGCATTTTGGTCATGTCCTCTAGATTCGCATTGCAGGACCATCTTCGCTTTTACATGGGACGATCCCGATACTGGAAGGAGGCAACAACTGTGCTGGACTCGACTTCCTCAAGGTTACAGCAAGTCGCCAACACTCTTTGGCCAGGCTCTAGAAGACTTGTTGAGTTCTTTTTCTCCACCCAGAGGAGTACAGGTAATTCAATACGTAGATGACCTGCTACTCTCCGGAGAGCATGAGTCTACCATAAAATTGGGCACTATTCAATTATTGAATTTTCTAGGAAGGAACAGATTAAGAGTTTCCAAAGTGAAAATACAATTTGTGAGACAAGAAGTAAAATATCTAGGACATATAATTGGCTATGGGACAAGAAAATTAAGTACAGAACAAATTGAAGGAATTCTAAATTTGCCTCCACCACAAACTAAAAGAGAAATCAGACAATTATTAGGACTAATTGGATATTGCAGATTATGCGATCAGTATACACAAACTGCCAAATTTTTATATGAAAAATTGGCTGAACCTGAACCTGTAACTTGGACTAAAGAAGATGATCTGAAATTAGAAGAACTGAAACAAAAACTAACCAGAGCACCAGTCTTAAGTCTTCCTTCGCTAGAAAAAACATTCGACCTGTACGTTAATGTGGAGAAGGGAACTTCGTATGGAGTCCTGACCCAAGAGTGGGGTGGAGTCTGCAAGCCAGTTGCTTACCACTCAAAGTCATTAGACCCAGTATCCAGAGGCAGGCCAATCTGCATCCAAGCTATTGCTGCTGCTGCCACCTTAGCTGCAGAAAGTCAAAAACTCATCTTTGGGGGCAAGCTAACTGTACCCACACCACACTCAATCAAAACCATCCTCAGCCAATGAGCAGCCGAGTGGCTGACGGAGCCGAGGATGATCAAATATGAAGCCACACTAATGCATTCAGACCATTTAACATTAGTAACAACTTCTAGTATGAACCCAGTGCAACTCCTTTATGGAATTCCTCCTGATGACATCACACATGACTGCATTAATATTACAGACTTACAAACGAAAGTCAGAGAGGACCTACAAGACTGCCCACTGGACGAAGGAGACATCCTCTTTATTGACGGGTCATCTAGGTATATAAATGGAAAACGATGTTCTGATTATTCTGTTGTTGATGGACACTAACTTTGTGTATTGGAAAAAGGGAAATTGCCTGCCGCTTGGTCAGCCCAAGTGTGTGAGTTATATGCTCTGGAAAGAGCCCTCAACAGACTAACCGGAATCATTGGAACCATTTATACTGATTCTAGACATGCATATGGTGTTGTACACACTTTTGGAAAAATTTGGGCAGAACTGGGATTCCTTAACACAAAGGGAAAAGACGTCTTACATAAAGAGCTCATACTGAAAATTTTAGTTCTCAAGTTACCAAAGGGAATATTAGTGGTGCACATCCAAGGACACCAAAAGGGAGCAACAAGAGAAGCCAAAGGGAATGCCTTAGCCAACTTACCAGCTAAAGATGCTGCTATTGAAGGTAATGAAACAAAGATCATGGAGCTGAAAGAAAAGACTGAGGACACCCTACCAACACCTATATTTAAAGACCATGAAAAGCAAAAACTTATTTCCATAGGTGGAAAAGAAGACCCTCCAGGCCGATGGCACCTCTCAGATGGCCACCAGATTTTAAATAAAGATTTAACCTGGGAAGTCCTATGGAGCATCCATCAAATCAATCATTGGGGCTCCAAGGCTCTGGCGGACCACTTTCTCAGAACCTTTGGATGCCTGGGTATTTATGAATTAGCTAACCAGATTACTAAAGGATGTATAATTTGTCAAAAAGTAAACAGAAAAATTATGAGAAAACCCACACTTGGGGGAAGAAAATTAGCAGTTACACCTCTCCAAAGTATTCAGATTGACTTTACTGAAATGCCTCCAGCACAAAGGTGGAAATACCTTTTAGTGATTGTAGATCACCTTACTCACTGGGTTGAAGCTGTTCCAACTGTTAATGCTACTGCTCAAACAGTGAGCAAGGTGATCTTAGAACAAATTATTCCCCGATATGGGATGGTAAAGCAAATCGATTCAGACCGAGGAACCCATTTCACCTCACAAATTTTACAACACTTGACTCAACAATTAGGCATTGATTGGAAATTACATACACCTTGGCATCCACAGAGTTCTGGGAGGGTGGAAGGTATGAATCAGACCATCACAACCACCTTAACTAAATTAATACTAGAAACTAAATGGTCGTGGGTTAAACGTCTCCCATTGGCACTCCTGCGGATAAGGACACAACCTAGAGCTGTTTTACATTGTTCTCCCTATGAAATGTTGTATGGTCTGCCATACTTAGTCACTCAAAGTGAAATTAATGTTAAAGAGTCTGGGAACATTAACATACAGAAATATGTACAGTTAATATCTCAAAACTTGAAAGATTTGAGAGAGAGAGGTTTCATTCCTCAAACCCCTCCTTTGGACTTCAGTTTGCATAACATTTCTCCTCAAGACTGGGTATTAATAAAGAGCTGGAAAGAGAAATCACTTACTCCCTCTTGGGAAGGTCTATTTCGGGTGCAGCTGACCACTGAAATGGCTGTGCAGACTTGTGTGAAATGGGTGAAAGGAGCTTTGCCACTACCAAAAGAAGAAGAGGACTCCTAGACTTGACACATTCCTAGAAAGACATTTCCTGTTTCCCAATTTCCTGTTCCTCAAGTTAATCCTTTTCATCAACCAAGTTAATCACTACTCTTCTCATTGTTAATATCTAGTTGTAAAACTAAATACTTACATCTCCTTAATTAGTTTCATTTAAACATACCAGTTAAATTCTGTGTGTATTTCAAAGTTTTCTATTGTTACTTCTCCATCTTCTAAATTGAGAACTTCCCACAGGAGTAAGCCTTCATCTCCAATAACTGTGCCAACTTCTTCCAAATTTCAGAGCAAAATTCATTACTCCATTGAAAACAAAGACAAGGCCAGGTGTGAAAACACAAGACTTTCTGACATCTGTGTACACTCAGAGTCCACCAGCAGGGAGTGAACCCAGAAGAAAGACCATAAACATGGAAGCAAAACCAGCAGACAACAAGGAGTGCAGTGACACTGTGGCCTTCCCGCGTTCCAACACTACAGGGAAGAGTAAGTGTATCCTGCTCCTTACGCTACACCTCTGGATCCTGTGGTTCCCCCTCGCCCCCATGCTGACAGCAGATGTAACCAATGCTACAGAACTGCGTACCAGACTGAAGGAAACTCTTACAAAATTTAACACTTTTTCTGAGTACATACCTATGTGAATCCTTCTCGTTACAACTTCACTGCACTAGGTACCTGCTCGGAATGAGGTAATAAATACCGAATTGGCAGAAACATTGGAAATTCAACCCAAAAATTAAAGGGAGAATGCCTCTCCCAAGAAGATTGGCTATGTTTCAATTTTAAATACCTATCTACAAAAGAAGATTTAGTGAAAAGAAAACCCTATGATACGGATTTGATCTGAGAAATTGTAATAAATGAGAAAGGAAAACAGGAAAAAGAAGAACCATTGGCTTCTAACAAAAATCTCTTCATAGACTTGGCCAAAAGAATTGGCAAGCAATTAAATTTAACCAGTTGTTGGGTTTGTGGAGGAACATTGGAGTCTGAAACTTGGCCTTGGTGAGGAGTCAGTATTGGACCCCTCAATTTGACTAAATTAAACTACCTCCCTTCTCAAACCCGAAAGGACAATGGCAGTTAGGGGACACAGTTATCAAAGAAGACTGCACCTGGAGAAAAGGAAAGAGATTTACTAAAGAGATTGGAGAAACCATTTGTAAATGTTATTTAGTCACTGATGAACACAAATCTTGGTGGATTCCTAAAGAACCAGAAATTTTCTGGTCTAAAGACAAGATAAAAGATAAAAGCTGCGTTTTACACCCAGTGGAGCAGCTATACCAGTGCTGGGAAGTAATAGTCAACCATATTCAGTCCTACCCCGAATTGCCAAAAACTGGACTTCCGCTTCAACCACCCAACCAACCTTTCGGGAAGCCCCACTGCTGTGGTGGCCCAGCCCACTGACAGACCAGAGGACATCAAGTGGGTGGATTTCCCTGTCCGTAACAGCGATGCCAAGGGCGGCTCTTAAGTCTGAGGGCTCTGCCCCTTGGGTGTCACCCTTGCAGACATCTCTTCTCCTGTTCTTGAAATATTCCTGTTCTTGTGTTTTTCATTGGTTAACTCACTTATGTTTATTCATAGACATTGTTAAATATGTAATTATGTTCTAGAAAGTTCACTTCTGTTACAATCCCCATTGGTTGCTTCAAACAAGTTCCTCCCTCTGTTGTTTGTTATTGGTCCCCGGTCATCCCTTGTCATTTCTCTATTGGTTCATCCCTCGGATCCACCCCTGAATTTCCCCTGTACAAAAGCAGCCAACAACCCCCTCTCCTCGCCTCTTTTTGGTTGCTTCTCCCCTGGGACAATAAACAGGACACTGTTGCACCAAAGAGGTCCTTCTCTCCTCTTTCATCTCTGCCTGTTGCCTAGCAACACCTTGACTGCAGCCTCCTCCCTTGAGAGCGGAGGGCAGAAGGCTCCTGAAAGAGCCTGCACTGAGTGGTCCCCTGACCGGGACACCGACGCAAGTCACCTGCCAGGTCTCCAGGCAGCCAAGTGGTCAGCGCGACACCCCAAATGAACTACATTGGATTGTGGCAAAAGAGCCTACTCTAGACTGCCTTTACACTGGTGCAGAAGTTGCACCCTTGGAGCCATCCAGCCCAGCTTCTTTTTGTTATCTGAAGAAGCTGGAAATAACCTTCATGTACCCCTGTACAATGAGCTACAGAGGACGAAAAGATACGTTATTGGTGGAACCCAAAAATGGGATGATGAGGAGTGGCCGCCTGAACGTATACTTGAGACCTTCGGGTCTGCCACCTGGGCACAAGATGGGAGCTGGGGGAACAGAACTCCTATTTATACGCTAAACAGAATCATCAGACTACAAGCATTAATTGAAGTCATCTCCAATCAAACTACCACTGCCATTGAACTAATTAACATCCAGCAAACCAAGACGCAAGCTGCTGTTTACCAAAACCGCCTTGCCCTTGATTATCTTTTAGCAGAAGAAGGTGGAGTTTCTGGGAAGTTTAATATCTCTGACTGTTGCTTGCACATTGATTGTGGGAGGGCCAACCTCAGTCTTCCCAGTTGTCAGTCAAGGAGACTCCACCCCCAGTGATGAGAGCTCCTCCTTTGAGGAGGACTCCATGGGCGGGACCGAGGTCTAGGGCCCTCTCCTCCCTCTGGAAGGTTCTTTTGAGTACGACGCCTTGTTGGCTCTATGTTCTGTCAGTTTTGTTGTACCCTCCCCTTGAATTTTGTGATTGGACCCTGGATCCCCAGACCCTCCCCTCAAACGCACTCCCATTCCCTGTAACTCTAATCCCCGCCCAAGTCCTGGTACTCTTAAAACCCCTTGCGCACCCTGTTCTCCCTGGAGATCTCCCTCCACTCCTTTCCTGCCTGGACCCTCGTGACCCCTTCCTTAATAAAGGAGACTTGGAGGAGACCCCCTCTCAGCTCCCTTTGTCTTCTCCACTCGCCGATCCACCGCGCCCCACCTGTGCGCTCACCCGGAGCTGCCTCACCTCTCCCGCGATCCACCCGCGTGCAGCCCGAGCCCTATTCCTTCGGCTCACAGGGCCCCCCATAGCCTGCGTCCTCGGCAGAGGCCAGGGGGACAAAAGGTGACAACTGATGACCATGGAGAAGCAGTAATGAAGATCACCCAAAACATCAGGAAAATTGCCCATGTCCCAGTGCAGAACTGGCATTCTATAACCACCGCTGAATGGTGGAATAACATATTTAAAAGAGAATGGTGGAAGAAAGTGCTAATTATTATTGCTTTCTCCCTCGCAGGTCTTATTTTCCTTCCCTGTTTAATACCTTGTTTTATTCATTTAATCACTTCTGTTGTCCAAAATATGCCCCAATGCAAGACCTCAAGGCAAACCAACCATCTTTACCCTCCACCCAGAGGGTAATGAACATCAAGCAAAGACAAGAAATGTGACAAACCAACCCAGCAAGTATATAACCTTTTTAAAAACCTAAACACCATCACAGAAGAGTTGTCCACCTTTGTTTAATGAGAAAGCCAATAGACTGTGCTAAAAAGGAAAAGGGGGGAATTGTCATGCATAAAATTGTAAAATTGGCCTTCGCATATTCAAATTCTTCAGTGATCAAATCAAGAGTTGTTAAAGTTGTTAATGTAATTAAGTGTTTAATTGCTGAGTATCTTTTAATCAAAATGTTCCTACGTTGGTCCCTGTGTTTCCTTATTATTCTAGCGATATTTATAATTTTGATGACATTTTAAAAGTTGTATAAAACCCTTTTAATCACTGTCCAAGTTAAATCCCTCACAGAGAAAACAGCTCATCATAAGTGGCCCAAAGACTATTTTTAGCACCTAACTGTTACCCTGCAGCTTAGCTCCGCGGCAACGTAGAATATTAATGAGGACTCTTCCTGCCACTGAAGCCGGTGACATCANGGTGAAGCCTGACACTGTGGTCCTAAGGCCTTCTTCTCTATCTAGAGACTTAATTAAAGAGACTTTGCTTTGGACTAGCTGGAGCAAGCCACAGGGTCACAGGTCTCTGCCTTGGGGCACCTAGCCTGCTCAGCTAAAAGAGTCTCTGACCATTGTGATCCCGGTTTTATTATTTTATTTAAGAAACTGAGTTCATTTGTTTTCCAGATTATTTCTCCTTTAATAAATTACTTTTCTTTTACTTAAAACCAAGAGTTGCCTCCTTTTATGACACCACAGGGATATGGCAGTACTGTAGCCAACCTCCAAACAGCCCTCCTGCCCTGCCCAGCCCATGAAGAGCCTCTCTGAATAGGAATTCTTTGAACCTTTTTCTTTCCCGTCTTGGCAGTTGTCCCATTCTACTATAAAAATGAATTGGGAAGGATTTGTTTTGATAGGTTTCTCGGATGAAAGTAAAGCACAAATGTGACAATATTATATCTGATGTTATAAACGCAATCCATAAAGTTGGCTTTTGTGATTAGCCTCATGAAAGTTCAGAGGAACAAGCTCATTGTTATATATAAAATATGGAAATAAGGTAATTGCTCGTAATTGTTAATTGTTCTGAGTTTTTTCGTTATAGGTTTTAATTGTTATACAGTTATGTCCCTCTTTATTATTATTAGAGTGTCATTAATTCTGAGTTTATTACTGTATGTTCTCATTATATGTAATGAGATGGTTAGGGAACATTGGAGAAAGCAAGTGATGCCATCCTATTTAAAGGGAAGGAGTAGGTGTTTACCCACTCAGCATAAGGGGATAGCGGGGAAGATCATCATTGGGCAACGGTGAGCCAGTAAGAAGACGCCTTGGGACAACGAGCCACCCCTAGGTAGGAAGACCATTCATTGGACAACAACAAGCAAATAAGAACCCTAGAAACAACAGGCCAATAAGGACATCTTAAAAAGACGGGGTTTGGGAGGAGTTGGGCTGCACCCCAGGGTATAAAACTCTATTCTGTAGTTACTAGGTGTGTCCCTGGCGGTAGTCCCTCTGCTGTCATGCATCCCGCGGTATAACCCTTTGCTTTGTGGAATTGCAGACCTTAAACTCTGGTCCCCTATTGTCTAGTTTCATTAATGAACTGTTAAATTTTTTTTCCGAAGTGACACGTCATTTCTCACATCTGAGAACCATTTATGGATAAAAAACGATGTTCTTATTGAAGGGGCATAGAAAAGAGAGTAAAGAGGGAAAAGAGAGATCAACAGAAAGAAGCAGAAGACAGGGACAGTGTTACCACGAAATTCTGGGCGTTTTGTCAGCATCAGCTCAGCAGACGGAGCCTGCGGTGCTGCGAGCTGTGGAGCGTATGCGTAGCTCACGTGGTGGGCTGGACGTGATTTCCAAACAGCAGCAGGCTGCGTGTTTCTCCTGTCGGCAGAGAAGTGGTTGCGGCGGCTACGGGCGGCGGCGACAGGCTGGTTGCTACGGGCTAGTGCTAGAGCAGGCTGGTGCGGTGGGCAGCGCAGGAAACACAGCGGCGGCAGCGCTCACAGCTGGGTACAAGCGGCAGCGGTGGCGGCTGCAGGCTCGGCCGGGTGCAGGCGGGATCGTGCTGCGGACGACGGCTGCGGGCTCCTCCAGGTGTGGCAGCGCCTGCTCCATCGGGGAGGCAGCGGATCACGAAGGCGTCACGGTGACAGCTAGTCTGCAGGAACAGTGAAGCAGAGCAAAGCAAATATAGGCAGAGAAACAGGACCACAGGGAGGGGAAAGAAAAAAGCGAAGGGGGAGGGGGGCCGAGCTGGCCCTGCAGACGAACACCGACTCCTTCCAAAAAACCTCAAAGTAAAATGGCTTTTGTTGTGTCCCAGCTAACCGCTTTTGTGTGCTAAGGCTCCTCCCTTAGCTCGATTTCCCGGGCATCCGGGGTATCCGTCTCCCCGGCAAGTGCAGGGTTGCTCGCTGCCTGATCGTGGAAGGTTTCTCTGCCCTGACTGGCTGCCGGGCAAAGCCTCCCCGGGACAGCGATGCCAGCACATGTACAGCCTTCAAAAGAATAGCATACGTTGAGGCATAAATAAAAATCAGATTGGTCCCTCTCATCAATGCAAACCCAGAAGCCTTTAAAGAAAGTCTCATTTCATCTCCTCAGCTCCTTGTGAGAGTAACAAGAGGAACTAAGGACACAGTTTGCCAACAGTTTCTTTTCATCTCATTATATAAAAAAAATTCTCTCCATGGTACTTCTCTTTACTCACGTCAAATTTTGCAGAACTTATCTTTAGGAGAGGAACTGTTTTCCCAAGACAAACCTAACAGACTCTTTCTGAGAAGTGGGATAATTTAATTAAATTAAATTTATAGAATTGTTGAACATGCAGAGTTGGAAAGACCCACAAGAATCATGAAGCCCGGCTCCTGGCCTTGCACCACACACCCCAAAAATCACACCATGTGCCTGAGAGCATTGTCCTAATAGTTCTTGAGCTCTGTCAGACTGGTGGTGTGACCACTTCCCTGGGAAGCCCATTCCAATGCTCAGCCACCCTCTGGCAAAGAACCTTTTCCTGATACCCAACCTAAACCTCCCCTGACACAACTCCAGGCCATTCCCCCGAGTTCTGTCACTGTCACCACAGAGGAGAGATCAGTGTCTGCCCCTGCACTTCCCCTCATGAGGGAATTGTAACTGCTATGAGGTGTTCCCTCGGTCTCAGCCACTCCTCACACGGCTTCCCCTCCAAACCCTACATCATCCTCCTGGCCATCCTTTGGACAGTCTCTAATGGTTTAATGCCTTTCTTACACTGTGGCACCCAAAACTGCCCCCAGCACTCGAGGTGAGGCCGCCCCAGTGCAGAGCAGAGCGGGACAATCCCCTCCCTTGCCCGGCTGGTGATGCTGTGCCTGATGCCCCCCAGGACAGGGTTGGCCCTCCTGGCTGCCAGGGTACTGCTGGCTCATGTTCAACTTGCCATCGACCCAGAGGCCCCAGGTCCCTTTCTGTGGCACAGCTTTCCAGCTTCTCCTGTCTCAGTCTGTACACACAGGCAGGGCTGCCCCATCTCAGGTTCAGAATCCCGCACTTTCCCTTTTTAAACTCCGTGTGGTTGGTGAATGCACAGCCCTCTGATTTGTCAATGTCTCTCTGCAGGGCTTCTCTGCTACCCGCTCTTCGGGGAAACAGGAACCCCTTGTGAACTTGCTCATCACAATCCATCAGAGAGAAACTAGAAAAACCTCTACACTCAGGTCTGATTTTAAAGCCCAAGTTTATCATGATTACTCAAAAAAAAAAAATTTCACCAAGCACTTAGTGACCACAAATCCATGCTGTTACTCTGAAAGAAACAAGCTATGTTTTGCCTCATTATTTCTGAGAATATAGTTATATAGATTTTTGCAAACACAGACAGACTTTTAGCGTTTCTTTAAATGTTAGTATATAAATAACACTTGAAAATATTTTTTATTGCAGTTGGCATTTTACCTAAGGTCGTAACAAGTTGCTTCCCTGGTAAAATGTCTCTTTTTTCTAACCATGAGGATATAACTGAGACTCTCAGGTTTATTTTCTTTTAAAAAGTCTAAGCGTTAAAGCAAATTGCTCATCGAAGAGAAAGCAGTCACTTCAGTGTAAGTGATCTGGCAGAACACCAAGACCTGTAGTCCTTCCTACAGACAACTTTTCAACACAACCTTTGAAAGAAGACCCATTTTTTAACCCATTGGTAATCTATGATAACATCAAACTGTAAACAAAAGGAAAACAAGCCAAAGGAAGTCTCTCTGCTGAGACATGAGGTGGCCCATTATGTACTGGCAACAAGCAAAACTAAGAAGGCAGCACACAGTGGTGTCCAAGCAGACAGAGATTCTCTATGGTGCAGAGCCCTGTGCCCACATACCCATTGCAGGACACAACTGATGCCAGAATTGATTGCCATTAAGTTTTCCATAAATGGTGTGCATGAAGAGGTGGAATTTGTTTTGAGCAGTTGGACCAGAATCTTGGTAAAAGCAAGTTAAGATTTATCTGTGAATAGAAAATCACAGTAGAAATTAGCCAGTTGCAACCTGGCTGCTTGTTTAGACTAATTTTCTGCATGGGGCTCTCATCTTGCCTCCAAAATCAAATGATGAATCTCAGTCTGGTTTTGCAATTGCCCTCTATACCTTACAGATCTTGCTGTTTTCAGGTCCTACCTAGGCTTCTGCATTTCTAATGTAAGTTTCTAGCAAAGCGTAGCCACTAATTAGCAAGTCATGGAATATATAGAGATGGACCTGAACTCTGCACAAATTCTTTCTGCATTTATTTTATATATCTTTTGCTCAACTGCACCTGTTTGATGCTGCAAATTCGGCCCAGGAACTGATGTAGTTTGAACTGCAGCATGTTCACTCAGGAAACTCTTTCCTACTGTGTGTATAGATCTTTAAAAGCCCTGTTGCCCGTAGAGCAAAGGTAATGAAGTATGGAAGCCAGCTGGGTTTTAGGCATCTGGCCAACATCATCACCCTTGAAATCCCAGTTGGTGTTTATCTACAACCTGCAGCTTCTAAACACTTCTGCAATCTGACAGTATTTGTGCCAAAGAGAATATTTTGCAAAAACACTGCAAATACGCTGTTTTTTATAAAGGTAATGTACGTACTGGGTTTTATACCTGTTGTGTAGCTATGTGAGTTTAAATGGTACAATACTACTCCTGCTGAAGTGACAGGTTACAAAGATTTAACCTATGAATGTGCAGTGGTGGCTAGACTGGACACCCACGGCAGCACACAGCCATGCTCCATCACTGTCTTCACTGTTGCTAGCCAGGGAAAAGCTGAATTTCATCCAAGCACATTTTATAAGAAAAAATACTCCTCAGGCACCCAGACTCAGTGCACTGTGTTATATGTAAAGGCATTTTAGACTTTCTGAATTCTCTGCAGGCAGTCAGTGAGACAATGTTCAGCCCCTGTTCAGAAAATTGCCACATGAATGAAAGCAGATGAACTGCATCCGTCCTGTCCTTGAGACATACTTAAGCAAAGGAGGAGTCCTGGTGTACTTCCCTCACCCTCTCTGCAAAGACCAAATACATGTCTCCCATGCCTTTATAAGAGATTACTTCTAATCCAGCAATTCTAGAATGAAATTACAAATTCCACATTGGTTCAAAACCAATCAGGGAACCTGTCCTTGCCAGTATTGTCCCAATAAGAAAATGCTTAGATGCCTAAATAGCACAAGACAAAAACAGTCTCTCCTATTAACATTTTTGATGCAATGCCCACTTGGAATCAGGAGGATGCTGTATAATTCTCCACATGAAGGAGAAACCACAGTCATTTGATTCTGAATCTTTCTTTCTTCCTGATGTTCTTGTGTACATTTTTTAGCTCATATCCCTGAAAGGTTTTGGGTTTACTTTCAATACCTACATTCTCCTTTACCTACCTACCATCCTCATCATCTAATGTTTTTTCTTTTCTAACTTTCCCTCTAGAGGATGCTGCCAAGAATGTACTCCCTGCAAAATTTGTATTGGCTTTTATTTTATTTCTAGTTTGTTTGGTTGGGTTTTTTTAATCTTCTATGGTTATACATTCCAGTTATATATGTTCTTTACACTCCCTCATTATTTATACTGAGTCGCAGTTATTACTTAGCATTCCTTTAATTCCCTGCCATAGGCTCATGTCTTTCCCCTCTACTGTGGAAAAATTGAGTGAGCTCTTAAGAGCAGTTCCTCAGGATGGTTTGCATTGCTTCTGTTGTCTTCCAAAATCATATTGGAATTGTATCTCTTAATCATTTACTGCTGAGGCTTCACTTTTCTTGACACATCATGGTGTGGGAGGGTGTCTGGTTTGGAAGTTCATCTTCATCAGTCTGAAGATCACCTCTGAAGGTTCAGAACCCCACATGATTCCTGTTTGCCCCAGGGTGCTTGAATTCAACCTGCACTTCTGAAACCCTTTATTCCTACTGACTGAAATATTATCCATGTTTTGCCTTCAACTTACAGTAAGTCATACATATATATACACTGTCCCTTAGGGAGTTCAATACTGATTTGAGGCACTGGCACAGGTTGCCCAGAGAAATTGTGGATATCCCATCCCGGGAAGTGTTCGAGGCCAGGTTGGACGGGGCTTTGGACAACCTGGTTTAGTGGAAGGTGTCTCTACTCGTGCAGGAGAGTGGAAATAGATGATCTTTAAGGTCCCTTCCAACCCAAGCCATTCAGTGATTTGTTTATATTTTATATTTTATACCCAAGCCATTCAGTGATATATTTATATGGTTTTTGTCTAACAGAAATAGTTCGAGTTTAAAACCTCTGTTGAGAGGAGGAGAAGTGCCAGCAAACCTTCAGCCCTGGACATGAGGAGAACTAGTAAATAGAGTCCCCTGGGAAAATGCTTGTGCAGGGGCTGGGGTCCATCAGTGCTGGTCACTTTTTAAGCATCACCTCCTACGGGCACAGGAGGAAGCAATTCCCGAGTGTTGGAAGTCAGGCAGATGAGGCAGAAAGCCAGCTTGGCTGAACAGGAATCTTCTGTTAGAAATAAAGCAAAAAAGGAAGGTGTATGCCCAGTGAAAGGAAGGCCAGGTGACATGATAAGAATACAGAGATGCTGCTTGCTGCTTCAGAGAGAAAATTTGTTGGGCCAACGTTCAGTTGGAGTTGAAGCAGGACTAGAACTGTGAGGGACAACAAGACGAGTTATTTTAAGATACAGTCAACAACTCAACATGGTAAATAAAGGGTATCATCCTACCCTTAAATATGGTCATTTCCCATATTGGCTAAAGCACCAGAGCAGGTGCTGTGAGGGGTACGTCCTGTGTACTTCTGTACTGTGTATTCATCCCTGCCTTTTTCTCTACTACTCGTTGGGGACTGCTTATTTTATTTAGGCTCTTGTTGCAGAGATAGCTGGATAGACAGCCCACTCAAAAGAACTACCAATGACTTTTGCTTGGATGCACCCAAGCTTTCCTTCATCTTTTGGCTTTGCGGGGAAGGATTGTGTAACTTGGGAAGCCACTCTTAAGGTCACATATAAAGGCCACTTGCACAGAGGGACAGAAAGAGTCACAAGCAAAGCTTAAAGCACTTTTCCTACTGAAGAGATCAGGAGTCTTCAGGTCACCTGGAACACCAGGAAGAGCTAGACACCAGAAAAATTAGTATTTGAGTGCCAGCAACAGTAAGCTGTGTATTTTCTCTTAGCAGAAAATACGCAGACTGACAGATAGAACAGAAACACAGAATCATAGAATCATTTAGGTTAGAAAGGACCCATACTGCACTTCTTGAAAACTCATTGTTTAGTACACAAACACCTCCTAAAAATACTAAGGTGCCTCAAAAAATTTTTATAAGCCAGCAAAAAAACTGGAGTTCTGTGTTCCCAACATTATGGATGGAAAAACCTCCCAGAACAAAGTCCCAGACCTTATCACAATTGCTTCCTGAAAGGAAGTGAGGCTAAACAGTGCCCAAGGCCAATTGAAGTCTGCTTGGAAACCTTGTCTCTTGTTGCTGTAGGTATCAAAATAGGAAGTAAACAGCTTAGAAACAGTGCTGAGAATGGTTTGGAGGAAGTACAGTTTCCTGCCCCTGCACTTGCTTATCTTCCGTGCTCTCAGCATACCCCCTTCACTCATTGCAGCCAGCAAATGCTGCAGAGACCTTGCAGAAATGCCCTAGAAAAATGATGTTTATGCAAAAAAATCTATCACCAGCTCACAGCTCTGAGAAGCCTTGCAATGTTCTGCCTAAGAACAAGAGCTTGAGGATAAACTTCACATCACTCAGACCCTCTCCATTCCAGCACCAACATTTTCACCAAAGATACACCTCAAGTATCAGGTGGCCTTAGATCTTTGCTGAAGAGGCAGCCTGATTCTGATTTTCACTGTGTTTACATACATATGATAGCAATGGCTAAAACACTTCAAAATATTTTACAGGTATTACTGAAAGGGAAAATACAGTGTTTCTGGAGTTTTCTTTCGATCTTCTTTGGATTTGGGAAAAAAACAATACCCCTTCTGCTTGAGCTTGTAACTGGAGATACGATGTACAGAGACAACCAGAGAATACAATGCTCTTTTCATCAAAGCTGCAGGCCTTTATGAAAGACACTATGACAGTAGACGTACTAATGAGAAAGAATGAAGGTCCATACAAGTCACCAAGGCATCGACCCTACAGACAGAGGTCAAACAAGACCTAGCTGGTCTCTGTGGCGCAGTGACCCAGCTTATTATTAGGGCATTGGGGGGTTTAGAGTTAGTTTTTGGTTAGGGTGAGGATTAAATGCATGGTTTTTAAATGCACTGTCCTGGTGAAATTCACATGAGGTAGTGAGGTGGTTCAGCTGCAGAGCTGCTAACAGTTCTGGCATGAAGAAAATGCCTGATGGACAGAAAGGTATTTCCAAAAGCTGCAAAAAGCAGAAATGCAGTATTTTAGCAGAGAGGAAAATGGAAAAAGAAGAAGAAAGAAAACAAAAGAACCCAATCAGATTCATTCCAGTTACTAACAGATATAAAGACAAACAAACAACTGTCCCCAAGGTAAGAAGGCAGTAAATTAAAGGACACATGGAATTGCTGAAAACAAATGACATGAAACCACTCCAGTTTTCTTTGTGGCAAAAACAGGCACTGGATGAAGAGAAGCTAGAAATGCCATTTATATTGATTTACACAAACCCCTTCTAGGCTTTCTCAGATGTTAATTGAAGAAACATTTTCTAGATGGATCAGCAATTAAATGGGTGCTAAACAGGTAGAAACCAGTCAAGGTACAGTCCAGTTTTTCACTGCAAGGAAAAATCAAACAGGAATTCTGGTCAATTTGTCCTAAATGGGGACTGATTTGATATTTTCATGAGTGGCCAGCGGAATATAAAACATTACTGTTATTAAATAGCTGCTGGCTGGGAGGAGGGGTGGCCCTAAGGAATTCCAATAGATAATTGTAACTGAGCACACAAAGAAGGGAAAAAGAGGTTGCTTGTCCAGAGGAAAGGAAGACCAGCTGAAACATGGCAATTGCCTTCAGATACATGAAACGTAAATTCAAAGCAGGAGGGCAGAGCCTGTTCTCCCTAAATTTCAGCACAGGCCAAGCTGGGTTATGGTTTAAGGGGGTCTAGGTCAGAGGAGCATCTGTGGGCAATTGTTGCTGCCTGGGGCTACACAGCACTCACCTCCCTGTTTGCTCTATATTTTCTAGTTTAGTTGCAAAGGAATACTTCTGTAAGCTATGAAAAAGGGAAGGTAAAATCTGAAGTAAATATGTAGAAAATCTGCAGACATGTGGCTTGGGCTATCACCTCTGGAGGCTGACTAATAAAATGAATGGGGAACATTTTTAAATTTAATTTCAAATTTTAACATAAGATCAGGTTTTCACAATGAATCATGCAAACATTTCAGATTAACTCTTTCAAAACAAAATAAACTATTTTGGGGGGGAAAAAAGGAAAGGAAGACATTTCTGTATTGCAAGCTGGTCCAAACTTTACATGTGAGTAGTTTGTAAGGTTTAATTTTTTACTTTGACTGTAAGATGATTTTTCATTTTCTAATCAAGACATTCTAATAACTCAGCTGGAAAAAACTTGTATTTTCATTTGTTTTTTAAAATTTTCTTTAAAATCTCATTACTTCAGTCCTTTTGGTAAACAAATACTGGAATTCCATAATTTTATTAACTGGATAAAACACTCTACTGGACAAAAATGCTACATCAAAGTTCTACTGGCTGCTGTTACAAGACACAAACTGTAGAATATGTGGAATTTCAGCCTTTTACAGAATCAAAAAAATTTGATCAAGATTTTCCAAGCAGTTGTTTTGCTTTCATTCATTGGTGCACTCACAACTTTTAAAAGTGAATTTTACACTGGGAACCATTTGAGAACAGCATTTTTGTACACCAATAAGTAAACAAATAAAATCGTTCTAAGAAGGGAGAATTCACAGAATCACAGAATATGCTGAGTTGGAAGGGACCCACAAGGCAACTCCTGGCCCTGCGCAGGACCACCCCAAGAGTCTCACCATGTGGCCTGAAAGCATTCCCTAAACGCTTCTAGAACTCTGTCAGGCTTGGTGCTGTGACCACTTTTCCCTGGGGAGCCTGTTGCAGTGCCCAGCCACCCTCTGGGTGAAGAACCTTTTCCTAAAATCCAACCTAACACAATTTCAGGCCGTCTTGGTTTGGCACAGGCTGCTTTT
>VZRR01006555.1:117569-147862 GCA_013398015.1 Oreocharis arfaki | reverse complement strand
GGGCGGGCTTCGGGGGGAGACACCGGGAATGGGGGCGGTCTGTCCTGGATCCTGCCGGGAGTGGCGGGGGCCCTGCCGCGAGGCCTGGGCTGTCCGGCATGTGGCAGCGGCGGGGTGGGGGGGGGTGGGGTGGGGTGGGGAGTGGAGGGGAGAGAGTCAGATCTTGCCGTGAGGAGAAGGGGTGGTCAGGTCCTGCCGTGAGGCGGTATGGGTTTAAATCTAGCCCTGTGGGGGGGATGTCGCCGTGGGTTTGCCGCCCATCGCCCACGCTCTGCCTGTCCCTCAGCTCCCGGGTGGTGGAGATCCAGTCGCAGATGTCGGAGCGTGCTGTGGAGCTGCTGGGGCTCCCCGAGGACCGTCCGTGCTTCCTCCTGGACGTGGGGTGAGCGGGGCTCTGCCCGGTTCCATGGCACATGGAGCATCTGGGGCTGGAGGGCTGCACAGGGCAAGGGGGCAGCCAGGTCCCACAGCGCCGGTGTCTCTTGTGGGCTGAAGAAGAGGGACAGGCTGCTGTAACGTTGGTTGAGTCTGGCCAGCAGCCTCAGATCAGCTCCACGATCGCAGCATTTTCCCCCTTCCTCCCTCTAGCTGCGGCTCAGGGCTGAGTGGGGATTACATCTCTGAGGAGGGTCACTACTGGATTGGCATGGACATCAGCCCTGCCATGCTGGGTGAGCACAACCTCCCCTGAGACCCCCAGGTTGCCTCAGAGGCACCAGAGGTGGGAGCTGGTTGCCTGAGCTGTGCTCTGCTCTGTGCAGATGTGGCTGTGGAGAGGGAGGTGGAAGGAGACCTTCTCCTTGCAGATGTGGGTCATGGCATTCCCTTCAGGCCTGGCACATTTGATGGCTGTATCAGGTGAGTCTGTGCATGTAACTGAGCTTTCCTGATGCCCCACAGAACTGCACAGTACACATGGTGCACATCTGGTAAATCACAGGTGAGAGGAACGGGCCTTGTCAGCCACTCTCTTTGCTCTGTGCAAATTGGCTCCATCACTCCAAGACAAACCTCTGGAACTGTGGATAGTAGAAACAGCTTGTGACAGCTTGTCCTTTTGTGCTGGTGAGCTAGGAATTTTGTTGAAGAAAATAAAATTGGGAATATTGTCAGGATGGCTGAGACCTGCACCAAGGAGGAGACCAGAGTATGAGACATTGCTTAGAAAGGTCAGTCCCTGGATCAAGGATTTGATGGTTGGTTTTGGGATGAAGAGGACAGAACGGCTTTCCTGCTTAGAGAACAGCTGCGAAGAAGCAGGGACTGTCCATTGCTGAGCCAAAAGCTCTGTTTTGGATTGCTCACTGGGAAAACCTGCTTGGCCAGGCAAGGGACACAGCTGAGCTCTTGAATTCTCATCAGGGACTGTAGTGATTGGACTAGGAACGGATTCACGCTGAAAGGGGGAAAACTTAGGTGAGATACACGGAAGAAATTCTTCCCTGTGAGGGTGGTGAGGCCCTGGCACAGGTTGCCCAGAGCAGCTGTGACTGCCCCATCCCTGGAAGTGTACAAGACCAGGCTGGACAGGGCTTAGAGCAACCTGGGATAGTGGGAGGTGTTCCTGCCCATGGCAGGGGGTGGAACAAGCCGAACTTCAAGGTCCCTTCCAACCCAAACCATTCTGTCATCCTATGATTTGAGCACTTGGACTAAAGAGGATGCCTGGTGATGCTTTTGTCCTTTAACTTACGCACCTTGTTGAGTTTTGGCATAGTGAGTCTCCAGAGGAGTTTGTGTGACTGTGAAACAGAAGGCAAAGCTACACAGAGGAAATAATTTCTCTGAGCCCTGGCACATGCTTAGTACTGGAATTCAGCTCAAAGGGAGGTGGCAAGCTCTGTGAAGGAACCAATGACTTGGTGTCCTGGAGGTCTTATTTTCCTTCTCAGTATTTCCGCAGTGCAGTGGCTCTGTAATGCTGACAAGAAATCACACAGCCCCCCAAAACGCCTCTACAGATTCTTCTCCACTCTTTACACTGTCCTGGTAAGTGCCACCCTCTGCCAGCCAGACCTCTGCTGCTCTTATGTCTTTGCTGGTGCTTTTTAGCAAGATACTTCAAGTCAGGTTGTTTTAAGTATTCTTTATTAAATGCTGCTCTGAAGCAGAACTGGCAGGAACACCCACTGCCTACCTTCTTGCCTGGTGCTGCTTCTCATCAAGGTTGGACTTGATGGTCTTGGTGATCTTTTCCAAACTTAACAGTTCTGTGATTCTGTGATCCCTGGTGTTCCCCCTGTGCCTCACTGGCTCTGTGGGCTGAGCAGCTCTCCTGGGAGCCTTGTCCCAGAGGTTTTGGGGAGGAGGGAGCTCGTGTTTGAGGCTGGGATGCGGTGACCAGAGGGATTACTTGCACTGAAACAAGTGTATGACCAGCTTTATTTCCTGCAGGCCCGAGGATCCCGAGCTGTGCTGCAGTTGTACCCTGAGAACTCGGAGCAGGTACAGCTCATCAATCAGTCAGGAAGGGGTACAGGCAGAGAAATCATATGCTGTTTGGGGCTCTGAATGCATCGCGCTCTTCCACATCAAGTCTGTGTCTCTGTCCTGCTTGCCAGTTGTAAAGCTCTTCAAAAGCCAAACAAAATAACCTGTAAGGAGGATACCCCGTGCAATTTCTGTTGTTTCATAGGTTGTCTTGGGCTGAGCCTTAAAATTAAAGTGGCAGGACACAATGTGAATCTGGGTTTGAAAACTGGCGGTAGTCATCAGCACTGCACTGTAACTCAGGTCTGGAAAATCCAGCCCACTATCCCTCTCCTAGAGAGTCTGCTGTGCCAGCTAATCCAGGCTAGACTGAGGAGCAGGGAATTGGTGTCTGGGTGGTACTGCAGAACCAGGAGATAGGTGCAGAGCTTAGCAGGAGGAGGACCAGTCCATCTTGGGAATGCCCAGTCATAGTCCTCCCAGAGGTCTCTTGGGCTTTCCTGGGGGGATGAGTGCTAATTAACTTTTGCACCTGCTGCTTTTCCCAGCTGGAGCTCATCACAGCCCAAGCGATGAGAGCTGGATTTACAGGGGGAATGGTGGTTGATTACCCCAACAGCGCCAAAGCCAAGAAGTGAGTGCTGGATCTCTGTGTGTGTTTGGGGTGGGGCCTGGGTTTAGCAGTGATTTTTTTTTTTTCCCCTTGAGCTGTTCTCTCTCCCATTATACAGTCCTGGACAGAGGTTACAGCTTAGATCTGACTCTGTTATAAACCATCTCAGTCTTGCCTGGGGACTGAGACATGCTGAATCCCAGGTTTATGCTCCTTATTCTTGTTCTTTCAGGTTCTTCCTCTGTCTCTTTGTTGGGACATCTGGCATGTTACCAAAGGTGAGGACCTCAGCGAGGCAGCAGAGCTGCTGTCCTGGCTGCTGGGTGATGTGGAAGAGCTGTGGGCATTGTGGGAGCCAAATAGCTCTGTGAGTGCAGATGTGACTTTATTTATACATTTTCTGCCAGTCACCAAGCCCTGCTCTCGTAGAATCACACACTGGTTTGGGTTGGAAGGGACCTTAAAACTCAGCTTGTTCCACCCCCTGCCATGGGCAGGGACACCTTCCACTACCCCAGGCTGCTCCAAGCCCTGTCCAACCTGGCCTTGAAAACTTCCAGGGATGGGGCAGCCGCAGCTTCTCTGGGCACCCTGTGCCAGGGCCTCACCACCCTGACCGGGAAGAATTTCTTCCAATATCCAATCTAACCCTTCCCTCTTTAAAGCCATTCCTCTGACATCTGCTTTTTTTGCTATGATTTCTGGAAGACCAGTTTGTTCATGCTCTGGTCCTTCCCCTTGCAGATCCCTTCATTCCCCTTAGTTTTGATGGGCTGACTAATAGCTGTGCCTGGTCCAGAGGAGAGCACAGCTTCCGAATTTTGCTTTCCAGGGCCTTGGTACCGAGTGTTCCAATGAAGAGCCACACCAGGCAAAGTTCACCAATGAGAGGTATCATGGGGTGAGGCTGCAGGTTCTCCCCAACAAGGAGCGGAGGGCTTTGAGGGCTGGGTTTTACTGGGGACCAGAGTGCTGCTGTGTGAGAAGCAATGGGAGGGGAAGGACAGGGAGGACTCTTAGCAGCTCAGGAGAGAACTGCTTTATCTTCCCAAGGGCCTGGACACAGAGCACAGAACTAGTTAGTTCCCAGGGCTCTTCCATGGGGTTGTAGGTGCCTACCCTAGAGCTGCACCTGAGCAGTCAATTAGGTATGCTTTCTGTCTAGCATTGGGCTCTCCAGCTGGGGCCAGCAGTGTGAGAGAGGGAATGTTTACAGGGTTCATGATTGAGGCATGGAGGCAGGCTGCTGGGCCTGAGTGCTGTCATTCCCTTTTTCCTCCTGTCCAGGTCTTGGCTCAGCTCTGCTTAGCTGTGGCCTGGGGGATTTCTACTGCTGGCCAGGTCTCTTCCCACAGCAGTGGTGCAGGGAGGAGCCCCTCTTGCAGCCGGTGGGAGAGACAGAGAACAAAAACCAGAGGAAAGTTGTCGTGACTGCTAGGAGCTTGTGGCTGCCATGTTTTCCTTCCTCTTACATTGCTGTTCTCTGCTCACTTAGTCTAAGGGATATCTGGTCTTGGAGGGCAGTAGCAGAGCTGGGAACTTTTAAGGAAGCCTGACTTTGTCTGCCTTCTTTGCAGTAGAGCAGACAAGGGGAAGGTGGTTGAGCATGAGCACATAATCCCCTGAGGTCCTAGATTGCAGCATGCTGCTGGTGTGATACAGGGTATGGCATGGGGGCATGCTGGACTGCTGGAGTAGACTGGTCAGGATCCTTCGGCTCCAAGCCAGGGCTGGAATCAGCCTCCTTCTCCAGTGTGTCTGGAGTTCGGCCACATGTCCCACTGTTAGCTGAGCCTCTTGTCTAGGGGTGGTGGGAGGGAAACTCGCTACTTTTGTGACCCGGTTCTGGGTGACAATCCTCCAGGGCAGAGAAAGGTGCTCCCGCACCTCAGTTCCTCTTCAGCTGCTGTCCACTTTCCCCAAAGGACACGGTTCAGAAATGTCAAGGGCAAGTCTGTGAAGAAAAGCCGAGACTGGATCCTGGAGAAGAAGGAGCGTAGACGACGCCAGGGCAAGTGAGTCCTGCCTCAGAGGCTGGCCTGGCCTGCTGTCACCTGTCCAAACTCTTGCCACAAACCTGCTCCCTTCCCCTCCCAGCATGACCTGCAGGTGGTGCTAAGCTGTTCCCTGCTTTTCCCACAGGGAGGTGCGAGCAGATACAAAATACACGGGTCGGAAGCGCCGTCCTCACTTCTGAATTGCTCTGGACACTGCTGGCATGGAAGGTGGCATGTGGGTGCCTCCAGCGAGCCTCCTGTGGATGGCACCCCGTGGCTGGGGACTTGCTGGGACTGGTCATTGGGGCTCTTGAAGGTGCAAACTGGCTCAGGTGCTGCCAAACAGCAAAGCTTCCAGCCCTGTTTCCCTGGTGAAGGTGCAGACAGTGCTCTGGCCGTTTGGGTGTCTGCAGTGCCATCACTTACCTTCCCGAGTGCAGTGAGCCAGCTGAGCTCCAGGTAAGGCAGGACGCAATATCCAGTTCCTCACTAAAGAGTCAAAGAGTTGGAAGTGTTTGCTGATCTCCTGCATCCTGCCCTTGGCGCTGGGAGTACTGAGGTGGGAATATGGTACCTCATTCCCTGCCAGCTTCCCCTCTGCCTGCAGAGGATCCACACTGTCAAAGCGTAGATCCGTGAGGACAAAGTTCCTCCTGGCACAGGTGTTATTCCAGTAGCCATTTGCTCCTGTCGGTGCTTGGTACCAAGCCCACCCTGTTTGCTTTAGTGCTTCCAGCGTGCTGGGGCTGACTGGAGCCCCCATTACCTCTTCCCTTGAAACAAGGAGAGGTGCCACCCAGAGCTTTACAGTTACAAATGTTTATTCTACATAAAAATTCCACAAAATGGGAAGCTGTTTTGCACCCAAAGCTTTGGGAGAAGAAAGGGATGCTAGCAGGGTGGGAAAGAGGGAAGGAGGAAAGAGGCAACATACAGTGTCATCCAGCCCAGTGAGACAGAGCAAGCCAGGGTCAAGATCCACATAGAAAACAAGGACACTTAGCTCACAGTACAGCAACAGTAGAACTCCACAGGGGGCTCGGAAAGCCTTCAAGTACATTAATTACAAAAAAACCCAATCCCCAGTTCAAGTGCAAGCTGTGCGTGCCCCACACTGCTCATGGAATACTGCATCAACAGGCTCCCGGCACGGGGAGGGTGGGTGGCACTTGGAACAGAGGTGATGGAACCCAAAGGACAAGCGGGTGCAGGTTGGGGGCTGGAAAGAAAAGGTGAAACATCTTCCCAAAGCACAACCACACTTGGTGATTTGGTCTGTACATGCAACAACAGGTAGGTAAAAAGGAACTCAATGGGGCTTCCCGTAGTGCAGGGGTAATTATTGCACCAAAACACCCTCCCCTCACAGCGAGGACAGCGTGAACCTGCCTGTGGGGCAGCAGTAGTAGCTTGCTCCTCACCTCCCTAACTTTGGAGCCCAGCACCGCTGCTGCCCACAGGATCCCAGCAAAGTGCCAGCGGCCCTGAGTGGCCCCATCTGATTCCTGCTGCTGTGGGGGCTGCTGGCAGTGGTGGTGCCAACAAGGAGCAAAGGCCAAGAATCCCCCTCAGTGCTGTTCCTGGCCTTGTGCCTTGACAGGGATGCCACAGCCCTGATGTCAGGTGAGTTTGTGCCACTAAAGCTGCTGCTTGGAAGAAAAAAGTCACCTTGTGCTAGCAGTGGGCATGGCTGCAGGGCAGGAGTCCAGGTGGAGGGTTTTCCTGCCTGCCCAGTGTTATTGCTTCCTGGAGGGGCCCTGGGACTCTTGCTGGCCTGGCAGAGCGGGCATGGACAACAGTGGCAAGGAGCTGCTGAGGGACAGGAGCATGGTCACTCCCTTTTCCTGCAGCCATACATGTTCTTCCCCCCCCCGAAGCAGAGATCCTGCCCTTGCCTGCGTCCTGCCCCTGCCTGCATGGTCCTGGTGCCCCAAGCCCTTCAGTGCACACAGGCTGCAGTGCTGGAACTCACACTGGTTGGTGCGGGACTGTGAAAGAAGGGAGCTTTGGTCCAGGATGTTCCCATGGCTGCATCCAGAGAGATTTGGACTGGGCAGTGCAGGGAACCAGGCTGGACCTGCTTCCCAAGGGCAGCTGCATGCAACAGGAGGCTGTCTGGGGGGACCTCGGGTGACAGTGGCAGAGACAGAGCCTGGGCAGGGCTGGCCATGGGGGAGGCAGCACTCTGTGGCTGCAACCACTGCCTTTCCCCCGCACCCAGGGGCACCACACACGGCCAGCACCTAAGCCACAGCACCATGTCGGCTTGTGGAGCAAGCCCTGCCCTGGTGCTGGTGGGAGCTGGGAGGTGATGCTGCCTGAGGCTGGAATACTGGCTGCCATCAAGTGTCACTTTGCTACCACCACCTGGGCTGACAGCCAGCCCCTGTCCCAGTGTGGCAGTGAGCCTGGCCTACCCTGGGACTCCTCTGTGGTGCTTTGGCATGTGCACAGGACAGCCAGAGCCCTGGGATCTCCAGAGGAAGGTGAGGGCAGAGCCTTGTCCCCAGCCTGAGGGAAACAGGCAGTGGCAGCACTGGACCCCCCTGAGCTGCCAGTGGGCTTTGACCCCATGGCAGCTGCATCCATGTCATGGGCACGGCAGAGGGCACAGGGCACCCAGGTTGTTCCCACGGCACCCCACTGAG
The DNA here is from genome assembly GCA_013398015.1 of Oreocharis arfaki. NCBI lineage: Eukaryota > Metazoa > Chordata > Aves > Passeriformes > Paramythiidae > Oreocharis > Oreocharis arfaki. Next base: position 140,174 of record VZRR01006555.1, on the reverse strand, counting down.
AGCAGGTGCCTCACTGGATGGCTGGGCAGAAGGGCAGTATGCCAGGAGCAGCAGGGTGTCAGGAAGTGGCCTGTTCAGGACCAGGTTGGATACAGGAGGAGGAAGGCTGCTATTGCTCACTTGCAGGGGGCTGGATGCAGCAAGGGCTGCTTCTGGGACCACAACAGGAGAAAGCCCAACTGCTTCCAGCCCCCAGCCATGAGTACGGAAAAGCAAGGCTCGGGCAGCCCTGCTTGCAGACAAGTGCTGCCAGGGGCTGTGGACATCAGCAACCACCTCAAACCCCAGTGGGCAAAGTCCAGGCTTCTGGGCAACAGGAGCCAGGACCACCACTTGCCAGGGCTGAGAGCACAGCGATGAGGCTGTGGTGCAGGGTGAGCAGCCAGTGAAATTTGCTGGCCTTAAGACTACCCCTGCCATCCTGCCCTGTCACGCCAGCATCCAGGAGCAGCACTGGTCCCCATGTGCCTTATTCCTGTCCCCAGGCAACTGTGATGGCCCCAAGCAGCAGCTCCTTATTCCACACTGCTCCATCAGGCACCCACCACCTGCAGTGGCATGTCCAGCCCTTTGACGGCTCATGTAGGGAGGGGACAGCCCTGCCACCGGAGGAGTGGCAGGGATGGAGCCCCAGAGCCAGACACAGTCACTGGCCAGGCAGGGCTGGGCAGAGCACACCCCTGGGGAAGGGCCCCGAAGAGAAACAGCCCAAGGGAAGGTGTTTGCAAGCTCAGATGCAGCTGACAGACATGAGAGTTTGAGGTGATGGGCAAGCTGGGGAGGTTGACTGGGCACTGTACTCTCAAGGACCCCTAACACCCATCATGGGTCCCTCCTCCTCCTCAGCTGTCACTAACACAGACTGCCCATCACAGAAGGAGCAGCAGTGCCCAAGGGCACTTCTGTCCCCCACCTGGTCCCAGCCAGCCACCCAGCCTGAAGCAGTGATGAGAGCTTGGGTTCCCCCCCAGGGTCCCCCGTGCACCCATCACCATCGCCTGCCCCCCACCTGCGCCCCGGGGCCGGAGCTCCCTCCACACAGACGCACCGCACCGTACACACAGCGTCACAAACAACCATGCATTAGAAACTGAAATGCTGCTGGGAGGCTCCGGGGCTGCGTGGGTTGCTCCCGTGTGGCTGCAGCCCCATGGCACACGCGGCTCCATCCATCGCACACAAACAGTCCTGTGGGGTGAGTCTAGCCGAAAATGCCGCCGAAGGTGGAGGCGATGACGATGCCCAGGATCACACAGCAGATTATGATCATGATCTTCTTCTGCTCAGGTGTCCCAGCAGCAGTAGGGAGAGAGGGGAGGGGGGATGGTGAGTGTTGGGGCAAGATGGACCCAGGAGCTTGGAACAGCAGTCTGTCTTGTTCCCCTTTGCCTGTGGTGGGCTCTGACCAGCACCTTGGGAGCCAGAAGGGCTCTGGCAGTCCTGAGCAGGGATGGACACTCCTGCTCCTGCTTCAGCCCTGGGTTGGCAGAGCTGAGCTGGTGGCCCTCAGGTCCCCAAGCTGATACAGGTGTTGGGAGCAGGACAGGCAGCTGGCACTGTGCTCAAGGTCTGAGCTGGACCGTAACCTTTCCCTTTTTTTTTGCAAGGGATGTGGCAGCATGCCTGGTCAGGGGTCCACCTTGTCCCTTTTCCTCCCCCCAGGCAGCACCCCTGCCCTATGGCTCATTGTTAGCTTTCACAGAGTCTGTGCTGGGAGCTCTGCCTCAGCTGTGCAACCCTCAGGACGTGGGCTGCTCCCAGTGGTGTGGGATAATGTGGTCCCTGGGCGCCTGCAAAGCTGTGCCCGGCTGCCTGGAGCAGGCAGGGTGCCAGCTGGGCCCTGCCCCTGGGATGGAGGTGTCAGCAGTGCAGGCAGGGGCAGATGGGCCCCAGCCAGAGCCGTGACTCACCCGTCTGGCTTTGCTCTGGTATTTCACCGCTTTTTTGGTGTCGGACACAGCCCGCTCCACATAGTCCACCGAGTGCTCCACGTTGTACTCGATGCGGTCAATCATTTCTCCCTGCAGAAGGAGGACACAGCCCACGTGCCCGCGTGCGTGCAGACATGAGCTCCTTCCTGCTCCGCTGCTCTCTGGCTCCAGGTGGATGCTGCCCTGCCCCAGCAGCCCTGCATAGGGAGAAGCACTATCAGCTGCCTGTAGGCACTGGGTGTTTCCTGGGGTGCCCTGGCATGCGAGCTCTGGTCTGCATGCCCCATCCCAGAGGATCTCTGTGCACATCCCAGCAGGGAGACAAGCAAGGGTGAGGGAGAAGGGAGTTCCCAGCCCAGTCCTGGCGCTGACCTGTCCAGTATCTCAGGTGACATCAAAACCACAACAGGATCTACACCAGCACCACACCACGTGCTGCTGAAACCGGAGGCATGGCAGGCAGGGAGCAAGGACAGTACCAGTAGCACCATGTGGGATGCTCACAAAACCATGCACATGCAGGAACCAGGGACCACTGCTCCGATCCACACAAGCGCCGCACTGAAGGCCAGCCAAGATTGCAGGGCCCTGCAGGGACCTCTGCCCCTGCTGCAGGGGTAGGTTGGGAGTGGGGGCTCCTGTGGGTGTCGGGACACAGGTTGGAGTGAGCTCCTCCAGCCTTGTTCACCTCCTTTGGCCCCATCCTGACCGGGTAGGGAAACAGCCAAGTCCTGCAGCAACTGGACAGAGTTGGTAGGAGTGGGAGGTTTGAAGCCCCATGTCCTCCTGCATGGCATGGAGGGAATTGGAGCCACAGAGCCATGGGTCGATAGCCAGCAACTCTGCAATGCCCATTTCTCAACCTAATGCTGGAGAGCACAGGGAGGACAAACCTTGAGGCCCAGGAGTGCTGAGCACTCAGCCCCACCAGGTGCTCCCTGTCTCGCCTAAAGCTGCTGCTTCTTCTCCCTGCCTGTGCCATGCCTGGGGCAGAGCAGAGCTGCCAGCCCTGCTGCCTGCCTGGCACCCCTCTGCTCCCAGTGCCAGCAGCTCCGAGCTTCTCACAGAGGACAAAGGTGCTGGCACAGTCCAGCCCTTAGAGCGGGGCAGGGAATCATGAATTCTCCACATATATCCCCCATGGCAGACAGGACAGGCCACCAACACCGCCGTGCCTGAGTGATCCTTGCCATCCTGCCACTGGCCATCCCAGTGCCACGCGAGCGGCAGCCATGCAGGAGCAGCCATGCAAAGCAGAGCATGCAGCACCACGGGGCTCGGCCAGTGGGCCTTTACCTGCCACCGACGTCTCCTCGGGCCATGGCAGCATGGCAGGCAAGAAGGGGGGTGAGCAAAGACACAGGAGCACGTGCCTGGCTGAAGGGACTGGCGCCATGGGCTGGCAGCACAGCCAAGGGGGCACCCTGAGCTCACCCACCTGGGCCTGGTGCTCCAGGGAAGATGAAGAAATCTCCCCCTGCATGGCAGCCACCCACTGCCCTCCTTCTGAGCCCCACACTGAACCTCCCATCCCACACGCACAGCACCCCAGCTCTGAGGTGCCAGGTGGGTGGCTCCAGCCCTGGGGAGCCCAGTTCAGCCCCACTGGGAGCCATGCTGGTCCTAGATGTGGTTTTTCCTCTCAGCACCCACCCAGGGAGGGGAGCACTGTTCTCCAGCTTCCCCACCCACCGCAGGGAGCCCCATCGCCCTCCAACCCCTTCAGGTGAGCCCCTGGACTGCACCATTTCCCCACCTGGCTCTCCACCAGCATGGCCATGTCCATGAACATGTCATGCAGCTCTCGGATGCTGTTCTCCAGTTTGATGATCTCGCTGTGCCGTGTCTCAATCTCATTCAGTGCCTGCTTGGTGATGTTTGAATCCATGATGATCTGCAGAGAAAATAATGCACCATGCTCAGCCCCAGCTCTGACGCTGGGACTGGGGGCACCAAGAGAGGGATGAGCAGGAGCTACAGAGCCCTTCCAACCACCCCAAGCCAGCTAGTTTGCAGCAGGATGCTGGGATGCAGACTGCTCCAACAGCATCCTCAGGCCAGACCTGAGCCCCTAAGCCCCGCTCCTACATGGGCTGCGTTCATTACTCCCATACTGAGGCCACTGTGGCAGCACGTTCACCAGCCCATCCCCTGGGCTGAGGGGGCTGGCTCAGCTGCAGCTTGTGCCAGTGCTTACCCCAGAGGAGAAGATGGCCGGGTTGCCGCTCTCCAACATGTCCTCCAGCTCCTCGCTGGTGGTGGTCCTGCCAGCTGCAACAACACAACAGAGGTCAGCCAGGAGACCCCTGTCCCCATCAGTGGTCCCACAGCCCCACCACAGGGCTCTGCTGGCTTCATGGTATTTTTTTCATGAGTGGAACAGAGCAAAGCTTTCAGTCTCAAGAGCATACAGGGCAGTTTGAGGGGCTGCCCTCCCACAGCCTTGCTCTGACATCCCTCATTTTAAGGGCATCAAGCTGCCAGCTTGGCTCAGCTCACACAGGAACACCCATCTGTCCCTCCTCGATGCACTGACCATTCCTGCAGGGCAGGGAGCAGTGCTAAGGGACCAGCAGCCACTAACATCCATGGTGGCTGTGAAGGAGGAGGGACGGGGAACAAGCCACAAGCAGGTATGTCCTTGTCAAACCCTGTCCCAGCCAGTTCAACACCTTGAGGACATTGGGCTCAACTAGACTGCCCAAGTTTTGGTCCTGCTGCTGTGTGACAGAAGCCACGCTCTGTCCTATCCCCTGTGGCAAAACCCTCTGTGTCTTTGGGGACCTCCAGCCCCATTACTCCTCTGGAAGCAATTCACCCACAGCATGTGGCTCTTTTCCTTCCCTTCCCCACCCCATAGAGTGGAGAGAGATGCTGATCACTCCATGGGTGACACTGATCCCTGCATTAACAGCAGTGCATTCCTTGGGCTAGCAGCCATGTGGGACACATGGAATTACAGCCAAATAGTCAGAGATGCTGGGCAGGGCACTGGGGCTGCCCAGTGGGATGGGGAGGGTGAGCAGGTCACCTGAGACAGGGCAAGCGATACCCCACTGGTGCAAACAGGGCAGTCAGGCAGGAGCACCTAATGAAGTGACTCCACCAAGCTTGATGAAACCAGTACCTGCAGGGCAGGGCTGGGGTCTGTAGATACTCCCCTGTGACATGCTGCCTGCAGTCAGTGGTACTGAAAGGGACCTCCAGGATGAGGGCAGGGCACCTCGCAGTGGGAGAATGGGGCAGAATGGACCACAGCTCCCAGACCCATGGGGCAGAGGTTGGAGTTCTGTGTGAGGCTGGTCTATACAACTACAACCTAGTAGTGACCCCGAAGCCCTGAGAAGCTGCTGTTTTGTGTCACAAAAACAACTTGAGCCCTGTTTGTGCCCCATGGAACTTCACAGATGCATATGAGGCCTGAGCTTTGCCATCTGTGTGCTCACGGACCTCAGGATCAATCACCCTCCCCACCTTCCCCAGCTCTGAGAAGGGTCCACAGCCCGTTTCAAGAGACTGTTACACGTTCGAGGGTGACAGAGAATCACTCCCACCAAGGATGACCCATGACACCCTCTTGCCAGCATTTCTTGCCTGTTGGCTCCTTGGTCTGGGCTGACATTGCCTTGCACCCAGGAAGGGAGAACAAGGGACCACGCAACACAAACTTACAAATCCTCCTGTTGATGTGCCCAGCTCTGAGCAGTCACAGGCCCAGTGATAAGGAGGAGCATGCCAGGTGCTGTCCATGGAGAGCTACTTGCTCTGCCAAATGCCAGCCCTCAAGGCAGTCCTGAAGGGCAAGCAGCGGGATCAGCTCCAGGAGATGCCGTGTCTCTCATGGGCAGAGGGGGATGGGATGCGGCATACACGTACTCATCCTATCCTTCTTGCTGCCTCATCCCCCTAATGCAGAGCACAGGGCTGGTAAAAGCTGTGTCGAGGTGAAGGACGAGACCAAAGGCATCACATGTATTAACACCTAGCCAGGCAGTGCTGGCCTGGCTAAGGGCCACTGCTGCTCAGGAAGAACTTGCTGAGCCAAAGCTTGGGGCATGGAGGCTCCATCTCACCCACGCCGTCCAGCACAGCACCTGCCAAAGGCCACTGCCTCCTAACTGGGCTTCCTGGTTTGGCTTCCTGGTCTGTCATTAGCTCCTCCACACCAGTAAAATCAGCTCAAAGTGTCCTGGGTACCTGCCTGATCTGTTGCTCACATGACGACAGGGCCGTGGCACAGCCACAAATGGGAGGGAAAGGATGGAGCCACTGCAAGGTAGCACCAAGAGAGAAGAGCCTGAGGAACACTCCTGCCCCGAAATTTGGTGAAACACTGGAAAATCCTGAGAATTGGACCTGTGCCTCCCCAGAGAGCTCCAGAGTATATCTGCCTTTTACTTGGCATCTCTAGCAATTAAAGTTTCTTGGGGAGAGGCAGCTCTGCCAATGAGACAAGAAGCCCAGAGCATGGAGGGAGCTGGAGAAGCAATGTCAGGTGGCAGGGAGAGAACAGCAAGAGAGAGTGCCCAGGTCACACTGCTGCAGGAGTCATCGGAAACTCTGGGACAGGTAGACATGAAGACCACTGAGACTTCCCACCTCAAGGCACAGTCCTTGGCCCTGTAATGCCCAGCTGGACAGAGTGACCATCCCCATGGAGCAGCTCCCAGGGGATGGGGCAGGAGCAACCCTGTTAGGGTGTGGGGCAAGCTCCCAGGGAAGCATCTGCTGCCACAGCTCAATCCCACAGCCCAGCTGACAATGGATGCCAGTTTGCCCAATTCTGCATGCAGATGGTCTATAAATAGGGAAGGTACCTCAGGGCTGAAGGAGTGCAACATGCCATGGCCAAATTAAGGGCTCAGCTGGGCTCTTCAGGCTGGCAGCATCTCCTGGTCTGGCAGCATCCCTCCTCCCAGCAGCAGGGCTGCATGAGCACCTGCAGAGCCACAGCTGCGGCTCACACCAGACACGCTGAGGACAAGGCACCTTTCCAAGGCTGGGATCCTTTGCCTGGAGCTGGCTTTTAAGCTCTTATTAGACACAAATTCATACAACTCATTAAGAGATGGCTAACATTGTCCTGTCTGCCTGTGTGTGAGGTAACGGGATATGACTGACTGGCCCACCCGGCTGTCACTCAGCTCAGACAGGTCTGGCACTGCCCATGCTGGTATCGGGATGAGGATTCAGCTATAAAACCCCGCCCAGCACATCACAAAGTGCCACTCACCTCCTTGACCCTCAGCATCTGCACTCAAGATAAATCCCATGGTCATCCCTGAGATGAAAGTGCCACAGGAACACTAAATAAGCTCTGAGGTGGCGCAGATGAGCTGCCAGGGCCAGAACAGCCCCCAGACTCTCTTGGCTCAGGGTGGGATGCACCCACAGCTCACCTGGTCTGCATGGCAGGGCCTGATGAAATCTCTAGTGCCCTCAGATACAGCAGATGCTTTATTTTTGTTTCCTTGGTTTTGCATGTAACAAAACTGTCCCTAAAAACAAGCACCATCTCTGCAGCACCTCCACGGCTTCAGCTGCACACCCACCATGGAGAGCAGCTCCTCCAAGCTCCAAATCCAATTTCTCTGAGAGCAAAACCTAATTAGATTTAAGATATAATTTCTCCTAAAGGACAAAATGGAGAGAAAAAAAGCAAGGGAGTGACACCTCTCATCTCAGGCAGTGTGGAGGGGGACATGGCTCCTGGCAGCAGACGCAGGGCAGGGCTGGGGTGGGGGCACAGTCCAGCCACTGTCATGTTGTAACTAATTTGAGGACATGGCCATCCTGCCATCCCTCCATGACACCTGGAGTGTTTAGGAGCAGAGAATTGAGTAAAAGGCAGGTGAGGGCACTGGTTAAGGCTGAGGCTGAAGCAGTGGGAGAGAGGGAAGGGAAGGGAAGGGAAGGGAAGGGAAGGGAAGGGAAGGGGAGCTCCTGGTTGGGCAGCGTGATGCTGATGGTCACTGAAGCACACACAGACACAGCAGTGCCTACACAAGGAGAGGGGAACAGATCCTGAGAGGGCTGTGTGGAGCCCCAGGGGGTGGCTACAGCCCTGGGGCAATGACTCTACATCACCAACTCTGCCCCTTTCCTACTTGCAGAGCCAGATGTGGTGAGGGTGGAGAAACTTGCTGGGTGCTGGGGAGCCTGCCCAGAGCAGCTGAGAAGTTCCCGCTCTCATACTTTGAAAACCCGAGTGATTTACTGGCTTTGCTGTCAGAGTTCCCAGCAATTTCTATCTTTGGATTCCTCAGATGAAAATGAGAGCTGAGGATTTTGTGGAGTTCTGTGCAGTTGCTACATCCCAGCTGAGCTCTTTTCCAAAGAGCCTGCACAGGTGCCCCCAGAGCAGCTGGGGCTGAAGGCACCGGCTGGGACACCCCAGACCAAGCAGAGCCCCTGCCCAGGCAGCACTCCTGGTAAAACCTCCGTAAGCTGTTCCTTTTGATGAGTCTTTTTGCACGGAGATATTTATTTTCCACTGTCCTGATGGGGGAATCCAGCTTTGGCAAAGGGCTGTGCAGAGGACTATGTCCCTCCCAGGCACAGACCCATCCCACCTCTGCACCTCCTCCACACCTCCATCCTGAAGGGAACAAGGGCCCCTTGCTGTCAGGAACTGGCATACCTTCCCTGCACTTCACACTGGGGACTCCACGGGGACTCCTGAGCAGCCCTTTCCCTGCACCCATCAGGCTCTGTCAGGCACTGACAACCCGGCAGGATGGACAGAGCAGACAAGAATAACAATGTATCTTCAGAACTTAAGCAGAGCAGCAGAGCCCTCCAAAATCCAGTAGGAGAACAAGAGGAAGGTTTCTTTCAGGTCAGCATCCAATCAAGGACATGGCTGAGTCCTTCCAAACCTCCTCTCTCAGAGGGAGGCACAGGGATACCTTAAATTCCTGTTCACATGACAAGCCACTCCTCAGCTGTCAACTGCAGGATGATGCTGGCTGATGGATGAGTCAGGCAGTTGGAGCAGTGACACATCCTGCTTTACAGCAAACTGGCAAGCTCTTGTTGAGCCTTGTGTCAGCCAGCCTTCCAGTCCAGCCTTGTTAGTATTAGACATTGGAAAGACAAATCTGAACAAAGATTAAGGCTTACACAGCTCTGTCTCCTTCCAGCCCTCCACAGAAATTCCCACACCCCAGAGCACCCAGATTCCCTCCACAGAAATGCTCACACCCCACAGCACCCAGATTCCCAGACCCATGAAGCACACTCCCACAGGTGACCACCAAGGACACCAGTCTGACTCACAGATCTCCTGCCATTATTCACAGGGAGTTGTTGCAGGAAAGGAAAACATCCATTTGGTTGTTAGGAAAAAAAAGAACTCAGTTCAGATCCCTCCATTCTGAGCAGAAACCCCACGACATGTCTGACAGTGAGATTATTTGCAAAAATGTCTTTTAATCTCTGCATGCCCTGACTTCTCCCTTGTTTATTCCCCTAATTACATGGTTCTTCTTTGCTGGGAGATAACCCCACTGCTCTAAACTATCCAGGTATCACTGACTGCCCAGAAGAACCACAAGGAGAGTGTTTTTGTAGACAGGCAGGACTGAACTTCTCCTAAGTGATGGGCTCTGGATGACTCAGAGATCTTAGTGCCACAGTAGTGTCACCTGGGTGAGGTGTCACCAGTCTCAGAGGTGCCACCTGGGGTCCACTCTTGGCCAGACAACATAATGGCTGCTAAGAGCTGTCAGGTCCTAGGCCCAGAAAAGTGCCTGGGGCAGCACTGAGGCTCCTGCTCCTCCTGTGTAAGGGAGACCATCAGGAGCAGGGAGTGCTCCCATCTCAAGAATTCCCTTCTCTTGTTTTCTCTGTTTAGCTTAGTTCATCCATGAAGAAGAGCAACCTGAGGAAGGACAAGTACACACAGGAATCAGGAATTCCCATGAGCTTCTTTGAATTAAAAATTAGCTGCAAACACAGAAGAAATTCCTCTCCTTGTGATCCCTGCACTCTCTCTGCAGCATTTTGGGATGTACTTTGCTGGATGCACTTTGCCACTGAAACTCAAGGTACCACCATCCCCACAGATGTCCATCTCCCACAGAAGCTGTGCTCCAGCCACTCCCATAGGCTCCTGTGCATCCTGTGTTTTCCTCAGAAGCTCTGCCCAGCTGCAGGAGAGGGTCTGATCCATTGGGAACCAGCGCAGGATGTGGCCCCATGGCACACACAACCCAGCTGTGCTCTCATTCCAGGTTTACTCACTGATCTCCAGCTGCCTCTGGATCCTGCCCTTGCAGCGCTCCCGGTAGTCAGTCTGCGTGGCATTGTACTCGGACATCACCTCCACGAACTTGCGGGACAGTGTGGAGTGCTGAGAGGGAAGAGAAGAAGAGAGGGAGTTGAGGGTCCCATGGGAGGAAGAGCCCTGCTAACCCGGCAGCAGGGAAGGCTCAGCCCTGAGCACCTCCTGCACCTCCGGCCACCCCAAAAGCATTTCCAGTCCAAATGCTGCTCCAGTGAGTGTGACAGGGCACAAGGCGGGCAGGTGGAAGCAGGTGACACATCCCCAGGGGAGTGGACCAGAGGCATCCCTCATCTAGCCCTACCTAAGCACAACCTCCAGCCCTGAGAGGACACTCTGGGAGGCTGGCAGCACCCTCCTTGCACTACTTGTGCCCAGAAAGCCTGGAGGCGAGGCCATAGCAGTGCCCCGGGTTGAGCCCAGCCTGCCACTGCTGTGCTGCCAGGACATGCCAGACCCTGCATGGGCACAGGATGGACCCTGCAGGGATCACTCTGCAATGCTGGGGACAACTGTACTCAGCCCTGCTCAAAGTCACAATCAAAGAATCACTAAAGTTGGAGAAGACCTCAAAGATTATCAAGTCCAACCTGTGACCGATCCCCACCGTGTCAACTAGACCAGAGAACTGAGTGCCACATTGTTGGGGCCCTAACAGGGGCCTTCGCCTTGCAGCCGGTTTACGGGAAACTCCCGTGATTTGAGGGTCGCCGTGACCCTGAGGAGTGCTGTCCTTGAAGCATGAAGAATAACAAGGCAATAAATTCCTCACTTGAAAGAGCACAGAAGAAGACCAGGATGCAGCTGTTTTCCCTCCGAAACAGAGAGATCGAACAGCTGGAGACATTGTTGGATTTAATCTATAGCCAATTGTGTAGCTGATAACATAACTGTGTTTCTTGTTTAACCACTCCTGATCATGTTAACTTTTGTAACCGAAGCCGACTTGGGATATATAAGCAAGCGTATCCCAGAATAAAGTCTGTCTGTCTGTCTGTCTGTCTGTCAGTCTGCCTGCCTGTCTGTCTGTCAGTCTGCCTGCCTGTCTGTCTGTCTGTCTGTCAGTCTGCCTGCCTGTCTGTCTGTCTGTTTTCTGCAACACTCGTGCCTTGCCTGGTGTCTTATTTATGGACTTTGACACCACATCCAGTTGTTCCCTCAACACTTCCAGCAATGGGGACTCCACCACCTCCCTGGGCTGCCTGTTCCAATGCCTGACCACCCTTTCAGTGGAGAAATTCGTCCTGATGCCCAACCTGAACCCCCACTGGCACAACTTCAGGCCGTTTCCTCTTGTCTTGTCCCTTGCTCCCTGGGAGCTGAGCCCAACCCCCACCTGGCTACACCCTCCTGTCAGGGAGTTGTAGAGAGTGAGAAGGTCCCCCCTGAACCTCCTTTTCTCCAGACAGAGCTCCCCCAGCTGCTCCTCATCAGACTTGTGCTCCAGACCCTTCTCCAGCTCTGTTCCCTTCTCTGGACAGCAAGGGAACGGGCAATGTCAGATGTGCCTGGTGCCACCAGCACTCAAACGTGTTGGTGCCGGTGTTCGCACACCTGGAGGAGCCCCAGCCAGCACAGCCTGACCTCCAGAGGACGACACTGGAGACATCTCCAGGGTATGCTTGCACTGGCTCTGCAGCTATTCTCAGCCAGCAACGGCAGAGTATTTATGGAGAGCCTCAGCTCATCTTCTCCCTCCTCCACCACAAACCTCACATGAATGCCCCTGGCAGCTCCAGCTCCACCCTCTGCTCGAGAGGTGCTGGCCCAGAGCAAGGTCAAAACAGCTCCCAGGCATCTCAGCCCAAAATCCAGCAACAACGTGACGTGCCATCCAAGCAACTCTTCTGCTGTTCCAAAATTGTTTTTCCTAAAATCCACTTCATTCTCATTCAGCTGAAAACCATCAACATATGTTGATATGCAGCCAAATATAGCCTGGGTGCTGAGCGACGCCCTTCCTGCTCACTAGCACACCATGCTATATGTCTTTTGCTTAAGAAGTTATTTAACTCAGTGTTTATTTTCTCAGATTGTTATTTTATGTTCCCATGGGCATCCCACATGTCTACAAAATACATTTGATTTTTGGAGGAACATGGAGTTTTGTGCAAAATCAGCGGGAAAAAAGCATTTTAAATGGCTTTCAGACATTAAATAAACCTACCATAATATTCACAGCAAATAAAAAGCATATCAAAATGTACCTTGTATTTGAAAGAAAATCATTTAACAGAAAATATTAACTCAAGTTTCCTAGGAAAAGGATTTCTTTCACTCAGGTCTAGCAACTCTTCACTCCCCAAATGTGGGCAAAGCAGCCCAAACTGGATTTCCAAAGAGCTGATAAAAGCTCTGGGTATTCAGAACAGGCTCTGAAAGCCCCCAAAAACACACACTGAAACTAGAGTCCTTGACCTTCATGTGATTAAGAGAAAGATATTTCTGAAGTGTTTATCCCATGGGATAGTACACAAAATTTATATTTTTATATATAATATATACATATAGAAACATGGAAAATACTGTTGAGACCTCTGAGAACTTGCATCACTGGCCACATTTCTGGACTGGGGATGCCCTTAGGAACTGTGACCCCAAGCCCCCTTCCTGTACCTGGATCTGCCACAGGCAGGTCCAGATCTGATGAGACTCTTCTGTCTGGAAATGACCACAGCAAAGCCAGAATAAAAGTCCATAATCTTAATGCTCAGTTACTCCTAGTTTACAACATGTTAACAAGGGGGAATAGGCTTCTCATTCCTTCTTTTACCCAGTGTTTTGCTAATAGCAAAGTCCATACAAACTGGAGAAGGCACAAATACCTACAGAACCATCAAGCTTCAAGCACCAGGCATGTCTAAATCAGCTTTCTAGTTTGGCTCGTCCCAAATCTCATACAGACCGTGGGAAGGGAGGCAAGAGCAGGCCAGGCTCTGGGAAGACACAGCCACATTGCCCAGGAGGGGCTGGAACTGGTCTGTGTCACTGCAGAAGGATGAAAGTGGTGGTGATCTCAGGTGGGGCACAGGACAAGCAAGGACAGGCTGAGAGAAGAAGGATCTGGTCAGCTGAAGGTGACAAAGCTCAGAGAGAGCCTTTTGTTACAACGACCCAGAGGGAGCAAAACTCATCTTGGAAGTGCACAGGGGCAGGAAAAGAAATGAGGGACAAAGCTGGGACATGGAATTCCATTTACATATTAAGGGGGAAGAGTGGTCAAACACTGGACCAGGGCCCAGAGGACCCACGGTGTCTGGTGTCTCCATTCCTCTGGATACTGGGGAGACAAACATCTGCAGGAGCTCGGAGTCGGGGACTAGCCAGGTCAGAAGCCAAAGCTCCAAAATGGAGCAGTGTCACATTGCCAACCTCAGGGCTCTGTGCCACGGCCCAGAGGTCTTCCCCTGCCCCCAAAGAAATGTTTAAAAATGCCCAGATTGCAAGAAAACTTCCCACCTCCCTGACTGAGGGAGTTGGGGTTGTTCAGCCTGAAGAACAGAAGGCTCTGGGGAGTCCTTAAAGTCACTTCCAGTGCTAAAGCGGCTCCAAGAGAGCTGGAGAGGGACTTTGAAGAAGGCCCTGGAGTGACAGGACAAGGGGGAATGGCTTCCCACTGCCAGAGGGCAGGGTTAGATGGGATATTGGGAAAAGATTCTTCCCTGTGAGGGTGGTGAGGCCCTGGCACAGGTTGCCCAAAGCAGCTGTGGCTGCCCCATCCCTGGAAGTATTCAAGGCCAGGTGGGACAGGACTTGGAGCACCCTAGGCTAGCAGGTGTTCCTGCCCTTGGCAGCAGGTTGGACCAGATCACCTTTGAAGGTCCCTTCCAACTCAACCCATTCCATGTCTTTATGGTGGAGCAGAGCCCTGAATTCCACTCTCCCACATACCAGGATGACATCTGAACCACAGAGTTCAACGCAGACCAAATCTAAACCCTGCGCAAATCCACAGCCATGGGTTACGCAGTTCCCATTTGTGGCCACCTCTAGTTTCCCCAGATACTGCCAAAGTTAATCCTTTTCCTGAGAAACAAGGGCACATCACAGCCAATACCAGGGACCACCACCACTGACTACCACCTCCCCCCCCACCACTGGCACCTGAATCTGGGATGACATCAGCTCTTGAGGGGCTCAGCACAGAGCATGAAGCAGAACACCTTGGGGGTTCACAGTACTGCTGTCAGCACAGAAGTGCCTCTGGAGTGGGAAGGGAAGGTTTTTCTTGGAAGGGATCTACTGACAGCCTGACACTGCCCAGCTGCAACACAGCTTTGTCCACACTGGATCCTTCCAGAAGGAACAGAAGAGCTGCTCTGCAGCAGAACTTGCTGCTCTCCTGCTGCTGCACCATCCTTTGACTCTGCCATGCTCCAGCAGTTCCCTGTCCCACCTGCTCTAGAGACAGGTGGGCCTTTCCCCTCCCCCAGCTTTGCAGAGGACAGTTCCCCCACGGCCTCGGGCTCAGCTGGGACAGCCTCTCCCTGCTGGTGTGGGGCTGGAGGGTGCTGGGGTCCCAGCTGGGAGCTGCATCTGCAGAGCTGATCCATTACCATCACTGCCATATTGATCTGGCACCGAATGCAGATGGGAGAGCAGGCTCCCTGAGTGTCTTCCCAGGCTGAAGAGGAGATAAACTAGAAAAGCCCAAACTCCTGCAGCACCACTGCAGAGCACAGAGAAATCAGGACTTTTTGTGTGTGTATAACCCCCTATGAGAGCCACAGATCTTCACTGAGATCCCACTCCAGATAATGAAGAGCAGCACTGGCAGCTCCTGTTGCCTTTATCCCTTTAATGGTTTGCTAAAACACACTCCTGGTTGCAGAAAAAGACTCTGAGATGCCTTGCCTTCACCCACATCCCCCAGTATGGAGGATACAGCTCCGCAGCGATGCAAGGACAGATTCCAGGTCGGAGCAATGGCTGCATCCCACTGGGTACTCTCTCACCAAAGCATCACCAGAAGGTAAAAACTACACACCAGCTCCGCACGGTTGGGTAGGAAGACAGAGCTTCACCCAGAGAAATCTGTTCCATAGCCAAGCACAGGCCTCCTCTCCCAGCACCTCCTGGGATACCTCAGCTGACACTTCCCACCTTCCCCTTCCTGGTGCCACAAGGCAGAGGCTCACCTGAGTTTTCCTTATCCGCAAGTCAGCCGATGACCTGTTCAGTCCTTCCTCTTGTTCGATACTCTGCTCAATGCCTGGTCAGAGTAGAAGGACACATTATTTTGTGCTGTTTGGAGAACAATCACAAAAACATTAAGGTTGGAAAGGACCTCAAAGATCATCAAATTCAATCTTCGACCAATTACCTCTAGCCCATTAAACCACACTGCCAAATGCCACATCTACTCATTTTTTGAACGCTTCCAGGGATGGTGACTCCACCACTTTGCCAGAGTGCCTGTTCCAGTGCTTAACCAAAGGAAAGGGATTGTTTGGCAAAGGGACTGTGAAAGACTGGATTCAGGAGCAGCTGGTACTGAGCAGTTCCCGAATCCTGACTCCACCATTCAGCCTGGCAGTAAAGCCCTGTTTCATGACTGCAGAACATGAGGTGCCTGGCCACTGGCTGCGATTTGGGGCTGAAAGGGCAGCACTGTCATCCCCAGCCTGATGAGCCAGGATTTCCATACAAAATCAATGCAATGCTTAGGTCTGATTGCCAGTATTCAAACAAACTGGAGAGCTGTTCCCACCAGGGAGGCAGGAGGAGGAAATCCAGAGCTGAAGTGTCTCCGCAAAATACCAAACCTCAAGACTCCTCCAGGAAACCTAAAAATAGCAGCTCCTTCAGCTGCCTGGACTGGCACAGGGAGGACCCACCATGCCAGCATGGGTGTGCTGCACCGTGCTGAGCATCCACGCAGCAGGGCAGGGATCTGTCCCTTTAATTATGCAGCTAATTGAGATGAAGCCGTCACTGCCCAAAGCCTGTGAATCATGGCAGAGTGGAGTACTGTCATGTCCCACCGTGCTTCGGGCAGGGAGAGGTCACAGGGGTGCAGGGCAGTAGGGCTGGCACAGAGCAGGACAGTGCAATCCTGCCCCATCCCTGGAAGTGTCCAAGTCCAGGTTAGACGAGGCTTGGAGCAACCTGGTATAGTGGAAGGTGTCTCTGCCCATGGCAGGGAGTGAAATGAAATTACCTTTAAGGCCTCTTCCAACTCAAACCGTTCCATCATTCCAGGATTCTATGAAACCAGCTCCTTGAGGCCAGCTCAGGACATACTAATTCAAAGACTTAATTTCAAAACTTGGACAAAAGCTCCCATCAGTAGTCTGGTCAGTGTGCACAGACACACATCTCCACGTAAACCACCCGGTGTGAGCTGGTGGCATCCCCTGAGTCTGGCTGAAGACTCTATTCCCAACACTAATGTGGGAACAGCTCTCTGAGCCCGGCTGTCCCCGTCACCTTCCATTCTGGAGCAGGTCCCTCAAGCCCAGCACAGGGCAGGTTCCTCCTGCAGCAGGGACTCCTCATTCCCTGGAGCTGCCCCCTCACAGCACAGCTCAGTGCATTTCATCAGCAACTGGGCTTCCTTCACACTCATCACAAACCACTCCCAAGGAACGGTATTGACAAACACTGGGCATTTCTGATAATTAGTAAAATCACATTTTCCCAAGAAGCTGGTAATTAGAATTAGCCCCTGCATGAGTAATGTCTGGCCTGAAGAAGTCAGTTTGTCAGCAGATGTTGTTTTTGATCAGTCCTGACTGTTTTCTGTCATTGATCATGCTGGCCATGAGGTGATTTGGGACAAAGCGCAAGGACTAATCATCTGCTGCTCCAGGTAAATATGATACCAGAGAATCTTTTCTGGAAGCAGGAAACAGGAATTGGAGCCTGTCCTGCAATCCTTCAGGCTTTCGAAGTCCCTTTTAAAACACTGAACAAAACACTTATGGAAAAGGATTTTTGTTTTGTATGGGCCAAACCCCATCATCAGGGATCCCACTGTGCCCAGGGCCATGGGAATGGATCCGTTAGACTATGGAATACATAAGATAGCCCCTGGCCCTCCTTCCTGGCTCTAGTTGAGATCATGTGTTAGGAGGACAAAGGGAGCATGGGAACAATGGAGATACAGGTCTCCTGGCCCACACATGGGTCATGGCCACACCAGTGGTGACCAATTTAACAAAGGGCTCCAGGCATATCTGAGTCCTCCATGACTGCGGGACTTCCACAAAACCCCGGGATTAGTGAGGACACTGCTGCCTTGGGAGAAGCACCAGCTCCTCTCCTGCCCTTCAGACACAGCCAGGTCTTTTGCACCAATCTCAACCAAACCCCAGACTGACGTCCAAGACCATGACAGGCAAATCCAAGCTGCCAGAGGTGACCTGCCTCCCGTCTCAAGATGCTGCCATCCTCTCTGACTCCCTCAATACCCTGGGGTCCAGTCTTGGAATTCTGGGCTTGTCTGAGTGCTCCAGCACAACCCTGACCATCAGTGGGTTGACAGTCACCTTGTTCTTACACCCCAGACTGACAGACTCTTCCAGTACTGGAAACTGGAGGTTATACTCTGCAGCACATCCCACAGCAGCACCTCTTCACTCACCCAGACCTGAACAGAACCTCTGGCCATGCTGGGGGTTTGTCCAGCATCCAAACCCTGCCAGTCCTGTGGCACAGGACTTACTCAGAGCCCACCGGCTGCTCGTGGCCCCGTTCCCTCAATTACATTCTGGGAGCAGGGCACAACGGGGCAAATTCACAAAGGGCAAATTAAAGCACCTGGAGGGTGCAGCAGAGCGGAAAGGTGATGCCCATCCCTGGGAGTATTCCCAGCCTGGGACAGGAGTGCTCCAGGCAGAGCCCCGCAGCTCCATCACAGGCCAACACTCACTCTTTAGTTTGGAGCGCACTTTGTTCGCCGTCTTCTTTATATCAGACATCAGCTCTTCCAGCTCCTCCTTCGTTTCTAGGGAGAGAGGAAAGAGCAAACATGGATGTGCTGCAGACATCAGTAAAATCTGCTGCCCCGCAGAGTGTAGAGACCAGAGCTGTGAGCACTTCAACCCCCTAACTGGAAGAATTTCCAACCCCTGACTGAAAACACTCCCATCCCCAGACTGGGAGCACTTCCATCCTCAGACCGGGAACACTTCCAACTCCAGACTGGGAGCACTCCCACCTCCACACTGGAAGCACTCCCATTTCCAGACTGGGAGAGCTCCCATCTATAGACTGGGAGCACTGCCACATCCAGACTGGGAACACTTCCACCTCCAGACTGGGAGCACTCTAGCCTCCAGACTGGGATAGCTCCCATCTCCAGACTGGGAGCACTATTGCTCCTACACCAGGAGCATTCCCATATCTAGACTGGGAGAATTCCCACCTCCAGATTGGGAGCACTCCCACCTCATGCTCCGTGCTGGACTCTCCTCACACTCCTGAGACCTCCAGCTGCTTCCAGGTCTGGGGCCCCAAGACAAGTGTTAAACTGAACAAGAGTGAGGACAGGTTGGACGTGGGGAAGAAATGTTGGGACCATGAGGTTGGTGAGGCCCTGGCACAGGTTGCCCAGAGAAACTGTGGCTGCCCCATCCCAGGAAGTGTCTGAGGACAGGCTGGATGGAGCTTGGAGCAACCTGGTGTAGTGGAAGGTGTCCCTGTCCATGGCAGGGAGGTGGAACAAGATGACCTTTCAAAGTCCCTTCAAACCCAAACCGTCCTGTGAATCTGTGATCACATACGGGTTCCTCTCGCAGAAAGAAGCCAGGATTTGCAGACGTGCCTCTCACCAATCTGTGCTTCAGGAACTGCCAGAACCCCTGTACACAGCAGCAGGGCTGGAGCACGGGCACAGCCCCATGCCCAGAATGCTAGGACCCAACTGCGGTCTGCCAGTGCAGCTTTCTCTGCTGCCACCCCAACACTCCCTCTTGATTTTGACGAGATCAAGACCTAATTAAATAAAACTTTATTTAATAGAGCTGAGGCATATTGACTGACTCATGTCAATGGCTCTGATGCCAGTTGCCAGTCACAGGCATAATTAGAAAATCCTGATAATGGGAATGTGTTGGGGGAAGGTCCTATCATACTGGCGGCTGTGCACATTCCTACCCCCAAGCTACAAGCTTCAGCACTGTTGGGGAAAGGCGAGAAGGACCACATCTGTGAAGTCCTTCACCCCAGGGTATTTGCTGGAGAACAGGCACAAATGCAGTGACAGGAACAGGATACTTTCAGTTTGAGTTCTCATTTAAGTGACTAATTATTTTTTTCCCCATTCTTAGAAAACCTGTAATAGTAAAAAATAAATAATAAGAAATTGTAATGCTAAGAAATTTCTTGAAAGAATTTGCAATAATAGGAAAATAATAAACACTAACTAACATAATAAGAAATTAATAACTGTAATAGTAAGGAATTACTAATTATTTCTTAATAAAGAAATAAACCAGCCTGGGCTAAGTAACTCCCTACAGCTATCTAGGCTGGGCAAGCAGACAAGGACCAGGAGCACTGGAGACAACAGGCTGCCACAGACATGAGGATGATCTGGGAGTTAGGACTGTCTATCTGGAAAGAGGAAAGCCAAAGAGGTTTGCTGTCTCAGACTACCCTGCAGGAGGGTGGAGAGAAGGCGGGGCCAGGTGTCCTGCTGGTCCTTGGAGGTGACATTCAGCTTCCTGCTGATGCTTGGAGGTGCATAGGACAAGCAGTGCTGGACCAAGCTGGGACAAGCAAAATGCAAATTAGATATTAAGAAGAAAAACAGCCATGATGGCAGTCAAATACCGGATGCAGAGAGGCTGTGGAATGCCTGTCCTCATGGATATTCAGCACAAGTCTGGGTGAAAGGCTGAGCATTGGACCTGCTGGAGGGGACTGGCCAGGGGCCTCCAAGGTCCCTTCCCACCCATATCCACCTTCAATTCTATTGAACAATTTCACATAACTCACTTCCATGTACTTTCCCTTCTCCCTGTCAATTTGGGCTGAGGGATCTCCCCCCTCTTCTCTTCTGAGACCTCGCCTGCAGACCTGCTTCCAGCTCTGGAGTCCCCAGCCTAGGAAGGATGTGGAGCTACTGGAGCAAGTGCAGAGGAGGCCACAGAGATGCTCTGAGGGCTGGAGACCCTCTGCTCTGGAGCCAGGCTGGGAGAGCTGGAGGTGTTCAGCTTGGAGAAGACCTTAGAGCTCCTTCCAGGGCCTAAAAGGGCTCCAGGAGAGCTGGAGAGGGACTTCGAAGAAGGCCCGGGAGTGACAGGACATGGGAGAATGGCTTCCCACTGCCAGAGGGCAGGGTTAGATGGGATATTGGGAAGGAATGCTTCCCTGTGAGGGTGGTGGGGCCCTGGCACAGGGTGCCCAAAGCAGCTGTGGCTGCCCCATCCCAGGAAGTGTCCAAGGCCAGGCTGGACAGGACTTGGAGCAACCTGGGATAGTGGAAGGTGTCCCTGCCCATGGCAGGGCGATGAGATGAGATGAGATGAGATGAGATGAGATGAGATGAGATGAGATGAGATGAGATGAGATGAGATGAGATGAGATGAGATGAGATGAGATGAGATATGAGAGATGAGATGGTATTTAAGGTCCCTTAAGATTCTGTGATGCACTGCCGTGAAGCTGCCACTGAGGACAAGTGGTGAGCATGGTCCTGTGCTGGCCACTCAGGGAGCGGACAAGACCACATGGATGGAAGGAGGGGACAGGGAACAGGGCTGGGTGCCTTCCCCCAAAGTATTTCCAACTGAGCAGCATGGAGAACACTCCTTCTGGCTTGATTTGAGTCACAGGCCATGTGAGGATTATTTGGCGGCCTGGCAGGCACAGGCTGCCCAGACAATTATTTTCACATCCACAGTGTCTGTTTAAGTGACTCACTCAGATCTGTTTAACTATTCACTGCAAGTGACATACAGCCACGGGGAGCTGAAGTACCGCAACATTGCTGTGCCATGGCCGGCATCACTTCATGCCAGAGTGGCACTGAGTGGGCAGATGGGATGTTTCAGAGGATGAGTCAAGCTCCCCACACCCCACAGCCTATGCAGGATGTCTGCTACATTCCCACTGGCACTGAGCACAGTGGGAGCAGAGATGTCCCCATGGCCAAGTGTCCCCGCTGGGAGGGAGGAGGAGTCTTTGGTCCAAGGTCGAGTCTTATATCCCCGAGAAGCCCCAGGGCCCACTGTGACCTGCCTGGGAGGGAGCCAGGGAGCAGTGCAGTGGAGGGAGCAGGCAGGGGTGCAGGTACGGGTGAGAAGTCTTTCTCCTCCCTCTGCCAACAGCTAATGAGGCCCCCGTCTGACAGAGAGAAGACACCCAGCCCAGGCTGGTAACACTGCAAGCAGGCAGGAGATGGCAGGCAGGCAGGAACAGGTAGGCAAAAGCAGGTAGGAGCAGCCAGAAGCAGGCAGGAGCAAGCAGAAGCAAGCAGGAATAGGCAGGCAGGCAGGAACAGGTAGGCAGGAGCAGCCAGAAGCAGGCAGGCAGAAGCAAGCAGGCCAGAAAGAAGCAGACAGGATCAAACAGGAGCAGGCAGGATCAAGACTGAACAGGCAGGAGTAGGCAGAAGCAGAAGGGAGGAACAGACATGAAGGCAGAAGCAGGCAGGAGCAGGCAGGCAGGATCAAGAAGGAGCAGGCAGGAAGGCAGGAGTGGGCAGAAGAGCAGGCAGGGGCTGGCAGGGCCCGNGGCAGAAGAGCAGGCAGGTGCTGGCAGGCACAGCCCTCCACCCTTCACAGGTAGGTAAGTGCAGGCACTGTCACTGCAGCTCTCTGGACATCATGGTGACAGTGACTTTGCTCACAAGGTGCTCAGCCCTTGAGCTGCCTCACTCACTCTTTGCTGGGACTAAGAAACTTCACCTCAGCAACCCGCAAGTCTTTAATGACAATAACCAACCAACATCATTGAGAAAAGCACAATACCAAGCTAATTCCCAGCTGAGTTACCTGGCAAAGCTGGAAGGATCTTTTTGGCAAAGACTTAGCTCTTTCAATAAAAAATTAAAGAAGATCCTGAGAACAGTTCCTTGAAAGAAATTTTTAAAAAGTAAACCTTTCTTGTTTATCTTGGCACTTTCATTTAGTGAATGTTGGGTATTTTTTAAGGTGAATGCAAAGAGGAAGCACAGACCTGAAAGCCCGACAAGCATCTGGTCTCTGGGAGCAAATCACAAGGAATCCTTGCTAGGAACTCTGTGGAGTCGGCAGAAACATCTTCCATAGTGTTTCATGGCCTTAAAGCAATACAAATCAAATCTGTTTTAAAAGCCACTAGGGAGGAGATTGTCTAGAAAGGTCCTGCACCTCAGTCAGAGCAATCCCCAGTACCAGCACAGACTGGGGGATGGATAGAGATGGATGGATGGATGGATGGATGGATGGATGGATGGATGGA
>VZRR01006555.1:69644-117402 GCA_013398015.1 Oreocharis arfaki | reverse complement strand
GATGAGATGAGATGAGATGAGATGAGATGAGATGAGATGAGATGAGATGAGATGAGATGAGATGAGATGAGATGAGATATGAGAGATGAGATGGTATTTAAGGTCCCTTAAGATTCTGTGATGCACTGCCGTGAAGCTGCCACTGAGGACAAGTGGTGAGCATGGTCCTGTGCTGGCCACTCAGGGAGCGGACAAGACCACATGGATGGAAGGAGGGGACAGGGAACAGGGCTGGGTGCCTTCCCCCAAAGTATTTCCAACTGAGCAGCATGGAGAACACTCCTTCTGGCTTGATTTGAGTCACAGGCCATGTGAGGATTATTTGGCGGCCTGGCAGGCACAGGCTGCCCAGACAATTATTTTCACATCCACAGTGTCTGTTTAAGTGACTCACTCAGATCTGTTTAACTATTCACTGCAAGTGACATACAGCCACGGGGAGCTGAAGTACCGCAACATTGCTGTGCCATGGCCGGCATCACTTCATGCCAGAGTGGCACTGAGTGGGCAGATGGGATGTTTCAGAGGATGAGTCAAGCTCCTCACACCCCACAGCCTATGCAGGATGTCTGCTACATTCCCACTGGCACTGAGCACAGTGGGAGCAGAGATGTCCCCATGGCCAAGTGTCCCCGCTGGGAGGGAGGAGGAGTCTTTGGTCCAAGGTCGAGTCTTATATCCCCGAGAAGCCCCAGGGCCCACTGTGACCTGCCTGGGAGGGAGCCAGGGAGCAGTGCAGTGGAGGGAGCAGGCAGGGGTGCAGGTACGGGTGGGAAGTCTTTCTCCTCCCTCTGCCAACAGCTAATGAGGCCCCCGTCTGACAGAGAGAAGACACCCAGCCCAGGCTGGTAACACTGCAAGCAGGCAGGAGATGGCAGGCAGGCAGGAACAGGTAGGCAAAAGCAGGTAGGAGCAGCCAGAAGCAGGCAGGAGCAAGCAGAAGCAAGCAGGAATAGGCAGGCAGGCAGGAACAGGTAGGCAGGAGCAGCCAGAAGCAGGCAGGCAGAAGCAAGCAGGCCAGAAAGAAGCAGACAGGATCAAACAGGAGCAGGCAGGATCAAGACTGAACAGGCAGGAGTAGGCAGAAGCAGAAGGGAGGAACAGACATGAAGGCAGAAGCAGGCAGGAGCAGGCAGGCAGGATCAAGAAGGAGCAGGCAGGAAGGCAGGAGTGGGCAGAAGAGCAGGCAGGTGCTGGCAGGCACAGCCCTCCACCCTTCACAGGTAGGTAAGTGCAGGCACTGTCACTGCAGCTCTCTGGACATCATGGTGACAGTGACTTTGCTCACAAGGTGCTCAGCCCTTGAGCTGCCTCACTCACTCTTTGCTGGGACTAAGAAACTTCACCTCAGCAACCCGCAAGTCTTTAATGACAATAACCAACCAACATCATTGAGAAAAGCACAATACCAAGCTAATTCCCAGCTGAGTTACCTGGCAAAGCTGGAAGGATCTTTTTGGCAAAGACTTAGCTCTTTCAATAAAAAATTAAAGAAGATCCTGAGAACAGTTCCTTGAAAGAAATTTTTAAAAAGTAAACCTTTCTTGTTTATCTTGGCACTTTCATTTAGTGAATGTTGGGTATTTTTTAAGGTGAATGCAAAGAGGAAGCACAGACCTGAAAGCCCGACAAGCATCTGGTCTCTGGGAGCAAATCACAAGGAATCCTTGCTAGGAACTCTGTGGAGTCGGCAGAAACATCTTCCATAGTGTTTCATGGCCTTAAAGCAATACAAATCAAATCTGTTTTAAAAGCCACTAGGGAGGAGATTGTCTAGAAAGGTCCTGCACCTCAGTCAGAGCAATCCCCAGTACCAGCACAGACTGGGGGATGGATAGAGATGGATGGATGGATGGATGGATGGATGGATGGATGGATGGAGGGATGGATGGAGGGATGGATGGAGGGATGGATGGATGGATGGAGAGCAGCTCTGTGGAGAAGGACTTTCCAGCTGAAGTCCCATTTGCCAACAGAGATTTGGGATANTGCCAAAAGAGATTTGGGATATCAGTGACCTCTGTGCAGTCCTTCAGTTCCCAAAGGCTGATGTTTATTCTTGGAAACAGAACTTGGAGTCTGAAATTGCAACTTATTTATTCAAGCTGTGGAAAACAAGAAGAAAAACATCAGATGCTGACTCAACCCTTTCCTAATTTTCTAGATTTTTTTTCAACTCTGACCAACACAACCATTTGCAGCAGGTATGACAGAATGGGGAGCAGGAAGAGGGGGACAGGAGAGAACTGCTCAGCGCCGGCTCTGAGCAGAGCCAGGCCCGTCCCTTCCATGCAGGTGTAACACAAGGAGTTCCAGCTGCCTGCCAAGCTGTAGAAACAGGACATAGCAAGGCCATCCATCTGCCTTTGCCAGGAGCAGGGCATGGGAAATGACTGATACTGTCGAGGAGGAACAGCAGCCCCTGGATTTTTAACTTCCTGCATGCCAGGATCAAATCCTGTTCAAGCTGCAGCAAGGAGAGATGCTGCCAGGGTTCAAGGTCAGTACAAAATGTCCAGGCTTTTACACAGGAGCAGAACAGAGATGATGCACAGAAGGGTCTGAAAATCTTGCAGGATTCCCTGGGATGAAAAGTACACCCTGAAACACCTCATCCGTCCACCTGGCTGTGTATTGGGGTGATCCAGAACAGATTACATTGTAGCTTTTGACTTTTTACATCATTGAAAAGGAAGCAAGTGACATCACAGAATCCTAGAATCACAGAGTGGTTTGGGTTGGGAAGGACCTTAAAGATCATTCCACCCCCCTGCCATGGGCAGCGACACCTTCAACTAGACCATGTTGCTCCAAACCCTGTCCAGCCTGGCCTTGGACACTTCCAGGGATGGGGCATTCAACTGAGTTCTTAGAACATATTCATAGGTAATTAAAAGCTGGTACCATCAGTGGAATTGCATTTATATGACAGCATTTGATACCAGTGGTAATGGATCCTGTTTCCCAAATTCTGGACTCCTGACATGATCCCCCCACAGGCTGCCAGGCCAGTCCAGTCACTGAGAAGGATGGAGTCTGAGGCCACTGGCTGGACACTGGGTTTGTAACACCAGAGTGGCCGTGGGCATCCTCGTGTCCCAAGCCCAGGTCAGCCCTTCCATAGCCTATCGCTGAGCTAGCTATCTTGAACACCTTCAGGATGTTCTCATTCTGTGGTCATCTTCCTCCAACTGTTCCTGCTGCTCCAAACTAGCCTCAGAGCTAGGAGGCCAATCTCAGGATGAAAGGATAGCTGTGCTATGTGTTAACCACAGAGTCACAGAATCATTAAGGTTGGGAAAGACATTCAAGATCATCATGCCCAATGTTTGACCAAATACTACCATGCCCACTAAACCACAGCATGACACACCCAGATGTTCACTAAACACCTCCAGGGATGGTGACTCCACCACAGTCCTGTGACAAGACAACCACTCTTTCCGTGAATAATTTTTTCCTCATATCCAACCTAAACCTCCACTGGCACAACTTCAGGCCGTTTCCTCTTGTCTTGTCCCTTGTTCCCTGGGAGCTGAGCCTGACCCCCACCTGGCTGCACCCTCCTGTCAGGGCGTTGTAGAGAGTGAGAAGGTCCCCCCTGAGCCTCCTTTTCTCCAGACAGAGCTCCCCCAGCTCCCTCAGCTGCTCCTGGTGCTCCAAACCCTTCTCCAGCTCCATTCCCTTCTCTGGACATCCTCCAGCCCCTCAATGCCTTTCTTGGAGTGAGCAGACCAGAACTCGACACAGGATTTGAGGTGGCCTCACCAGTGCCCAGCATAGAGGGATGGTCTCTGCCCTGGTACCACTACTGCTGGTAAGGACAGCTTCTTCTGCAGCCATTTGCTGGGTGTTTATAACCCAACAGCACAAATGAGGGGATAACAGTGTGAGCACCAAAGGACCTTGGTTTGGTGACAACCCTGTGCAAGGGTGGCAGAGCAGAGCCAGTGAAGTGTCCAACTCCAGTTTCTCAGTTTTCAGAGCAAGTAATATTTTTTTTTCCAGTTAACACTAAAACACCAGTTTTTAAAAAGTGAGGGATGAAGGAGAGCCATATAAATGACATAATTAATGCCTGTACATTGACATGAGCTTGAGCCAAACTCCTGTAACAACATGGCTCCCAAAACTGGCTGCCCGTCCTGCCTGCAGAGGGCTCATGGAGCCTCCGGCCTCACACCTCAGCATCAAACCCAGACCCACAGCTCATCTCCAGCATCCTTAGCCCAACACATCCCACAGTGCTTTTCCAGCTTACAGCTCCATTTGAGCAGCTGTTGGGAAAGCAGGAGCTCACTGAGCTGGCAGGAAGCAGCAAGGATCAACAGCTCAAAGCAGGGGGAGTTTAGGAGATCTTTTAATTAAAAGCAGGCAACGGATCCGATGGAAGCCCTGATGGAAGCACAGCATCCAGCGAGTGCTGTGGCTGCACCCCCAGGGACTCATCCCACCTTCAAAAGGGGCACCCAATTAGGACAGCAAAATTTATGCAAGCAAACGGATGAGGATGGCTGCTCCCACCTGCTGCAAACGTGCCCATGTGTCAGAGATTCTCAGCCCTGCAGCATCATCCCCTATGTAGCTCTCCCAGAGCAATTAGATGGGTGATGAACAAACACTCCTTCCCTTTCCATGGCCTTCTTCTGTCTTCCCTATGGCTCTCCTCCAAGCCCTTCCATTCATCCTGTTAGCTCCAGGGCAACACTAGAGAAACCAGTCCCCTCCACTGCCTGCTCCCATTCTGCTTGGAGCCACACACAAACCCCTGGCAGCTCCAGGATGGACACAGGGCACTTAAGATGCAATGTTGGAGCTCACAGGGACCAAAGCCACCCCAGCCCTCCCACTGAGGGCACAGATACCAACTAAAGCTTCTCAGCTCTATTTTTACAACACTGACTACACTAATTGTCTTACCTTCTTTAGTTCCCCCGATCGAATTCCACTTCACATACTCCATTATTTTACTCAGAAGCAAGGTTGGTTTAAGCAGTCAATAATTACTCAGCTCATTCCCTCTCTCTTTAAAATCGAGGCTCTTCTACCTCCCAAGCTCCCAGTGCCCACCAGGTATGCCAGAAATTATTGGAAATCAACACTAATGGCAAAGGCACCATCTTACTCAGCTCCTGGAAAATTTCCTGATCAATACCTTCAGGTATCCTGAATCCAGCAGTGTCTATTTTTGGTATCGACTGTTTAGCAACAAACTGATTTACTGCTGGAATGTTGGAATTTAATCAGCATAAAATACATCATGTGTTTCCCAAAAAAAGAGAAGCGTTTCTCATATGTTTGTGTCTTTTCTGCATTATTCTCTCATTTTCCTTTACTAATGCACCAAAATGGTTGAGAAGTTCTGCTCTTCTTTAAGCACCTCAAGAAAACTTCAGCTTGTCCTTCAGACCGCTGCTGGGTGGGTTTTCTGGTTCCCTGTGACTCCCAGCTCCAGTTTCTGAGACACTGGGAGAGGATGGGAAAATATTCTCCTCCTCACCATGTATGGGAGAACAGAGATGAATGTAAATCCATGGCAAGGGAAACTCCAAGAGTAGGAGGTACAGAAAAGTGGTAAGAAACACTGAGGCATGCAGGAAGGATAAAGTGCTTTAAATTTATTCTGTGAGCACTTGGTATCAAGGAGCAAGATAGGACCATCCAGATGACTGAGTGTCCCTGGTACTGAGACCTGTCCCGAGGGGTCCTTCTCCCAGGCTGTGAAAAGATATTTCACACTTCATCCAAACAAATCTTTCTTCCAAGTCCGAGGAATATAAACTAGGCTGAATTTGGGATCACAGATAGCAATTGCAATTCTCTAGGATTTTAAATGGTCTTGTAACACAGACGTCTGGAGCAATTAAATAATTCCTTTTTGTCCCACGCTTTAATCACAAGATCATGGACTCACAGAGTGGCTTGGACTGGAAGGGACCTTCAAAGATCATCCAGTACAACCCACTGCCATAGCAGGGACACTTTTCACTAGACTAGGTTGCTCCAAGCCCTGTGCAATCTGGCCTTAAACCACATGGGGCAACCACAGCTCCTTTGGGCAACCTGTGCCAGCCTCTCATGGTCTGACATCTTTTCCCCATGTCCAACCTGACTCCACCCTCAGTCCAACATCAGTGTCCTGTGCTGGGACCCCAGAGGTGGAGGCAGCTCCAGGGTGTCTCAGGAGAATGGAGCAGAGGGGGGAGCATCCCCTCCCTCTCCTGCTGCCCACACTGCTGAGGATGAGTCCAGGAGACATTTGGCTTTCTGTGCTGCCAGTGCCTGTGGCTGGGTTATGTTCCCTTTGTCACTTCCCAGAATTCTCCCGTTCTTCTCTGCAGGGTGTTCTCCATCCATCCCTTCATCTCTCTAGCCTTCCCCTAGTCTGTGCTGGCACTGGGGATTGCCCTGACCCAGGTGCAGGACCTTGCTTTTGGCCTAGTCGAACTCCATGAGGCTCTCATGCTCTTGGCAACTTTATTCCTGATACTTCAGTATCCTAACACACCTTACCCATCCCTCCCCAGGTCCCAGGACACACCACAGTCCTTTTCAAAATCAGACACACCCCAAATACTGTATTTAAATTGTTTCGGATGAGAGAGTGAGTCTGTGCCCATGAGGGGCCCTATGACTGAGCATCCCAAAGGATGGGGAAGAAGGAGGGCCTGATGGAGGGACTGGGTCCAGCACAGGAGGGAGGAAAGTCCTTCACCCCTGCACAAGGTGATGCAGATCACACACAGTGAGCCCATTTGGACAGAGAGACACAGAGCTTTGTGCAAAAAGAAAGCCAGCTGGGGAATTGTGGAAAGGTTATTTTTAGAGTTGTACATTTCCATCATAAAGAGCAAGTATTACCTCTGGCTGAAAACTTTTTATAGCACTGGCAGAAAAAACTGACCAGAAGTAGTTCTACCTCCCAGAGCTTCAGCTGGGAGCACGCTTGAGATGCTGCTGTTGGTACCCAAAGCAGCAAGTATGAAATAAAGGCTCAAAATGCACCGACAGAGTTCAGACACCTGAACCTGACGAATCCAGATTTTTTCCCTTAAAAAAAAAAAAAAAAGGCCGTGATTTATATTTTTAAACACTGACTGAAGTGCAGGGAACTGTGTGATTTAATTCAAATTGTCAGGTCCCAGCGAGGACAACACACAACCAGGTCACAGTAGCTAGGAAAGGCTTTAAGGACATCCTGCAGCCACTGTCACCTGCAGCCATCATCCCTGCATAGTGGTTGTCTGGCAGCTTCTTCAGACTCCACTAACTCATGGAAATGGGATAGCCCAAAATTCCAAGTTGGAAGGAAGGTATAACCCACAGGCTGCCCTGTAAATTTGAGAGATCCAAATGGCTCATTCTCAGGGAAAGGTCAAAAAGGGGAAAAAATCCACCTCACAGTGCTGGGTCCTTGTTCAAGGATCTTTTCATACAGCCATGGACTTGCAGGGTGGTTTGGGTTGGAAGGGACCTTAAAGCTCATCTCATTCCAATCTGCTGCCATGGGCAGGGACACCTTCCACTACACCAGGGTGCTCTAAGCCCTGTCCAACCTGGCCTTGAGCATTTCCAAGGATGGGGCAGCCACAGCTGCTCTGGGCAGCTTGTGCCAGGGCCTCACCACTCCCATGGTACAACATTTCTTCCTTATGTCCAGCCCAAAATTTATTGCAGATGACAACAGCAAGGCAGAGTTTGGTCCATCCATCTCCACCTGCACACAGGTCTCCAAACACAAGAGTGAGCCAGCTCCACGCCTGCATGTGAAATACTTGTGCTGGACCCTCTTCCATGATCCCTGTCCCAAGGCTGACTCGCTGCCTTCTATCTTTCACTTGTTAATTTACCGAAATCAAAAACAACTTGTTCCTGATGCAGCTCTGGAGCGGAAAACACACCACTGGCTGGGGTCTTCCTTCCCCCAGAAGGGTGAACAATTAGCAGCCTCTGACCAACCCCCCCAGCACACAGCTCTGCCCAGTGCCTCCCCATCCATTGACCCTGCACTCACCAGGCGCTGCTTGAGAGCTGGGTGTCATAGGAGTCACAGGCCACATGAGCTTGTGTGCTGTGGGAACTGTGTGCTGCGGGAGGCATGCGGGATAGGAGCTGTGCGCTGTGGGAGCTACACGTTTTGGGAGCTCTGTGGGAGCTTTATGCCAAAGGAGCCATGTGAAATGAGAGCTACACATTGTGGGAGCAGTGTGGAAGCTCTGTGGTGTGGGAGGTCTGTACCATGAGAGCTGTCTGCCATGGGACCCACATGCTGTGAGAGCCATGTGCCGTGGGAGCTGTGTGCCATAGGAACTGTGTGCCATGGGAGCCATGAGCCATGGGAGCTGTGTGCCATAGGGGCTGTGCGCCATCAGAGTTCTGTGCCACGGGAGCTGTGTGCCATAGGGGCTGTGTGCCATCAGAGTTCTGTGCCACGGGAGCTGTGTGCCATAGGGGCTGTGTGCCATCAGAGTTCTGTGCCACGGGAGCTGTGTGCCATAGGAGCTGTGCGCCATCAGAGTTCTGTGCCATGGGAGCTGCATGTGCCACGGGAGCGGTGTGCCATAGCGGCTGTGTGCCACGGTAGCCGTGTGCTGTGGGAGCCGTGTGCTCTGGGAGCTGTGTGCCATAGGAGCTGTGTGCCCTGGGAGCTGTGTGCCATCAGAGTTCTGTGCCACGGGAGCTGTGTGCCATAGGAGCTGTGTGCCATAGGAGCTGTGTGCCGTGGGAGGTGCGTGCCATAGGAGCTGTGTGCCGTGGGAGGTGCGTGCCATAGGAGCTGTGTGCCGTGGGAGGTGCGTGCCATAGGAGCTGTGTGCCGTGGGAGGTGCGTGCCATAGGAGCTGTGTGCCGTGGGAGGTGCGTGCCATAGGAGCTGTGTGCCGTGGGAGGTGCGTGCCATAGGAGCTGTGTGCCGTGGGAGGTGCGTGCCATAGGAGCTGTGTGCCGTGGGAGGTGCGTGCCATAGGAGCTGTGTGCCGTGGGAGGTGCGTGCCATAGGAGCTGTGTGCCGTGGGAGGTGCGTGCCATAGGAGCTGTGTGCCGTGGGAGGTGCGTGCCATAGGAGCTGTGTGCCGTGGGAGGTGCGTGCCATAGGAGCTGTGTGCCGTGGGAGGTGCGTGCCATAGGAGCTGTGTGCCGTGGGAGGTGCGTGCCATAGGAGCTGTGTGCCGTGGGAGGTGCGTGCCATAGGAGCTGTGTGCCGTGGGAGGTGCGTGCCATAGGAGCTGTGTGCCGTGGGAGGTGCGTGCCATAGGAGCTGTGTGCCGTGGGAGGTGCGTGCCATAGGAGCTGTGTGCCGTGGGAGGTGCGTGCCATAGGAGCTGTGTGCCGTGGGAGGTGCGTGCCATAGGAGCTGTGTGCCGTGGGAGGTGCGTGCCATAGGAGCTGTGTGCCGTGGGAGGTGCGTGCCATAGGAGCTGTGTGCCGTGGGAGGTGCGTGCCATAGGAGCTGTGTGCCGTGGGAGGTGC
Organism: Oreocharis arfaki; assembly: GCA_013398015.1. Taxonomy (NCBI): domain Eukaryota; kingdom Metazoa; phylum Chordata; class Aves; order Passeriformes; family Paramythiidae; genus Oreocharis; species Oreocharis arfaki. The sequence goes on along the minus strand of VZRR01006555.1, from coordinate 107,934 downwards.
GTGCCGTGGGAGCTGTGTGCCGTGGGAGCTCTGTGCCGTGGGAGCCGTGTGCATTGGGAGCCGTGTGCTGTTGGAGGTGTGTGGCAGCCATGAACCATACGAGCTGTATGTATCAGTAACCACGGCCATGGCCAGCAGTGCCGACGTGCTACTCAGCACGCTCGCTCCAGCCTCCCACTCCTCCCCAGCACAAGCGTCAGCCGCCAACGTCACTGCCGTGTCATCAGCTGCCTTTTCCACAGTGCTCATTAATTCACTGGAGGGGAAATCTCCCCTCCACTGGAGGAGGGAACAGGGAATCCCAAAAGCAAGCGGACCACCAAACCTTGCTTTCTTGCCGCTTCACCGCCCCAGTTTTCCCACAATATCCTTGCTCTGTGCTCTCTCTGCAGGGCAGGTGTCCTCTGACTGAGGGAGGGAGGAAGGGAGAGAAAAAACCTAAACATGTCTTTAACAAGAAAGATGAAATCACATAACTAGAATGAACAGAAAATAACAGAGACACTACAAATTCCTGCGAAAGAATGCAAGGATGCGCTTGGGCTGGATAGGAAGAGGGGAGAAACAGGATGGATGCAGGTCTGGCATTGCACAGAACAACTGCCAAGGACTCACTTGCCCTGCCCAAGTCTTGCACAGGCAGTATTTTTGTGTACCATCTCCTGCTGGTCCCCGTGCTTCCCCCTCAGCACCTACTCTCCCACTACCTCCTGGCCCCACATCCCTGCGGCTTTCTCCCAAGCCCTCCTCCCCCCGTTACGCTGGACTCCTCTTGCTGTCTGTCTCCCTTAATTATGGCTTCCCCAGCCTGCTCGTCTTCATACTCTGGAATTCACTCTCCTCTGCCACTTCATTCTCCAGATTCCTTTCTTTGCAAGGATTTGCATTCCCCATTCCCTCCAATCCTGGGTTCAGTTTTAGGCCCTTCATGAAAGAAAGATGTTAAATAGCTGGGGAAGAATCTGGAGCACCAGGAACAGCTGAGGAGCTGAGGGGGCTCAGCCTGGAGAAAAGAAGGCTGGGGGGACCGTCTCACTTTCTACAACTCCCTGACAGGAGGGTGCAGCCAGGTGAGGGTCAGGCTTAGCTCCCAGGGAACAAGGGACAAGACAAGAGGAAATGGCCTGAAGTTGTGCCAGGGGAGGTTTAGGTTGGATATGGGGGCAAATTTGTTCATAAAAGGGCTGTCAAGCCCTTGCACAGCTGCCCAGGGCAGTGATGGAGCCACTATCCCTGGATGGGTTTAACAGACGTGTGGATATGGTACTTGGGGACATAGGTTAGTGGTGGCCTTGGGAGTGCTGGAGGAATGGTAAGACTTAACGATCTTGGAAGTCTTTTCCAGCCATAACGAATCCATGATTCTATCCCACAGACTTCAGCAACCCCAACAAAATCAGAGCAGCCCCTTCTCCTCCCCTGCTCACAGAAAGGAATGTCCTGCACTCTGCAGGGTGGCATTTCTACCTTTTAGAGAGCGGGATTTATATGCTCTGGGGGGAATCATTGGGGAAATCTTGCGCTGGGGTATCTTTCATCCATGTGTGTGGCCGTACCCAGGGTATTCTGTACACCACACTCATAGTGTATCCTGGTCCTCCTCACCATCCCCCAAGAAAGAGAGGCTTTTCCCCAATAACTGCCTTCTTCCAAGTTATCCTTTCCCACATTTGCATCCCCTCAAAGCAAGATGTGCAGGGAAGGAAAAGCACAAAGGAGAGTGTCTCTGGTTTTACGGCAGGATATAGCAGTCAGGGACATGTGGGTGTATCTCACCCATGCCACAAAGCTGGACACAGGGACCAGATGATTAAAGAATCGGGGTGGGATAGCAACAAAATAATGTATGAGTCCCATTGTGGGGGTCAATCCTGGGGCAAGTTCCATTCAGTGTTTTCATTAAGCACTTACAGACTGGAGGAAAACCCACCCACCAGCTTGAAGGGGTGGCACAGGAGAGCTGTGTTGGCTTCTCATATCTGATGGAAAGGCACGCTTGATTAATGATAAATCCAGGCTAAAGTCAATTACAGACATACTGCAGGACAAATCTCGGCTGATTCCTGGGGACAACAATAACCTAACAGTCAAATACAATTCCAGAACCTTGTATCTGCTCATACGCTGGGAGGAGGTTCCAAGACGGCTGCAGCCAACGGCAGGATGGTATGTGTGGGGATCAAAGGCATTTTTTTCCCTGGGAGAGAACAAATCTGAGCAAGAGACAGGCAGACTGAGTCTCCCCAAGCTCAGTGCAGCACCATGCTGCAGACAGGCAGTGCAGGCAGACGGGGTCTGGGATCCCAGCCCCTAACACAACACTGACCCCGAGTCTCCACAGTGCTTCCACACTGCCCAGACAAGGACGCACCGTGAGAAAATCAAGTGCAACAGCAGCTGGAAAGCAGGATTTCACCCAAGGGAGGTCCACAGATTCTCCCTGATTGCTGCATATGGGTCCTGCCCATACACACAGCAGCCTCAACACCACCTAATGTCAGCAGAAGATCTGGTTAATCCAATTTTCGAGAAGTTGGTGACCACTAATGCTTGGCCTGACAGCTTCTTGCAGTCTGTGGTTATTGAATCTCCTCCTTCTGGGTTGAAGAAAGCTCAGGATTCCCATTCCAGGTTCAGGGATGCCACAGGACTGCCAGCCTGGCACTGGCACAGGGTCTGTTCCACGTACCACACCAGTGTGCAATGGTGAGGAGTGACAGGTTCTGGTTTCCACCTCAGGAACTAATAATGGTCTCTGAACTTCTGAGAACCATCACAGGACATGGTCCACTTGATAGTGAAGGTCTGCGTTCTCAAGCAGCCACCTCTGACCCAAAGCTCACATTCTCTGGACCAAAGTAGGCACCAAATCTGCATCTGGGCTGTCAGGCATCTCCACTGACTGAGGCCTCATGCCTTTCATAGAGGACACATCACCTGAGCCCTTTGGCACGGCAGGATTTCAGTCTTTCCTGCTTTTGACCTCTCACAGCCTCCAGGGGTGGAGCAGAGGTCTGTGCCAATACCAACCAGCCTGTGGTTGTGTAAAGGAGAGGGGTTTTACTACGATGGTGACTGACCACAGGTCACATAGAGACACTTTGGAGTCTCCACACTTGGGGATATTCACATACCATCTGGACATGGCCCTGGGAAACCTGCTCCAAGTGACCCATCTTGACCCAGGTAACCAGGTGATTTCCAAAGATCATTTCCCACTTCAACCAATCTGCTTCTGCAAAAACGAAGAGCTGCAGGGCCCTGTGATGCATCAGACCAGACAAAAGACACCGCTATGCTGTGTTTTGGGGTGTCACAGGAAGTCACATGGCAGAACATCACCTGTTCCACGCAGCAAATGGGACATGCAGCACTCCCATACAGGGCTGGAGTAAGGGGGGTAAGGGGCACAGCCTGCACCTTTACTGGAAATACATAAAAGGAAATTCCTCATCTGGACACTGGCTGAAGAATCTGAGAGGAGACTCAGTAAAGCAAGGAGATGGCATTAACAGCAAAAATTAGTCAAGAACAAGAGAAGATGCCTTACAGATGGAGATCCCACAGACATGATTGTTACAATCTGCTCTCACCTTACAGGGACAAAATGCTGGAAACTGAAGAGCTGGTCAGTCTCCATCACGTCCTTTCATCAAAACATTGATCTCTTGGACCCCCTCCTTTGTCAAACTCAATGTACCAAGTCCAGTGGTAGGGAGAACCAGGACACACACTAGCTCAAGGCACAGGAGTGCCAGGTACCACTGTGGTCCTGCACCACCGGCACCATCTGGTTGGGAAGCCCAGCCATCCCCCACCCATGTCTGATGACACCAACCAGTTGCTTTTCTCTCTGCATTGCCTGTCTGATCATGTCCTGCAACACAGGATGCCCTCAATCTCCTCCCCGAGACACACTGTAAGGACTAAGGAACAACCAGGAATAAACAGCAGCATCACATCCAACAAGGACACAAAATCCAACACTGGAGCAGTGCTGCTGCTGCTTCCAGATGGCTCTGAAGAGGTGAATCTTCATCAAGTTTTTGTGAAGAAAATCCCAGCCTTTCACACTGCAGACACCACATCGAGCAATAACAGTTCAGGCTGGTGCTGCCTTTCAGCAGGATTGCATAGAGACATACAGGTCACAAAGCTGTTCCACTCTGGCACAACCAGCATCCCACTAGGGACAAGATAATTCCCTCTTGCCATTCATTATTACATATTAGGAACCTGCAAGGATTGAATAGCTCATTCCAAAGCTCTTCCTAGTTGTTTCAGTATCTCTCTCCTGCCAAGGTAAGGTGGGACCTTCTGCTCTCATGCTGTGGAAATGCCATGTGACAGATGAAGCCCCCAAACACCCCAACAACATAGAGAGAGACAAAGGCCAAGACTCCTCCCCAGCACCAGTGCTTTCCCCTGACTGATCCAAGTGAGAGGCTGGTCAGCATGAGATGGCTGGCAAGCAAGGGTGAAAGCTCTGCAGTGGATTTTATCCACCACTTCCCTGGGGCTTGCTCTGATGACACTTAACAAGGGGCCATATCTCCATGCCACAGCACAGGGCACTGGCCCCAACTGCACACACAACACTGTGGCCCAGCTTTGCCTGCTCCATCCTGACATTTCAATAGCTCTGTGGGAGCTATTTTGGTCTCTGCCAAGGGCAGAGATCTGACACAGGCAGGCAGAGGAAGGGGGAGGCAAGGGGGATGCAGGAGGAGAAGCCCCACAGACAATGCACAGATCAGCATCACCACCCATGTCCTGGAGCCCACTGCCCCATGCTGGCCACACAGGCTGCTTGAGTGAAGGGTGGATTTGCTTCCAGCCTGCCCCAGGCTGGGGAGCTGGGAAACTCCACAGAGCTGTCCTGGAGGAGGACATGGAACCACCCTTCACAGGGAAACCTGACCTGCCAACCCCCTTCCACCACCTCCAGAAGCAGCAAGATCTGCACATCCCAGCTTGGACAGGCACATGTTGAGCCTGTGCCAGAGCAGGAGCAGCTCAGCAGAGCACCAGGAGCCTGTATAGCACTTCAGAGAATCACAGAATCCTGGATTGGTCTGGGCTGGAACGGACCTTAAAGTTCATCTTGTTCCATCCCCCTGCCACGGGCAGGGACAAGTTCCACTATCCCAGGTTGCTCCAAGCCCCGTCCAACCCAGCCTTGAACACTCTCAGCGATGGGGCAGCCACAGGTCCTCTGGGCAACCTGTGCCAGGGCCTCACCTCCCTCACAGGGAAGAATGTCTTCTTAATCTAATCTAAATCTCCCCTCTTTTAGATAAAAACTGTTCTCCCTTGTTACGTCACTATCTCCATGTAAAAAGCTACTCTCCCTCTTTTTTATAAGCTCCCTGTAGGCTGGAAGGGGCTCTAGGTTCTCCCCGGAGCCTTCTCTTTCCTAGGCTGAACACCCCCAGCTCTCTCAGCCTGTCTCCAGAGCAGAGGGACTCCAGCCCACTGATTCCTCCACATTTCCCTGTGGAGGATCAGGTCAGAGAGCAAATCTCACCACCAGGAACTGAGCCTAGAAGAACAGCGCAGGGCAGAGGGGGCAGCCAGCACAAGGCTTTCCCGCTTCAACCCTGCTGGATACAATTCTGCCCGTATGCAAAGCAGGAAGGTCTTTTCAATTTACATTTGTTCAGCAATGTTAAGTAGGAGCCCCAGGAACACAATAAGGAAGGAGAGTTTTCCAAGTCCCAGGTCCCACCAAGCCATGACTGCTGCCTAAAACTCCAGGTCGTGCTTTAGACAAACTTGGACAGTTCAGAACCTAGTGCCTTCAGGTAACTAAAGTTGGTCTCTTACTGTACTCAAAATAGGAAACAGGAATACCAGCCCTGGGGGATCATGGGATTTTGGTCCTCCTGCTAGTGATGGAGCAAGGCAGCAGTAGAATTCCCCATAGCTGAGGTGCCAGAGCAGCTGACTGCAAGAAGACCTCACCAGGGGCTCACAAAAGCCTGTTTACATCACAAGAATTTGGATTTTTCACAGGATGAATTACTTCAATCATAAAAATATGGATTTTTTTCCATTGCTTCTGTTGCTCACAGCTGATGGGATGTCATTCCCAGCTGCTCCATCCATATCAATGACCACGTATCCACCAGTGGTGGGTTCAGAGGCCGGTCCCAAGAGGAAGCCCTTCACCAGCAAAATTAATGACTAGTTTCTTCACTTCAGGCTGCTGGAAAAAGCAGCTCAGAGCTTCTCTAGTGAGAGAGCAGGAGCTCCCCAGGGCCTCGGTGCTGTGTCCAGCACTCTGCTCAGACCTGGTACACCCTGGAAATGGGAATACAATGGCAAACACTGACAAGCCCTTTTATCAGCATTTTTTTCATGTAAAACTAAACAACAAGGCAAACAAAAAAGAACAAGATTGAGGGTCTAAACATCACTTCATTATCTTTTCAACTAAGAGCAAAAATTACACATCCTTCCCCAGCTAAATCTTGAGAGCAGCTCCATTTGATGTGGCTCCACCACTGCAGAAGCGGAACAGCATGAACTAAGCAGGATTTTCTTAAAATTCAGAAGAAAATAAGGTGGGTGATGTTCTGCCTACATTCTCCAACTTGCTTTCCCACCAGACTGCTTTCCTGTAGCACCAGAAACTATTAAAAGCCCTTGCAGTAGTCTCAAGAGCACAGAATTATCTTCCAGATTGGGAGCTCCAGATTCCTTTTGGTCATGGTGAGATATATAATCCACACATGGTGCCATTACCCACTCTAAGCACTGTCTCTGCAAGAGCCCAGATGGATGCCAAGAATAAGGCACTTCTTATAGCTGAGGCATTTTTAAGAGATGTTAACATGCCTTGCATATAAAGGTGTCCTACTTTTTGACTTGGGTTGAACACACATGAGTCATTCAGCTGCATCCTTCTAAAAGCCCACACCTGTACAGAAAAATCCCACCTCCTCTCTCACACACCCAACCTGATCAGGAAGTGGTGACAAAGGCATGAACATGCTGGTTCTATCATCATGATTCAAAACTTTTAAACCCTCAATGAAAAAAAAATGTTACTCCACATCATTGCCCAGCGCTCTGCAGAGTCTCCTTCCACCATCACCACAAGAGGATGCTTTTACAGGCGACTCTGTGCTCAGGACAAACCTGGTCCTAAAAAACAAGGTATCAGCCTGAGGTTCAAATTGTCTTTCATCACAGAACAGTAGCTGCGGTGACAAGAAGTGACACAAAGACTTCCTGCTCTTTCCAAGTGGAGGTACAATGGGGATGATGTTCTGCACCACACAAGGATGGGGCTTTGCTGCCTTCAGAGAGCAGATGTAGCATCTGTCTCTGCTGCTCCTCCCACGGAAAGAGGAGCCTTTCAAGTCTCGACATTGCCACCTCTCTTCAAAACCTTCTCACTATGCTAAAAAGGACAAGAAAGGAGAGGGCTGGCAGAGGTCACACCAGCCATGGTTTATCACCGGTGGCTTTGGCCAACAGAGAACTTTGGAACTCCAGCCCTGTTTCTTCAACAAAAAGCTTCAAAGAGAAGACCTGGCAGTCTGAGAACAGAAGCTCCCTGCAGCTGAGAAGAGCAGGCAGCATCACAGCTCGTTCAACAAGCCAAAGGCAAAGGGGGCACAGAAAAACCCTTCCAGCCAGTCTGCCCCTGCTCTGCTTTCAACCTAGAAACTTTTTAGGAGAAATCTGGGGGTTTCTATCCACTGACTAAATGAAGTAACCACAGATACAAACCGCACTGCCTTCTCATCTCTGATTTTTTGCTCTAGATAAATGCTAATGCACCTATGCTGCCTCAACTGCCCTCAGGGCTCCAGAGACTCCTCAGGGTCAGCTCCCTCTTGAACCCAGGGGCTCTTTACCTGAGGTTAAGGTCCTCCTTCTCGTGAGCCTTTGTATGATCAATCTTTTAACGCAACCCTTAATTTAAGAGATTAAATACCAATTATTGTTTGTAGTGGAAACAGTGAAATGGAAACCCTTTGACACAACCTGTCCAGCTGTAATAGCCAACTGATAACTGCAAGTTTTCGAAACATTAATGCAACTCAATAACTTTTCACATTGCAATAAAAAGTCAAACATTATTCAAACCATCACCCACAGGCATGGAATGAGGGATGGTTTCATGTCATGGCACTAGAGGAAGGCTGGAACTGACATAGACTCAATCTGGTATGTGGGCATGTCAGGATGTGGTTATTTTCTATCAAAACTTTCCCCAAAAGCTGTTCCCTTCATGGCTGCGGCTTGAAGGGCAGAGGAAGAAGTTTCAATTCTGGTACCAGGTCAGACGGGGCTTGGAGCAATCTGGGATAGTGGAAGGTGTCCCTGCCCATGGCAGAGGGTGGAACAAGATGAGCTTTAAGGTCCCTTCCAACCCAAGCCACTCAGTGATACGATTCTATGATACCCACCACTTTTGACCAGACTCGAGAAGAAAAGGCTTCCACCAGGTTCAGACTGGGACCATGGAGGTGACAGCTACAGGAAACCAAAAAAGAAGCCTTCGGGTTACGGGAAACAGCGCTAACGTCCTTGCGAGCATGCACACACACACTCAATGGCTGACTTGGAGATAGTGTCCATCAAAACAGACTAAAACAGCATCAAGGGCATTTCACAGATTAACAGATTCACGGACCTAGAGCGGTTTGGATTGGAAGTGAAAAAAGCTCATCTTGTTCCACTCCCTGCCATGGGCAGGGACACCTTCCACTATCCGAAGTTGCTCCAAGCCCCGTCCAACCTGACCTTGGACACTTCCAGGGATGGGGCAACCACAGCTGCTCTGAGCAACCTGTGCCAGGGCATCGCCACCCTCACAGGGAAGAATTTCTCTCCAGCATCTGAAGTGCTGCTACCTAAGCCCTGACCACCCCCAGCAGTTACCAGAACGATGACGGATCATTTCCTTTATTAAAAGTGCACAGGGAAGTGGTTCACAGGAAGCTGGTAATAAAGAAAATCTGCACAAGATGGTCTTCAGCTGCACGCAAATCAGTATTTACAGATCAGAAGCCAAGTCCTGACCTGTTGGATTCTACACCACTTGATTAATTATTTACCTCAAAGCTAATTAATCATCCATTAACTCTTAGTGAGCTCTTCTGCCAGTAGGGCACATATATGGAGTGACTCAATAAATACTTCCACTATTTACAGCTTCACACGATTAAGAAGAAAAATCTTCTGTGAGAGAGCCCCAGGGCAGACATCTGAGAAGCTATGCCCCAGTTGCTTTTTATCTTCTTTCCCCAACAACTCTTGGGCCTTGTCCGATCCTCTGTTAACTGTGCCATGATGCTCAGTGCTTCTCCAGACAGCACTTTTTTGTAGTTGCATCCAAAGCAACTAGTTTAGTTTCATTTTTGCTAATAAAATGGTAACGTTATTAGGAAAATACAGTTCTGCTCCGCCTCTGTGGGGTCTGGAAACTCATTAACAGTGCTGAGAGATAAGATGCTTAAACCTATTAAGCAGGCTCTGCTGGCATCAAAAAACAAGCTCAAGATTTGTTGCCTGCTCTCAAAAAACATTTCTCTGCAACAGACCCCAGGGACTGAGGCAGGATCAGTGGAAAGGGCTCTGGGGGCACAGGAGGAGACATGTCACCATGAGGGAAGTAACAGGGCCATTAACAAGCCACACTCTCCTCTGAAAGTGTTTGGCCCTTGTGCTGCCCAGCCAGAGCCTTTGTAGCCATCATGCCTGAAACATCAATAATTCATCCCATTTACCCAGCCATAGAATCACAGAATCAATCAGGCTGGAAAAGCCCTCTAAGATGATGAAGTCCAACCATTCTCCCAGCACTGCCAAGGCCACTACTACTAGCCTATGTCTACAAGTGCCACATCCATACATATTTTAAATCCATCCAGGAACAAGGACTCCACCACTGCCCTGCACAGTCTGTGCCAGACCTGGACAACCCCTTCCATGCTGAAATTTTCCTCAACAGCCAATCTAAATCTCCCCTGGTGCTCCTTGAGGCTGTTTCCTCTTGACCTGTCACTTGTTCCCTGGGAGCAGAGCCCAACCCTCACCTGTCTCCATCTTCCTGTCAGGGAGTTGTGGAGAGAGCCGTGGCCCGTCACTGTCACTAACACGGTGCAGGCGTTGCTACTGAAGTGACAGACTCATTTCTTTGTCCCTATCAGCCAGCATCTGTAAACATTTAATATTCAGGCTGCTGGGTCTGGAATATCAACCCAAAACCCATCTCTCATGTCTCAGTCACAAGCCAGGATTTACAGTAACACCTCCCCAGCCCACATGTCCTCATGTCACCATCTCCAGAGGAGACTGGTCCAAACACAGCACACCATCACCAACTGGAGAGGAACTGGAGCGTGTTAACAACATGACACATCCCTGAAAGGACAGCCCAGCGCTCCACTGATGCAGGAATTGCTTCCATGAGCCAGCCACATTACTTAGAAGGTCTCAGGTGTGAGAAAAATAATTCAGCATCACCACATCCCATGAATCCATCCCCATCCCCAGGCCAGGATATCCCTTTTGGGGCAGCCTCAGCAGGTTGGGTGCCCCAACTAAGCAACGGGGTATCCAGAGTATCCAGGGTGCGGGCGGCCCTGGGGTGCAGGCTCGCGGCTCCATCCCACCCTGCGCACACGGAGCTGTGGAGCATCTATAACACACACCCGTGAGCACCCAGAGATTACAGGCAGGGGATTCCAGCACCAATAATTCAGCAGAAAATTGCCAGGGAAGAAGCCAAGTGACACAACAACGGGAGTTTTTTCTCCTTCTGAATGATTTCCAGCTCATAAGCAGCAATGTCCCATGGAATGGCAGCCCCTTTCTACGATATTTAACTTTCCAGTTGCTCCCCATATCTATGATTTACACCTGCCTGCTGAATTCATTTGGAAATACCTCAGGGCCCTTTCCCACAGCTCTGCTCTAGCTGAAGGATCAAAACTCAGGACTGGTACCCATAAAATCACCACCCAAGGAGGGGGTGCTGCTGGTTGCTGCTGTGGTAGGCTGCCCAGTGGCAGTGGCCAAACACAACTGCGGGTCCCTTCCCTCTAGCCAGCACTCATTGAAGTGGGCCCAAGTACAGCAGGGATGCAGGAGCCACAGCCATGGAGCAGCCGTGCAGCCAGCAGTTTTGTCCTGGGACTGGTTAATCCGACAGGTTAATCTTCCCCTGGAGAACTGGAAAGCACTCTGCTCCTGATGGGAATGGCTCCTCTCCTGTGCTCCTCATTGCCTGCTGGAAGCTTGGCCATGACGACCTTGGAAATTCAAACCAGTACAGAAATGAGACAGATACTGGTGGATGCAAGACAGCTTCCAGCATGGTTGCTGAATCACAGCTGCAGTGAGCTGGCACTGGGGAGGAGCTCTTGCCAGAGGGAAAGCTGAGGGGACTTGAGGAAACTGGAATTGCAAAGAGAGGGGTTTGATGAATGGACTATGGATGGATAAGAAATCAGTCAGATGGTCGTGTCCCAATTGTTGAAGTCAATGGTTTGATGTGCAAGAGGAGTCCAGTAACAAGTAGTGTCCCCCAAGGGCCCATACTGGGACCCTAGCTAGTTCATACCTCTATCAGGACACAAGCAGTGGATCAAGCAAACCCCCAGCAAGTTTGTGGATGGTACTGAGCTGAGTGGTGCTGTTGATGGGCTAGAGGGAAGGGAGGGCATCCAGACGGACCTGGACAGTCTGGAGCAGTGAGTCCTGGGAACCTCATGAGGTTCAACCAGGCCTGGCAAGGCCATGGACCTGGATCAGGACAATCCCTGGTGCCAGCAAAGACTAGTGGATGGATGGATGGATGGATGGATGGACGGATGGAGAGCTCTGTGGAGAAGGACTTTCCAGCTGAAGTCCCATTTGCCAAAAGAGATTTGGGATATCAGTGACCTCTCCTCTGTGCAGTCCTTCAGTTCCCAAAGGCTGATGTTTATTCTTGGAAACAGAACTTGGAGTCTGAAATTGCAACTTATTTATTCAAGCTGTGGAAAACAAGAAGAAAAACATCAGATGCTGACTCAACCCTTTCCTAATTTTCTAGATTTTTTTTTCAACTCTGGCCACTAAAACACTTAGCAGCAGGTATGACAGAACAGAGGAAGATGCAGGAGGGATGGATGGAGGGATGGAGGTCATCCTGTGGTCTCTAAAACATGAGAAATTTAGATTACATATTAGGAGGAAATTCTTCCTGGTAAGGGGTGGTGATGCCCTGGCACAGGGTGCCCAGAGAAGCTGTGGCTGCCCCATCCCTGGAAGTGTCCGAGGCCAGGCTGGACGGGGCTTGGAGAAACCTGGTGTAGCGGAAGGTGTCCCTGCCCATGGCAGAAGGTGGAACAAGACAAGCCCTTAAGTCCCTTCCAACCCAAACCATTCTGCAAATCCAGGATTTCATGAACTTCCAAATCTAGCACTATGGGAGCTGTTGGCACTTGCAGTGGGGGAGCTGCAGGGGTGTTCTCTGAGAGGGCAGACAGGAACTGCCCCTTTGCAGGGCACAGCCAGTGCCAAATGGCTGCAAAACAGACACTGCTGGCCAAAGCTGAGACCATCAGTGACAGTGACGGTGCCTCAGATAAAGGCTACAAAACAATGTCCAACAGCAGCTCTGAGTGAAGAATGAGAATATGTGAGAGAAAAAATCCTGCAGACCCTGAACCCAAGTGCAGAAGGAGGGGCTGGTGGTGCTCCAGGAACCAGAGCACAGCTTTTCCCTGCAGCCCATAATGGAAACCATGGTGAGGCAGGATGTTCCCCTGCAGACATGGAGAACCCCATGCTAGAGCAGGTAAATGAGTCCATAAGGAAGCTGTGACTTCATGGAGAGCCTAAGCTGGAACAGGCTCTCTCCTGTCTGCAGACTGAAGCTCTAACTGTGGCCCTGACATCCAGAGCCATTCCCCACTCACACCATCCCCAGCCCTTGCCATCAAAGACCTTAAAAGTAGCCACACAAGCTACTGTTCACCCCAAGCTCTCTGAGCAAACAGCCTCAGCCTCACCAGGACCTGAAACAAGCTAGAGAAAGTTCACATCCGTGGTGGGGAAGAAGCCAGGAGAAAGACACTGGTCTGGGCTGTGGAAAATGCATGAAGCCAACCCCTAAGTCCTCCCACTCCCTCAGTCCCTTTGCCAACAGCTCAAGCCAGGCAGAGGGGATGGGGACAACCCAGGAGACAGCAAAGGAGCCTGACGAAGGGAAACAAAAATAAATCCCACGTCCTGATTGAGCTTTTGGGTAGCTCATGACACCAAATACTGCCCAGCTCAGGAAACAGGAAGTCCAAGTGGTACTCAAGAATGTCCCACAGATGTCCAGGCCATGTGCTCGTGCGTGGGAGGCCAGGCTGGTGAATACCAGTGTGCCAGCTCTGTCAGTGGGATTCCAAGCCCTTGGATGGCAGGCAGGCAGCTCTGGGCAGGCAGAAGGATCTGCCTGCAGGGGTTGGGCTGGCAGCTGCCAGAGCAGCAACCACTCTAAAACAGCAGCTCCCAGGCACTTCCAGGAGGCAGAGCCCTTCCATACAGCTCTCTGCAGTGCTTCCAGTAACAGCGAATGGGCAGCAGTGCCCCCGCGGTGATTAATCATCTTCCTGGAAGGCAGGGAATCGTTATTTCCCACCCCTCCATGCGGCTGGTGCTGCACCCACACGCCATGGCAGGCTTGCAGCCAGCAACACCCTTGGATCAACCACGGCTGCAGGAGGAGGGCAGTGGGCAGAGACCCTGGAGAGAGGACGCTGGCACGGCTTGTCGAGAGAGTGGGCTGGAGCCCCATGCAGAATGTGGGTGGTGCTGTGAGGCTATAAAATACAGGGATTTTGGGGGGAGTTCAAGGGGAAGTGGGAGATATTTGCTGTCTGAATGTTTTCTCCTAAAACAAGTGCTGAAAAGATTTAGAATGACAGTCAAACACTTGATTACTGCAGCAATTTTGTCAAACGTACAGCAGCACTGTGTGAACTGTCTCTAAAAAGGAAGAGGATTATCACAGAATCACTTAGGTTGGAACAGCCCGCTAAGATCATTGAGTTCAACTGATAACCCAGCACTGCCACCATTAACCATACCCCCAACAGCCACATCCACACATCTGTTAAATCTCTCCAGGGATGGTGACTCCATCATTGCCCTTCACAGCCTATTCCACCGCCTGACCACACTTTCTGTGAATAAATTTTCCCCCACCTTGCTACAACTTTCAGGGAGTTGTAGAGAGCAAGGAGGTCCCTCCTGAGCCTCTTTTTCTCCAGGCTGAGCACTGTTTTTAGCACTGGGTAGAACATGCTGCACAGCGCCACAGCCATGCCATGACCAGTCTGATGCAGCCCAGACACTACACGACCCAAGGGTTAAGAGAAGCCACTTCTAGCAGGCTCCAGCTCTGTCCAACACGAGGTCTCCCACACCGCAGCTATGATCTCCCCTCCCTGGCACGTGGGCTGCCCACCTCACCAGCCCAGTCAAAGGTGCCCATACACCCAGACAGCAATGTCCCACCCCTCCACCAGATCAAATCCACCTGTGCTCCTCTGTGCTCCTGTCTCCCCACTGTGAGAGCTCCCAGGGTCCTTCAGCACTCAGATTTCCTGCTCTGGTTACCACTTCCTCACACTGCTTGCCTGAACTCTCCCCTTTTAATTGACTTCTTCTCCCTCTCCTCCCATGCGAAACACAGCCACACACCTCCCTGCCACATGTGAGTACAGTCACCCAGGGACACACATAGCCACTGCCTTCCCAGATCCAAATGGATTTTCACCAATAATTCCTCCCAAGCTAATCCCAGCAGTTTTCCACACACTATCTCTGACTTTTTCCCCTCTCAATAACTTAGTTGTAGCTTTGCAGAGTCAGTTCTTGGCATGTGCCCATAGCAGGAGCTCCTGGTGTGCCCACAGTAGTGATGCTGAGGTCACAGAGATCCCAGGACCTCTGGCCACCCTCCTCCTGCTGCCTGTGATGCTGCCCAGCTCTACTAACCAGATTCTGCTACTCCTGCTCTCAGCATGCCTAGAAAGCACCAGCCTTCCACACTTTAGAATAATCTCAGGAAAGAGTAAAAGGATTTAGGGTTTGCTCATCTCAGCCCTCCTAAACCCATTTCTGCAGATAAGGGATTATTCCCAGTGTCAGCACCAAGACCATGGAGATTCAGCAAGAGAAGGCAGAGCTCCAGCTGCAAAGGAAACGTTGCTGGGGCTGGATGGGGTCTGAGCCAGGGCACCCTTCCCCCCCTGGGGTCCCTGCCCCTCTCTGCCTGCACGGGTAGCACCCCAGGAAGCCACACTGCTGCGTGACATGGCCCATCCAGCAGAGATGTGGCTCCAAAGGGCATCAGTGCTGTGCCAGCCGTGGTGACACAGCTGTGCAGGGCAGGGCTGGCCTCCTCCCCTTGTGGACACCAGGCTGCCACTTCTGATCCTGCTGTTTCCTTCTCCCAGCACTTTCCAGAGCAGCCCCACATTTCTGTCCTTTGTTCTCTGGTTTTCACATCCCCCTTAACCACCTCCCCCCACATTGACAATGCGAAACCTCGGAGCCAAAAGCATGAGGAATCCCAGTCATGTTCATGCCATGAGGAGGAGTAGGGAGGGATTAGGGGGGGATCCTGGCTCCTGGAAGAAAATGAGAGAAACTCAACCAAAGACCAGTGTCTTTGACACCCAAGAGTTGCACCACTGATGCCACCAATACCACTCAGCATATCATCCACTGGGGACAAGGCCACAGCCCAGCTCACTGCCCACCAGAGCAGGGTCCCTGGCTGCTACAGAGGGGTCTCTGGCTCTTCGTCTCCCCTTGGTATACAGGGCCCAGCTGGGAACCACTCCAAATCCAGCAGGGAGAGGCAAGGAGAGCCTGAGGACACCACATGCCACAGGCAGCCCCCCAGCACACTGCGTCCAGTGATGGCTGGGAGAGCCCTGGACCGGAACTGAGCTCTGCCAGTCCAGACAGCGAGGGGCACAGCTGCCACATACCCTCACATTTTGGCTCCTTTCTCTCCTTGCTCCCTCTCTTTAACCTCCCTGGACCAAAAAACTCAGGCTTCAGGAGAGGGCCAAAAGACTCGCCGTGCAGCCAGCTCGGCTCACCCATCCATCCACATGGATCCTGGCCAGGGCTCAAGGACCAGCCAAGGCTGGAAACCCTAACGAGAGCGGGACCAAATTCACACACAGGCAAGAGGAACCAGCAGAGAGAGACCAGAGTGCCACAGGCAGCAGGGCTCAGGGAAGTGATGGCCTCATGTCTCCTCACCTCCAGGGCTCCATGCCTCACACTCTATCCCAAGCCACCCAGCATACAGAACAACAGCGACTGAGGTACTGTCCTGGGTGACACTGCTGCTAGCCACACAAAGCCAAGGAGCCACAGGCCCCTCCTGCACTGAGATGCGAGCAGCAGCACCTCCAGCAGCAAGGATGGGCTCCTGCTCCACAGCCACCTCTTCACTCCCCATCACGTAACAGGCTCTGGGGTGCAGCAGGGAGTGCAGCCCAAAGGAGATAAAGTTTTTCAGCAGCAGCAATAACACATGTTCCAGGAGCATGAGCATCCCTGGCCCCCATGGCCTGAGCACACCCACAACATGGACGCCCCTGTTCTGCCTGCACCCCATGGCATCGGCTGGACCAGTGCCAGGAGGAAACCAGTGGGCTGGTTTAGAGCTGAAGGGTGGCATTTTGCCAGCTTGTTCCCAAAGACCACAGAGAGGACTAGACTGATCACTCCCTGGACAGCTGTGTCCACAAGCTGACATACGGCCGAGTCCCTTGCTCACACACAGAGGAGCCACCACGACCTGCCAGCCCTTGCTCTGTCCACGTCCTTTAAACACACATTGCCTGTGGCTACACAAGCACAGCACCCACCACCCAAACACAGGAAACCCCAGCCCATCCCACACAGACAGATCCCAACTCCCACAGGGAAAGTGAAGGGCAACCCAGTCCGAAAAGCTCAAGAAATGCTGACCAGCAGCCAGGTCAAAAGTCCTGGAGACCTTATATCCTGCAGTACCCCACCACTTTAAAACCAGAGCTGGGGCAGGTTCTGGGGCCTGGGAAGGCTGGGATTGTGGAAGGCCTACACAAAACACCTGAGCTGCAGCGGTGACCTGCTAGGATGAAGCCAGAAGGGCAAACAGCTCTTTAAGCTAAATATATTTGTTCTTGGGCTGACACTGGTATGTAAATCGATCATAAACAGACTCAGGCTGGAAATGAGAAGACTGATGGAGGGTATGTCCTAGAGTGGCCCTTCAACAAGGATTACTGGCAGGAGAAACAAAACTCCTCCAAGATGGAGCTGGAGCAGTGTGTGCAAGGGTGACAAAAGTACCTGTGTTACACAGGGACAGGACAAAGCCACCTGAGGCAAACTGAGCACAGTGTGGCACTGCCATAAGGCCCACAGGTAGCATTAGCATGACACTGCTAGGGATGGCCAGGCCAAGTGAGGTGCTGGAGACAGACTGGGAGGTCCCAGACCCCCCAGTGGGCAGAAGAACCTCCATCCCTGCACCAAACACTCCTCCAGTCTCTATATCACACACCAGGTTTGGTATAAGAGGCAGCCACAGCTGCCGACCCACCGACTCTGGGTGAAAAGACAGGCTGAGAACACACTCCCTTAGGGACCTGCCTGGAGGAGGGAGAAGCAGGAAGCAAAGAGGCAGGATGCTGAGAGCCACAGGGGCAGATGGTACCTGTTCCCGCTGTCTCCATGAGTATCTGCTCTACTGTGGCTCTGCTGCCACACCACGCCCTTCCCACCCAACTGAAGCTGCTGGTGAGGACCATGACATCCACCAGCTGCACTGGCATGTCCTCCAGCCTCAGTCCCACACCAGGAGCTGTGGGAAGCAACCAGAGTCATCCAGCCTCCCTGGGCCACTCAGGATTTTATGTCCATCAAAGCCACTCCACATCCTGACATCCGACTAGGCCAAGGGCAAAGTCTGTACCCGGGTCAGGGCAATCCCCAGTGCCAGCACAGACTGGAGAAGGGGGAGGGGAAGGCTGGAGAGGTGAAGATGGAGAGCTGGAGAGATGAAGGGATGGATGGAGAACACCCTGCAGAGAAGGACTGGAGGATTCTGGGGAGTGACAAATGGAACATGAACCAGCCACAGGCACTGGCAGCACAGAAAGCCAAATGTCTCCTGGACTCATCCTCAGCAGTGTGGGCAGCAGGAGAGGGAGGGGATGCTCCCCCCTCTGCTCCATTCTCCTGAGACACCCTGGAGCTGCCTCCACCTCTGGGGTCCCAGCACAGGACACTGATGTTGGACTGAGGGTGGAGTCAGGTTGGACATGGGGAAAAGATGTCAGACCATGAGAGGCTGGCACAGGTTGCCCAAAGAAGCTGTGGCTGCCCCATCCCTATAAGTGTTTAAGGCCAGATTGCATAGGGCTTAGAGCAACCTAGTCTAGTGAAAAGTGTCCTGGCCCACAGAGGGGGGTGGAATGAGAGGAGCTTTAAGGTCCCTTCCAGTCCAAGCCACTCTGTGAATGTATCCCTGCTTCAGGCCAGACTGCCTGGGCAGGGGGAGCTCCCAGCACCATTAAGGCTACAGATGAAGGGTGAGAGCAGAAGATGAATGAGGAGGGCATGTTGCTTTTGCCTTCTGTGTCCAGGACATGCCCAGACACACCTTTCCCCAGATCCCTTGCTCTGCTGGGGCAACACTTGCCTCATCTTCAAAGTCTGATGAAGTCTGGGCTGTCTCTGATTTCCCATCCGAGGGAAGCTGGGAAAGGGTGAAGGAGCAAAGAAAAGACAGGAGAACAAAGTCAGGCTGAAACCTTCACCTCTCCTCTCCACTGCTCCTCCCAAAGGAGCATCACACAGTCCTGAGCCTGCAGCCACCAACAGAGCACTACTGCAACTCCTGGTCTTGAGGAAAACCTCCTCCCTGCCCCCGTGGGACCAGGCATTGGGGGGAAAGTAGCCCCAGAAAACCACTGCATGGTGGGAAGTGGAGCTGAGAGGGCACAGAAAGACGTGTCTGAGGGGGGCAGCTCCAGCAGGAGCCAGCCCTAGCCTTGCCTGTCCAGCAGCACCACAGCAGCAGTTCCTTGGAGCACACTGGGCTTCCTGCTGGGACACACACCCGAAAGGACCTGCTGAGAGGTGAGCTTGTGCTTACAGGACAGCACGGAGCCAGCTCAGAGGGGTCCAGCCAGTACCTTGGCACCCAGACAGCTCCAAATTGTCTTTTTGGCACAGGCCAGTGCTACCTCAACAGCATCAGACAGAAGTGAGCAGCTACAGCTTGTCTCCTCACCCACCCAACACATCTCTCCACCAGAAAATGGTCTGCTAGGAATAATAGAGGCCATTCTCCAGGGAGCTCCCAGCAGCCAAGAGAGACTGAACAAAGCCACCCAGGCTTTTGCACAGCTAAAATTATGAAGCTGGAAGTCAAGCGTCCATGGAAGTGAACCTCCCCTTGGTGCAGCTGTAACGGACCTACTCCCACGTCTAAAATATTTATTAGGTCTCTCAAAGCCTGTGGAGATGGGCTGAGCTGACAGGCTGAGAGACACAACTTGGGATTTGAAGATTTACGTTCCCAGAGGCAATTCATTGAGCAAACAGCCTTCGTTACGTAACACAGCGCTGGAGAGCCACGGAGCATGGCCAGTGAAGGGATGCGATGCTCAGAGAAGAGGAATGGCAGAGAAGCCCTTCCTGACCACTCCAGGAGAAAAACAAATACGATTTCGCTCCTT
This sequence comes from Oreocharis arfaki, assembly GCA_013398015.1. NCBI lineage: Eukaryota > Metazoa > Chordata > Aves > Passeriformes > Paramythiidae > Oreocharis > Oreocharis arfaki. The sequence continues at coordinate 88,174 of VZRR01006555.1, read as the reverse complement.
GCCAGCTGGAATGCCACCCAAAGCCACCTCCTCTGGGATGTAGCCTGGACCAAGGACCAAGTAGGAGCAGCTGCTTCCAGCACCAGGAGCAACAACAGTTGCAGCACTCACTGGGAAGGATTTTAGGAATGAGTTTACCAGGAGCCATGACTCAAATCTGGAGCAGCACAGCAATGACCCCAACCAAAGGAGGAACACAGCCCTTCAGCTTCTCCAAGCCCACCCCAGTCCCACCATGACATCGCCCAGTTGGGTGGGGACACCTTCCTGGTGCCCTTGCAGCTGGATCCGAACCTGCCGGAGCCACGGGCTGTCACCTTACTGGCTCAGTGGCAAAGCCAGCCAGTTGCTCACCCACTGGGCTCCAAAATAAGCCCAGGAAGCAGTGGCAAGGCAGATCCAAGAACAGTCTGTGCAGCCAAAGAGGGATCAGCAGGAAGGGAGGGATGAGCCTTTCCATGAGACATGGATCCCGCACCTCCGCATGCCTGGCAGGTGGGTAAATCCAGGTCTCACACAGACACCTGGACCTCACCTTCTCCTGCAAATGAAGAACGCCAAGGGCTTGCATTTGCCTAAGCACAGCCATTTAAGAAGCAGATTCCAGTGGGATTGTACCCATGGAGTCCCTCTCTTCTATTACTGACCTTGAGAATGCAGCTATTCACCAGCAGCCACTACACATCTCTCCATCCATCCCTCCACTTAGTGCTCCAACAGCAATGCCAACCACTGCCCATCCATTTCCCAGACTTCCAGCCCAGCTCTGTCCCAGTCTAAAGCCCCACTCCAAAGTGCTCCAGGAGGGACATGCTGGTGGTGTTTAAGGAGCTTGTATCTCAGACAGAGAAGCAACACCCACACCAAACCAAGCTGCACAGCACATGTGCCTCCAGACAAGAATGAGAAGTCCGCGACTTTCTCTTGTTTCCTGGAGGAACATTTCCCATCATCTTGCAGTGAAGGTTCCACATGATGCTAAAGTACTTAGAGATCACTAAGAAATAAGCAAGGTGCTGTTCCAGAGGGGACAAGCAGCATCCCAAATCCCTGCTGAGAGCAACATCTTGCTCTGATGGCCATCTCAGGTGTCACTCTTTGCCACGTTAAACAGCAAACCCCAGTGAGCACATCCCAAAACTAGACTCTCACAACCTACATTTCAGTGTCCTTTGGCTCCATCCCCCTCCCATGCCTCACGGGAACTTGTTTCTGGATTTCCAAATTAATCTCCATAAATTCACAGCCCTGGGTTACAAATAGCCTTTGGATTAATGAGCAGGCTCTCTGTGGGTTCAGGAACACAGGAGGGTGGGGGTGAGGCTGCCAGCACAGACAACGACCTGGCAGAGCAGGTCTAGAGGTGGCCACCAAAACAGTCCAAGGGCTGGGACAAGGAGCAGTAGGGTCAGATTGGACATGGAGAAGAAACGTCAGACTACGAGGGTGGTGAGGGGCTGGCAAAGGTTGCCCAGAGAAGTTGTGGCTGCCCCATCCCTGGAAGTGTTCCAGGGCAGATTGGACAGAGCTTGGAGCAAGTGGTCCACTGGTCTAGATTTAAGGTGTCCCTGCCCACGGCAGGGAGGTGGAACTGGGTGATCTTTGAAGGTCCCTTCCAACCCAAAGCACTCTGTGATTCTGAGTCCATCCACCACTGAGCCCTACCACACCTCCTGGACACACCACAATGCTACAAATCACTAATTTCAGATTAATATGTGGGCTCCTCTCTTCCTGTTCAAACAATTATTGGTACAACAAACTGAATTCTCTACAATACCAAGGCAAAGTAACACTGTAAAACAAAACCAGAAGCACTTCCAATGTCCTGGATGCTTCTGGAAGTCATGCAAATGTCACCACATCTTGTTCACTGCAGATCTCAGACTTTTAAATAGATTATTATGCTTTTAGGCCATGAGTGCCCTTTGCAGCCCCAAGTGGACCCCATGCCACTGCAGCAGACAGCAGCACAGCAGTGACAGCTCTTTTCTGAACACCTCCAAACAGGAACACTGCAACATCTTACAGTGAAAGCACAAGAGCCTGGAGGATGATTGAGCAACAGCCTGAGACATGTCAATTACCTTGAGAAAATCCCTCACTTCCAGGCTTGGCCAAGGAAATTTTAGCTGAGGAGCAGCTGCCAGGAGAGGGGAGTCTGAGACAATTTAGGAAGGGCCAGTCCTTTAAAGTAATCACAATATCGACTGATTTGACATAGGCCTGGACACAGGGGAATGTGTGCGTGGGCACCCTCCTGGGACCTCTAGGAACAATTCACAAGCAGACATGGAATTGCACTGGGCAAATGAGAAGTGGATGGGAGGAGGGTAGATGATCAGAGAGAGACCTGGGCTCAGCTTTCCAGCCTCTAAGCACTGGGAGCACGAGCAGTGCTCGGCCCATGGAAGCAACACCTTTGCCAAAATGAGGGCTGCCAGTGGCCCAGAGCCATCCTGCAGGGTCAAACCTCCAGCACCCAGCACCCTTGTGACACCAGCACCACGATGGAGGTGGGCAAAGGAGAGTCACCTGGGCTCACTGCTACACTGAAAGCGGAGCTTGAGGCAGCAGAGATGTTCCAACGACTCCTGGGCAGAACCCAGCCCCACTCTGCAGTGCTCAGCCCTTGGATACACCTATTCCACAGCAAGAGTTTTGCAGACACTGAAGCTGGAAAGCCTCTGTTGACCTCACCACCCCCACAGCCAACTCCTCTGGCTCCCCTGGGAGAGCACTGCTCCCACCTGGGAACAGGGGACCAGAGCATTCACAGTTCTAACTCTGCCACATCTCCCAGACACCCCAATGTTGCCACCTCTTGGGTACTCAAATCCCTAACTCCAGCTCCTGGCAGCAAACCTCTTCTCTGGAAGACAAGGCCGGGGAAGAAAGAGGTCTGGAAGGGATAGACTCTTTGACCAGATAGCAACAAACTGTCCCCAGGACAGAGATGCAAGGCCCCAGGTGCCCACCTCTGGCTCAAAGAGGAGGCTTGTTGGGGCCAAGTAGGTGACATTCGGTCTTTTCTGCCCTATCCATGGACTTTCCCAGGCAGCCCAGGGCAAGACAACAGCCAACCACCACAAAAACAGCCATTTGTTCTTCCCGGCCTCCACACTGCCCCATTCTTTCAGAAATTCCCTTCTGGCAGCCTTGCTGGACTCTCACCACCTCTCCAAGTCTCAAAGCCACCAGTCACCAGACAGGTCCAAGCTGCATGGCTTAGCCATGGCCACCTGCAGATACAGGGAATTGTGCCTGGCTCCAACCACCCCATCAGTGAAGCCACGTGCCCACAGGACACATGGAGCTCACGGCTCACTCACTTTCATCAGGGTTGGGTGAAGCAAGAATGGCACTGTGCTTCCTTTTCACTTCTTCCACATTCTCCGAAATTTTATCAATGAAGCCTCGAATTTCTTCCACCTGTGGAGTGAGACAACAAGACAGGTGGTCTGTGACAGACCTGGACTTCTATAAAGTGAAGGGATTATTATACCCTATTCCAAAGCAAACATGACATGTCTGAACCACACCAGACATCCTCCTGGATAAATATTTTCCAGCTGGAAACTATATGACCACTGAGGAATCAGATCTTCTCCATCCCACAGCCAGCTGTGAGTCACAGCAGTGTAATACAGACTGTATGTCCTGTATTCTTTGTGATGCACTGAGAAACTTCTGGGATTCATACAAATCAGCATCAGATCGACTCCCAGACTGCCCCTCTAGCAGAACACTGCTGAGGCTGCACAAGCCAGGCTGGTAGCGGCTCAGTCCCCCATGGCTCCTTGCTCCATAAAAAGCTCCAGAAACGCCCAATTTGATCCTCACCCCCTATTCCAGGGAGGCCACATTTTCCAAAAGATCCATTCTGGCATTTTCCCTGCACTTCTGTACTACAGGAAGACACCAGCATCACCAAGAGGGGAAACCTCTCCTGTGCTCTCTGCCTGCCAAGTTGCTTACCCTCTTAACTCAGTTTTCTCCTTCATCTCACACCACCCCTTTGCTCATCTTCCTCCACTTGCACATTAGATTTATTCCAGTTCCCACTCCACTGCCTGCACAAATCCATTTTAACACCCCCCACACACATGCCGTGCTAAGGGTGTGCTAAAAATCCGCATGCAGATCTTACAGCCACCCACATGACAGAAGACAACCTCTTGTTTGGGAACAGGAGGCACAAAATTAAATCAATCCCATGCAGAGAGTGCTGCTCTGCAGAGGTGCTCTGGGGAAAGGCCCGAGAGCTGCGTGTGAGGTTCCCCTGCTCCCATCACCTGGGCAATGGCCTCGCAGGGTTCTGGAGGAGCAGGGGGAGCAGGAAAGCATCCATAGGGCATCACAGCCTCAGGTCTGCAGGGAATCCAGGTTCCTGATGTTCAGAACTCAGCATAACCCTGAGCGTCAACTGAGCAGCACCAGCCAGGGCAGGACCCTCATCCCCATCCCAAGTACTGCTCCCCAGTGGCAGTGGGAAGCCTGGACCATCCACGGCCTGCCCTGGTGCCAGCAGAAAGGTCTGAACCATCTTCAAAGCCGCACTGGAGGAACGAACCTCTCACCTGCTCAAAGAACTCATCCATGAAGCGATCCCGGTCCACGCTGACGGTGACTTCATCATCATCGTCACTGTCCTTTGCCTGCAACAACACAGAGAGAGAGGCATCAACGAGTGCTTGCTGCAGAGTTCACGGCTCTATTTCAGGAGCTCCTCAGGAGCATCTTCCCCTTCTCCTGTGCTCACTTGCTCAAAGGAGCTGGGGCAAACACTAGCCAGAGTATGGGACACCCCTGGCACTGCCACTCCTAGCTCCCAGGACTCTGAGAGAGCAGGGAACTACACATCGAGCAGTGAGGGAGAGCCAAAACACCACGGCAGCCAGCGCCCCATGGCACAACCTACTGCAGCGAGCATGAGACACAGCTAAGGACACCCCACAGCCATGGAGTGGGAGCTTCAAGGGTGCCCTCAGCCCTGTGTGAGCACACCAGCTCTGCAAGGAGAAGGAATGGAAAACAGCACAGATTCCACCATGGGAAACACCAGGGATGCTGCAATGGGAAAGCATGAGGGATGTCATGATGGGAAACAAGAGGGATGCTGTGACTGGGAAAACATGAGGGATACTGTGATGGGAAACATGAGGGATGCTGCCACAGGAAAGCATATAAGATGCTGTGATGGGAAACATGAGGGATGCTGAGATGAGAAAATACAAGGAATGCTGTGATAGGTAACATGAGGGATGTTGTGATGGCAAGCACCAGGGACACTCCCGTGGGAAAACACCAGGTATGCCACCATAGCAAACGTAAGGGATGCTGCTATGGGATACATCAGGAATGCTGCCACAAGGAACACTACAAATGCTGCCATGGGAAAGCACGAGGGATGCTGTGATGGGAAAACATGAGGGATGCTGCCATGGGAAACACAAGGAATGCTGCCATAGGAGAAAGCATGGGCGATGCCATGATGGGAAAACACGAGGGATGATGTGATGGGAAACATGAGGGATGCTGCCACAGGAAAGCATGAGGGAAGCTGCAATGGGAAATAAGAGGGAAGCTGCAATAGGAAACGAGAGATGCTGCAACGGGAAAACATGAGGAATGGCATGTCAGGCAGACATGAGGGATGCCATGATGGTAAAAACAAGGGATGCTGCCACAGGAAAGCATGAGGGATGCTGCCATGGGAAAGCACGAGGGAAGCTGCAATGGGAAACATGAGGGATGCTGTGATGGGAAAATAAAAGGAGTGCTGCAGAGCACAGGAAAGGCAGGAGCAAACAGATCATAAAGCAGAACTAGTAGTCACAGCAGGCAAATGAGAGGTTGTCCTTGTCTGCAGAAGCATGTGTGTCATTGTCACCAGAGATAAAAACACCTCCTTGTCCCAGCAAGGCAGCGGATCCAAGCTCTCGAGGGAAGGAAAAATTACAGTCCTCCACTGAAGGAGACATTTAAAAGATTATTATCCAAAGCAGCTACATGACGGAGGGAAATGGAAAATTAACAGGGTGAAAAAGTTTCTTCTTACTCCATCTTTACAAGAGAGAAGAAGCCAGTGGAATGGAGATTTAAGACAGGACTGCCTCTGCTCATCTCAATGATTGCACTTTTTGCAGACACATCACCCCATGGCCCCTCTGCACTCTGCAGAGAGGTAGCCACTAGAGTCTCCAGAGAGATCCCTTTTACATTGAAATAAACCAGACGAAATATCTGCCCTACCCCCTAAAATTGCCTTTCCATCCTGTGGTGACCAACCTGTGGCGGTATCATCCAGAGGAGGCCTCAGCTTTTAGCCTTGCCACCACTTCTGGCACTTTTTGCCTGGGTAACTCACTCACGCACAGTTATCCCATTCATAGTTATCCAGAGCCTTCGTGATCAGAGAGCTGCCACAATTCCGGTGAAAACCTCACCTTACAAGGAAAAGCAGGTGTGGTGCTACTCTTACCCACCACTCTGTGGGCAGAGAAAACTGTACCCTAAAGTCTGAAATTGTGCCTATTTGCAGCACAGCCACTCAGGCCAGGAGCTGCTGGCACAGTGAGGCTGGGGCATGGCCAAAGCTGCCAGCCTGGGAATGGGTTGGTACATTTAAAGCCCTCCAGTGATGGTGACTCCAACACTGCCCTGCACAGCCTGTTCCTGGGTTTGACAACCCCTTCTGTGAAGACACTGCCTAATATCCAACCTAAACCTGCCCTGGAGCAATTTGAGGCCATTTCCTCTTGTCCTGTCACTTGACAACCCGGGAAAAGAGAGTGAGCCGCAACAGGCTCCACCCTCCTGTCAGGGAGTTGTAGAGAGTTAAGAAGGTTACCCCTGACCCTCCTTTTCTCCACGCTGAGCCCTCTCAGCTGCTCCTGGTCCTCCAGACCCTTCCCCAGCTCTGTTCCCTTCTCCGGACATGCTCCAGCCCCTCAATGTCTTCCTTTTCGAGGGGCCCAAAACTAACCCCATGATTTGAGATGCCTCAGCAGTGCCCAGCCCAGGGGACAGTCACTGCCCTGGTCCTGCTGGCTACACAAGTGCTGGTACAAACCGGGGCTGTACAATCCCTGCAGCAGGCACTGCCCTCTGCATCAGGCAGAACCAGCTTCTTCCCTGAAGCTTTCTGCTTTCAAAATTCAGCAGTTTGCTCACACCAGGTCCACACCACCTCTCCCATTCCCTTCAGCCATCACAGTCCGGCATCGAGAGCCAAAGCACAGCTCAGGCTTCGGGCAGAACTGGATATACGACCACATACAACACCTCCCACACCTTCCTGGAGTCAAGGGCAGGATTTGGCAGCAGGCTCTTTTAAATCCTTCCTGCGTGCCAGTGCCACCAGACAGCGCAGTCCCTCCCCCTGTCCCTTGTCATCGCTGCTCCAGCCTTAGAGCAAAACCATCTGAGCACAGTGACAGCTGTCACCCTCCAGCCCCAACCCTGGTGCCATTCCTTCAGCCAGCAGCAAGCCTGGCTGTTAGCTCAGGTCCACTTGGGGTCAACAACTGGTTCCAGAGCAACGCCCACACATGCTCCATTGCTCCCAGAGCATCCCAAGCACTCTCACAGCACCCACAGCAGGTGGGCAGGAGGGCTCACCATCGAGGAGGCCACAAAGAACCATATCCTAAAGCTAGGAATGCATGGATCTTTGCTACAGATATACAACTACTATCCGTGTTCAAATTCCACTTTACATATCATGTATGCCTGCTTGGTTTGTGCTTGATTTTAAGCATCACACACTTCAGTGGGTGATACCAAGAGCCCACTGGACGGGCAATTACAAGAGACCCCCATCTACATCCCCCCAAGATCTTGGATAATGCCAAGAGATCCTGGGGACACATGTTGTGAGTGATGGAAGATGCACCTGCCAATCCAAACGGCACCCTGGACACGTGTCGTCAGGTCATGGGGATCTTTCTCCCCCCCCCCTTGCTAAGCCTCTCCATGTCAGGGACAAGGATATCCACACCAGCCCCCATAGAGAGAGGGACACATGTCCTGCATTCAGCTCCTGCCACTTCGCCATGCACCCAACAGAATGCTCATCGACAGAAAGGAGTCAAAGGAAAGGGGGCTGAGAGCACCCTGTGGGGACGGATCAGAGGATTCTGGTGGGTGACAAATGGGACATGACCCGACCATGAGCACCGGCAGCACAGAAAGCCAAGTGTCTCCTGGGCTCATCCTCAGCAGTGCAGGCAGCAGGGAAGGGAGGAGATGTTCCCCCTCTGCCCTGCGCTCCTGACACTCTCTCGAGCTACCTCCAGCTCTGGGGTCCCAGCACAGGACAACAGTGTTAAACTGAAGAGGGTGGAGTCAGGTTGGACATGGGGAAGAGATGTCGGTCCATGAAGCTGGCACAGCTTGCCCAGAGAAGTGGTAGCTGCCCCATCCCTGGAAGTGTCCAAGGCCAGGCTGGATGGGGTTTGGAGCAACCTGGTCTTAGTGGAAGGTGTCCCTGCCCATGGCAGCGGGTGGAACTGGATGGAAAGCACCAGTCAGCCTCTGCAGCCCTGTACAGAAAAACGCATTTTCAGCATGCCTTCCCCACAACCCTATCCAGCTTTTCTTGCCATCATTCTGGCAGGATCTCAATTTACCAGAATTCTGGGCCCCTTTTCGAAGCCTGTGAGCAGAGCATTCCCACCGGTAATTTTAAATGCAGGCTTGTATGGCAAGCAGGCAGGCCAGGGACTGGCAGCAGGGGAAGAGCAGCAGGAGAGCCGGGTACCTGCCAAGATGCTCCTCTCCTTGTCACCTCTTGCTTGTCCCTTCCACATCCGAAACAGGCCTGGCTCATTGCCCAAAGAATGCCACATTCCTGCCTAGTCCTATCCCTGCTACCCACTGGACCCTGCCTTACCCAGAAATCCTGAAGGAAGGGGACCCACCACCCACAGAAGGGGTTTCTGCCAAAGCCACACACAGTCTTGTCAGAGGCACTCATGGTTGAGTAGCCCACTCCTGGGAGCACAGAGGCTGATGGACAGGCAGTGAGATGCTGTTTAGAGCAGGCACTGGACAGGGGGAGCGGCACACAGCCCAGCCAGAAGCCCTGTGAAGAGGAAATTACACAGATGGAGCCTGCTGGTCAGGAGGGCACATGTCACTTGTCACTCCGGGCTGGAGAAGGGCACCATCTGTCCAACTCACGTCACTGGAAACACCCTCAGTGCCACACTGCCTCCAACCCCTGGTGTCAGGCAGATTGTCCCACCCCACCACCCCAAGCCCCTGAGCCAGGAAGCAGCAGCCACATCCACTAATGGGTGACTTGGACTGGAGCCGGAGGAGATGCCACTGGGAGAACAGCTCATGGGATGAAGGGCACAGAGGGATCAGCGTCTCCCGGCATCTCCCTCCATTCTGGCCCTCACTGCTCTACCCCAAGCCTGAAGTGTCCCCCCATGACTAATTCTAGTACAAAAGTAGGAATGAGACCAAAACTTTCCAAAGGAAACATAAAGCATCACACAGCCAACAGTGTTTTGGCTTCATGCATCCCAGCTGTGAGCATCTCAGGTTTCCAAAGTTACATGGAAAACTCCTGTCTCAGTCAAAACCACCTGCAAGTGCTGCTCAGCACAAGCAGCAAACAATTTCCCACCCCGGGAACTTGCAACATCGGGCACACCATCGTCCCAGTGCCCCTCCACTTCTGCCTCAGGCACTGTCAGGCAGCATCAGGGACCCAGGGCTTCCAGGCTTTTCCCCCCACACAGGGTAGGTGAGGATAACCCTTCTTTTGCAAGGTTTTTATTTCCCCAGTGTGCTAGAGGCCAAGCAGTGGCACAATGTGGGCACCATGCTGGCAGCTGGGATGGCTCTGGGAGCCACTGCCTCTTCAGTGCCACGGAGCAGCAGGAGCTAGATGGGGAGGGCAGGTCAGTCAGAGCTCCTCCAGCAGTTTTCAGAGCCTCACAGGTTTCAAAGTGCCCTCCACAAGGGCCAAAATCCCAAGTGGAGAGAGAGACAAACTGTGACACCATCCCTGACAAAGAGGAGTAGCGGAGGGGAAGACATCCAGAGCCCTGGAGCATCCTGGCTCTGTGGGTTTTGCAACCAGCACATGCTAATAAATTCATTATTGAGCAAATTACAGCCCCATGGTTCCAATCCACTCCGTTCCCTCTCCAAGCACTTTCTGAAAGAGGCAAAGGAGCACAGAACACCTGAAAAGACTTGATGTCTGCTCTCCTCCAAACAGCAAAGCTGGCAGGGTGGTGCTGTGCAGGGCATAACCAGGGCTCTGTCACCTCAACAGCGGCCAAATGCAGCCTCGAGTTCCTGTCCTCTCCTGTCAGTGCTGCAGATGGATTTGACCATGTCCAGATGCATCCAGGGAGCTGGTGCAGGCAGCAGAGGCAGGGCAGAGGAACAACCAGCTCAGCCACTGCTGGGCACATCTGAACCCAGGCACATCCCTCTACCAAGCCCTGCCAGCACATTTTTCTAGGAAACATCTGAGTCCTAAAAGGTAGTGAGCCCCTGCCTGCCTCCAGCACCCCACAGGACTGTGGGCCCAGGCCACACTGCCTCCCACCTTACCAGAGACAAGTCAAGCCTCACAAAAGCACAAGGGAAAGAAAAAGCCACACCAGCTGTCATCCCCCTTTTAGAGACCACTCAATTAAGCAAAGAAAGGCCTCATCCCTGAGATGCACGGGGCTGCTCTCCGGCTCCGCTCCCAGGCTGCATCTGTTTGTTTTTATTTACGAACACCTCCATGCTGCTCTGCCCAGCAGAAGAGATTCCAGCCATCCGGGCTTGACTTGCTTTGTAAAATGATGCCCTTTCTGTACCGAGACCAAAACACAGTGGGATGCATGGGCTGCTCCTGGGGATGCCTCCGAGCAGCCGTGGGTCATGTCAGGGATGGTGTCCCCACACGGAGCAGCACAGAGGGGTCCAACAGCAGTCACCCTATTCCCTGTATACAAACCCCCAAGCCGAGGGCACTGCTGCTGACACCGAGAGCTCCCACTGCAGCTCATTCTGGCATGCAGCTGTGCAAGGAAGGACAAGGTCAGAATAACTCAGCAGCAAGCAGCACTGACATCTCAGCCATCTCACAGAGCCTAAAGGACACGTAAGAAAGCATACAGATGCCCAGATCCCTGGAAACATCCCAGCCTAGCTCTGTATGCTTGGCAGTACAAGGGCAGCTCAGCACAACCTCACCTGCACAAGGTCCAGAGCACCCACAGGTCTCCCATCCACCAAATGAGTCCCTCATCGTGGGGCTGCCCTGACCTCCCTACACTTCAGGGTTTGCTTTAGGCATCTGCAGCAGCCAAAAACAGCCCTTCAAGCAGGGCTGAAGTCCTGCTCCTGAAGGTTTCTAGGGAGGTGGTGTCAAGGCTGAGAATAAGGACAGCCACAGGGTATGCTCCCAGGAGACAGCCCTGAAGAGCTGAACCACTCAAGACCATGGTTTGAATTATCTACCGTCTCAGCCTCAGCCCTTTTGCAGACCATATAGTACAGCTGTGCACCACGATAAATTGGCCGTTCCATGGCACACAGGCCCCAAACTCAGCTGTGTCCTATTCCAGTATTAAATCCAGCTGGCAGCCTGTCACCAGCGGTGTTCTCCAGGCAACAATGTTGGGGCCACTCCTGTCAAATAACTTTATCAATGATGTGGACAAGGGGATCGAGGGCACCCTCAACAGAAGACACCAAATTGGGTGAGATGTTGACTTGCTGGAGGGCAGGAGGGACCTGCAGAAGGATCTGGATGGGCTGAATCAGTGGGCTAAGGCCAATTCTATGACATTCAACAAGGCCAGGTGCCAGGTCCTGCACTGGGTAACAACAACCCCACGGAATGCTCCAGGCTGGGGGCAGAGTCACTGAAAAGCTGGGAAAGGCCTTGGGGTGCTGGCCGACAGTGGCTGAACATAAGGCCAGGTGGGCAAGAGGCCAATAGCACCTGGCTTGTATCAGAAATAATGTGTCCAGCAGGACCAGGGCAGTGATTGTCCCCCTGTGCTGGACACTGCTGAGGCATCTCAAATCTTGGGGTTGTTTTGGGCCCCTCACAACAAGGTCATTGAGATGCTGGAGCACGTCCAGGAAAAGGAATAGAGCTGGGGAAGGGTTTGGAGCACCAGGAGCAGCTGAGGGAGCTGGGGGGGCTCAGCCTGGAGAAAAGGAGGCTCAGCGGGAACCTTCTTAACTCTCTACAACTCCCTGACAGGAGGGCCAGGCTCAGCTCCCAGGGAACAAAGGACAGGACAAGAGGAAATGGCCTTAAACTGTGCCATGGCAAGTTTAGGTTGGATACTGGGGAAAATTTCTTCACGGAAAGGGTTGTCCAGCCCAGGTGCCAGGGCACAGGCTGTGCAGGGCAGTGGTGGAGTCACCATCCCTGGATGGATTTAACAGATGTGTAGTTGTGGCACTTGGGGTTAGTGCTGCCCTTGGCAGTGCTGGGGAAACAGTTGGCTCTCAGAGGGGTTTCCAGGGTAACCTAAGCAATTCTATAATTCTAATATTCACCAAAAACAGCCCGTACCTTCCCATTAACAACTATTTTATGAATAAAAGTCCAAGGCACAGATGACTTCAGCATTCAGCAACATCTGCCTGAGTCGGGTGGTGTTTCCAACTTCCAACACTAGCAGTGCAAGGGAGACCATGATTTCTAAGAGTTTTGTCCTCAGGTGCTGGTTTGCATTGCTGCAAAATAATTCCCAGCCTTTGGCAGAAAGGCCAAGCCTTTTATCAGAGCCATGGTCACTCTTAAGCTGTTTCAAAAGCAGACAGGTAAAATTCTCCTTAACTCTGAAGAACAAGCGTCAGAGGTGACAGGGGCAGGGACACCTTCCACCAAACCAGGTTAATCACACGGTCATGAAAGCTCGATGACGTTTCTTTGATGCTCTTGTCTAGACCATGTAAAAGAACCTCAGCACCATCCAGGTGAGGCACTGATCCTCCCAGAAGGCAAAGGTCCTCTGGAAAACCAAAACAAACAGTCATTTCCTACACAAACCCAAAGTCTGACAGAACCCGATGGAAGACCAGCAATGGCAGAGAAAAAGGCAGAGTTCATACTGGCAAACCTGCAGCACACACCAGCAGAAGTACAGCAGGATGGAAGTGGCCACAGCGGCCGCGCTCTCCTGAAAACCCATAGGACAGTGAGCAGAAAACTCCATTTTTAGCTATTTCCCATTAAAAGAAACCTGGGTCTGCAAGTATTCACTAGATTCTGGAAAACTGCACTGTTAACAGAAAGTTCAGTCCCACCTTGCAGCAGATTTTGACACTGCACAGCCAGGTCTGTCCCCTGCGCTGGGGTGTATCCTGAGGTGCCAGTGGAGGCCTGAGGAGGAGGAGGCAGCAGGGAGGACGAACCTTCTCCTGTAGAAGAAGGCCTAGGAGCAAACAAACACGATTTGGGCAAGAGATGTGGAATTCTACAACCAGTCAGGAGCTGGTCTAGTGGAAGACATCCCAACCCATGGCAACACGGTTGGATTACACGGTTCTTTGAAGGTTCCTTGGCAACTGAGGGGAAACTTTTCTTTAGCCTGAGCTCTCCAGGGCTGCTGGAGCAGAAGGATTTCCTATTCTCCTCTGGATGTCCCCAAGAACAGCTTTTGGCCAACAGATGTTCCAGGCTCCACTCACTACGTCTATCACTCCTGCAAAAGGCGATAGAGGAAGAGACCCTCCTGCCAGGGGAGAGCAGCTGCATCACTATGGAAAATACTCAGAGTATCACTGAAAAAGGTTGAAAGATGTTTAAGAACATCTCTCATGTGGGATTTGAGCACCCAGAAGTCTGTCTGCTGTGTCAGCTCCATGCCTGGAAGTGTTTAAGGCCAGGCCAGAAAGGGCTCAGAGCAATCTGGTCTAGGGGAAGGTGTTGTTCAAGGACCAGATGGTCCTTGAAGGTCCTTTTCAACCCAAACCACTCTGTGAGCCCATGACACACCACGTGCCATAACCTGTCCCCTGCTCACAGCCATAAGTCTGCTCCCTGATTTGGGGGGCAAAAGCAGTGCCCACATTTCCAACACCAGCCATGGTTCTGGCCACTGCAGGCAGGGGCACAGGCAGAGGTGCAAGCAGCCTGTGACACATCACCCCTGCCCTCTCCCCTTCTTCCAGCTCAGCAAAACTTTCTACTCCTTATGCTTCCACAGTTGCCTCGTCTCATATTTTTCCTAAGCAAAGACAGCCTCTTTGGCCTTGTGCCTGGTCTGGTCCTGACACAGCATTGCTCCATCTCCATTTCCCATGCTGTCCTCCGCGTGCCCTCCTCCCCCCACGCATCCCCTCCAGGATCATCCTGCGGACACCATGGTGCAAGGACACTCAGCAGTCCCCTGAGGCAGGTGTGCTCAGGTCACCCAGAGCCAGGACAATACCACACACTCCGTCTTCCTGGTTTTCCACCCGGGCTCACTCTCCTCCTTTTTGCTAATATACATAATTTTCTGGAAGAAGCAATTTATCACAGTACTTAGCTTAATGAGCCTTACTGTACATGTTCTGCCTGTAGTGATAATTTTGCGTATTTCCTGAGAAATCTTGTTAACGGGGAGATACACGGCAAAACAAACATTCGTACAGCTTCCGAGCAGCTCACACACAAAGATGCTTCAATTAAAACAACAGGGATGAGACTGAACCGTTTTGGCTCCAGCCCTCTCAGACATCCCGCACACAGCTGATGTATCTGGCTGCACTTACTATCACTCTTACCACCCTTTGGTGCCCACAGATTGACACCGGTCTCAGTGGGTCAAGAGTATTCCCGTATTCAAGTTAACTTCAGTGGGACCACCAAACGTCCATACACCAGATCTGAAGCTCCCCAACACACAACAAGGGACCCTGGGGCTCAGTGTCCCCTCTGAGGTCTGTCTGTCCCCCAAACCCTGTCCATCACCTCACCAGGCCCGTCCCAGGCTGGGGACATGACACACCACCCAGAGCTGACCTAGAGTCTGAGTTTTGCCTGCTGCCATCTTTAAAGCACAGCAAAGGGTTTTCCCAGTTTTTGGCTTGCCCTACCACAGTGTACACCCACAGCAGTGAACAGTGTCCCTGTGGCACAGGGACACCCAGGACCCCTCAAGTGCTGGGGAGCACAAGAACATCTCACAGAGGAGCATGTGGGGCTCATCTACATCGTTTCTGTCACCTTCTTCCATGCCCAGCTGCCCAGCCCAGCAGACCCCAGGAGTGACAATTCACTGGCATCTCACCCCTTCCTCAGGCGGAGGACCCCAGAGGAGAAGGCAAAGTAGCTTCCCTGCCCCAGTGCTTGTGGGACCAAGAACGCTCGGAGGGCAGCCATGGTGTTTCACCGGCCACAGCAGCTCTGCTCCTCCCTACCCCCAAAAATCAGCATTTCAGTAATGCTAAAACCTGCCAAGCCCAGCCAGAGCAGGCGGCTGCGCAGGCTGCGGACGCGCCACAGCCACCGGCTGTCACCCGCCACGTGACAGCCCCACTCCCGACTGGGAGGGACAGAGGACAGCTGAATTATTTACATGACCCTTTTGGTGGAACAGAAGGGCTCGAAAGCACTAAGTGCAACAAAGAGGGTTAAGAAAGGAAAGGAAGATGGCATCTAAACAAGTAAATACATTTACCTCCGAGGTCTGTGGGGACTTCTGCAGCTGGGGGGTTCTGGAAAAGATGGAGACACACAAGACCTGACATCTGCAAATAGCAACTGTGGTTAACTCCACATCTGTGCCCCCAGGAGAGAAATGCTCAGTAGGAACAGTATGGAATTAAGAGGAAGGGATGGAGTAAGGCTTGGCTGTGAGTCCTGGGGCACTGCTGCAGATTTCAATGCCACAGGAGGTAAGAGTGTGGATACACACAGCCAGACCTCGAGCCCACCTTGCCCTTTTATTTTTAACACCCATCACCCACAACTCCCACTGGTAGGAGGCAGCACCGTGAGTAGGGACGTGGCTAGGAGGAGTGGAGATTCAGCCAGCTGGGGAGGGCAGTGGCATGGCACAAACACACAAACATCACTGGAGAAATGCACCCAAAAACAACTGCTGGAGATAAGCAATGGGCACAGGAGGAAAGCACCCCCAAAAAAATGGGCCCTGCCAATGGCTGGGGGGTTCAAACTGGATGGTTCCTTTCAACCTAAACCACTCTGTGATCCTATAACACCGGCACATCTCCCTCACTTCCTCCCACTCTCAAAACACCATTCATAATTATTTAACCATTTGGACCTGTGTCACATCCTGGAAATCCCAATGTCTCACTCAAACTGGGCTGTCAGCTCTATGGCAGGACGGAGAACCATGGGACTCTTACAGTCCTGCATGTACACACCATCTCATCAGGGTTGTTTTTGGGGGTGTTGGAGAATGGAACCAGGTCCAGACCCACTCCAGGAGGGCAGGAAAGATCACCCATAGCCACAGCTGCACAGAAGCAGCTGTAAACAAAGCTCTGCTCAGCATCATCCGAGGCATCCTGCACCACTCATTCTCAGCTGCTCTCCTCTATAACAAGAGGACATGTTTCATTTGTAAGTCAAATTTCCTGCCCCTGGTTCAGAGCAGCCCTGGGGGCACTACCCCCACAAGGGCAGTGAATAAGCTCCAGCAAGCCTGATCCCAACCAGAGCTGAGGTTCAAAAAAGAGCTGGGATTAGCATCTTGAATTTCAAGTACCATTTAAAAAATCCTATTAAGACATGGAGCTCTTGTTCTGTAGAGCAGTGACCGCCCTGCATCCCCTCCTCTGCTCCAACAATGCCAGCTCTTTTTTTATTAATCCTTCTTTTTTATCATCCGTGGCAGACTTTAGACACTGTATTAAGATGGGAATAACCAACCCAGGCTATTAATGAGGCAGTAGAGAGGAAACAAGTTCAAATGCTCCTGACTCTGTGTCCACTGCAGCATCTTGCTCCTCCCTGGTGTCTACCACCACCAAGTGTGTAAATCCATGATGCCTCACTCACTGCAGTCCTGCCAGGGGGCACCCACTCAGATTCGGGGCATCTGGATGCTCAAAAGCATTCCTCCATCCCCAGGAGTCCCCAGGAAGAATGCTGCACACTCAGCATGAGGCTGATGAATAAGGAGCAGCAGCAGGAGTGAGGCGAAAACACATTTTATTTTTCTCAAGGCGTATTTAAAGGAACAGAGAAATTTTAAAATACTCCATGGCATCACATCTCAGCCAGTGCTGGCTGCCAAGAGGACATTCATGAGGCTCCTTTTTACTACTATTATTAAAAAGCCTGTTTTTCAATCCCATTTCACAGCCTGTGCTGGTGGTGGAGACAGAGCCCCATGTTTGGGTGTTTTCCAGGCAGAGCGGGGAGGCAGCTCTGGGGGGAAGTCTCTTCCTCCCCCAGGATCCACAGCCACCCCGGGCATCTAACAGTCATTCTGGGCATTCAGAGCTGCCCAATACCCCAACAGCCACTCTCAGTCCCTTGCTGGCATCACCCCAGCTCCATCCTCCTGGTGTTTTTCAGACCAAACTAAACTCCCAGCCAAGTGATCCTGATGGGAGCTCTAATGCTCGACCAGACTGGACACCCACAGTCATCCCCAATGCCCCTCGCTCTACGGCAGGGTCCTCCCCACGGGACAGACCCCTCTCGCAATCCCAGGCAGCTCTGCAGCCCCAACCGTGAAGTAATTAAAAAAAAAAATCCACACACAAAAACAACAATAACAACAACAACAAACAAACAAACAAACAAAAAACCTCCACCACCAACAAGAAGAAAAAGCATTAGAGGGAGGACCAGGGGGTGGCACGGGGCGGGGGCTGAAGCAGCACTCCGGGATTTCGCGCTCTGCCCCTCCGGGCACTGCCGCTGTCCCCAGAGCCCGGCCCCACGCGTGAGCAGCAGCAACCCCGCGGTCCCGAAGGTGCAAGAGGGGGCCGGGGCACGAGCAGAGGGGCGCACCGGAGGCTCCTCCACCGATGCACCACGCGCGCAGATACCGCCACCTCCCACCGCCCGCGCCCCGGGACCGCGAGGAGCTCGGGGCCTCCGCGGGACGAAGGACCGGCTGCGGCCACACACGAAGCCCGAAGCCTCCCGGACAACCCGGGTCACGGCCCTGGGGGCACCTGCCGGGTCTCTCGCGATGCAGCCACCGCAGGCACTCTTCGGCCCCGCCGCAGCGGCTGCGCCGGAGCATGAACACGCAAAACGGGAGCGGAGCGGGGCGGGCGCGGCACGGCCCCGGGTGAGCACGGCACGACCCCGCCGCCCGTGGACAGCCCCCGCCCGCACCGGTACAAATACACGTCCGTATCCGGTCTTCCCAGCGGTGATGGTGCTCAGCCGCCGCGGCCCCCCGGTACCGCGCACATTGCCGCTCGCACCGCCCGGCGCCGGGGAGAACCGGACCGGCCCGCGGCAGTGCGGAGGGCGCAGGCCGCAGGACCCCGCTCCCACCCCGACACCCCGGCGATGCCTTGCTGGGAGCAGGGGGCTCATCCTCTGCTCCCAGCCCCTGCCTAGCCCC
>VZRR01006555.1:47141-67454 GCA_013398015.1 Oreocharis arfaki | reverse complement strand
TGCTAACCTCGCACTGCCCCACTCAGCCCGCACTGCCCCGCTTACCCCGCACCCCCCACTCTGCCCCGCTCACTCCGCACAGCCTCTCCCGGCCCCCCAAAGCAGAACTCAGCCGGGGCTCCGGGCGCGGCTCTGGGGCGCGGCGTCCCCTGGCGGCTCCAGCCGGAACCTGCGGAGTCGGTTCCCGGTACCCCCGGTACGCTCGGAGCGGGAGAGAGCGGGGCGGGGTTCGGGCTCCCTTCCCGCTCCTCCAGGAGAGCTCATCCCCCTGGGACAGCACCGACGGGTTACACCAGGGCCGCCCCAACGTTCCCATACTATCCCAAGCGTGTTCTTCCCCAAATTACCCGTATCCATCCCTTTCCCACCTTTGCTTCCTCTCTAAAACATCCCATAATAAACTCTGTGCAGTCCTTCACATCCCAAACGTGTTTCATTCGCCCAGACAGCCATAGCCCCTCTCTCTCCAACGGTGCTTTCACACCAGGGCCCTGGGCTGAGGCTCTACCTGGACAGGGTGTCCCTTCCTCTGTGTCCCACATTTGGGTCCCTATCTGCCCTCGCGCCTCGGTGCTCTCCCTGTTTTGTGTGGATGGGACTTGTGTGGGGTGGGTTAGTCCTGGAAGGGACCCAGCTAGGCACTATTTGGGCTCCCCTTCCCACCAGTGTCTGACCATGCTCCCTTCCAGGTGGGCAGAGGAGCTTTATTGCACATCCCACCAGTGGGATAGTTCCCGGCACCAGGAACTGGCTTAATTCACTCGTGACAGGAGTACTGTGGACTTCAAAAACAGACATCACCCCTCTTCTGTCACCCTCATGAGCTCTTCCCACAGCCCAGACTGGGAGTCCACCTTCTCCTTGCTCTGTCCCCTTCTTCTGTGGAGGCTGGACACATCAAGGTGTCTCTCCTGCCACCAGCTCCCCTCAAGAGCAGTGCAAATTCCATCCCCAAGCCCACACTTGCACACACAACTCACCTCATCCAGGAGAAGCTGCAGCAGTGGGTGCAGATTGCCCAAAGTCCTGCCTTGTGCCAGCACCTCAGCGCTCGAGCACTTCCTCAGCACCTTCTCTAACTGCCCTTGGGATCCTCAGGGATGGCTCTTGTCATAGCATGTGCTGCCATACCCCTGCCACAGGCTGCTGGTTGTTTCTCATGCCCACTCAAGCCCAATGCTCCCAGGAGGAGCCTCCTCCTCTTCCCAGGCAGCTGCTTCACTGCCTCACACAAACCTGGATCCTTTTGCATGATGCTGCCCTTGGCTTTCCTAGAGACCGGGGACCATCAGGGTCAAGGCTTCCTGCAGGGGAAGGGACCAGCTCCCTCACAGAGATTTGAAACTCCTGCTCCCAGCACATACATGTATTAGCTTGAAAACCAGCTCCTTGCATGCCAAGAAGTGGAACAGGAACAGGTTTTTTGGCCACCACCATCCAGCTGCCTTTAAAGAGCTCTGATGTCAAGGGACATCCATGTGCACCTCAGCTGGGAGTGCAGGAGCAGGATCCCATTGTGCTGAGAGGTCTCATTGGTGGAAATGGGCAAGCATTGGGCACAGCTTGGTGCTGGGCACAGCTCAGGTGACGGCACAGCATTTCTCCTGTTGGTGCTGCACTTATTTACTGCAACTTGTTAGGGCAGGGGCTCACTCCACCCCAGTGAGGGGGACACAGACCTTGTTGCTGTGAATCACTCCAGTGCCAGAGATAGTCTCAACCATGGAAGGATGTACAAAGCCACCATCATACTGCAAGGGAAAGACCTTGTCTGGTGTCAGATCAGCCCTCCAGTGCCCACCATGAGGTTTCATCTCCCCTAATACCTCTCAGCACCCTGTTGAGGGAAGAGGCCATTCCCAACATGTGTCCCACACTCTCCATGCTCTGGCTCCTTGTGTCACATACTCTCCATGCCCAGCCTCCCCCAAGGCAGGTGAGACAAGGATGAATATTCTAGACCCAACTCCCTGTCCTTGTCACTCCACAGAGCCAGGACACCACGCTCTGATGGCCCCAGCTGAGACTGGGGATGAGCCCAAGCATGCTTTTGGCTATTGCCAAACTGGAGCACCTTCCCATATCAGAGCTAAGGCTAACAGCTCATCCGGCCTGTCCCCTTGTGCCACTACTGTGGCCCCATGCTTGGCTCTCTCCATACTGCCACAGCTCAGCAGGCTGGGCAGATGTCTGGTACTAACACCGGCCTACCAGAGCAGGACAGGTCCACACTATCCTCCACCCCAGACCTTGAGCATGGCCACCCCACCTCCATCTGAAGGACCTTTTTAGCCAGATCTCATCAAGAGGCTCATGAATAAACATTTTCCTCCTCTTCTGAGCTCCATGGAGTGCTATGGAAGCCAACATTCCCACTTTGAAAACTTCTCTGCCTGCTACACAACAGCATTTTCCATTTCCAGACCCAACAGCTTCCCACCTCCAGGGAGGCCTGCAGGTCCCTTCTGTGCTGGCTGCCACCACCCCCTCAGGGCTCTGCTATGTGGCAGGAGCTGAGACAAGAAACAGAGCAGGATTTGATCCGAACAGCTGAGACATGGCTGTGGGGTGACCAGTCTGCTAAGAGCCCTGGGGATGCAGGAGCTCATGGAGAGGGTCAGACAGCTCCTCACTCAAGCTCCAAGCAGCAGGGTCTTGCAAATCCAGGGAGCCAGAGGCACAGCTCGCTGGAACAGCACCTCTGCCTGCAGTACTCAGCATATGGATGGACTTTCAGGTGTCAGGCAGCCCAAAATGAAGCATAGAAACCCAAGAATACACGAGGAATTACAGAGGTGTTTTGAGCAGAGGCTGCAGAGGATGGCTGGTGCAGCTGCAGCAGATCCAAGATCGATCCTGTCATTCTCGAGGACTTGCCTCCATCAGGAGAGACAGAACCGCAACTGCCAATGGAAGAGTTCAGACAGGCACAAGGGGGTGCAGAATAAATCTTCAACTGAAACACAGAGAAAAGCAAGTGCTGGGCTCGGAGTGAGGCTGACAGCGTGAACATGATGGAAATCCAGAGCACGGCCCTAAGCCGGCAGCTTGGCTGCAGATCAGAAACCACCTGAAGCTGCTCATTCATTCATTTTCAGTTACTGCTGTCACTTCAGGGACACTATTCCTTTTGGAGGGACAAGACAGAGATCCTAGAACAGCTGCCGGAAGTAATTCGTCGAGGATTAGGCTGGAAAGCTGTTCATGGAGGAACAGACCAGAGTCACAGAGCACATCAGTGCTGAGGGAGCCAGGGAGGCATTCTCCATCCCAAGAACACAGGCCAAGTCCTGTCGCATAGGAGAGACAGGATCTCAGAGGCAAGGAAGGGATGAGTCGGATGGGCCACTCCACACTACCTCCCTGCAAGGGAGACTCACTCCACATCTCACTCAATGCCCACAGGGAGATGCCAGGGACGGCAGGAGCAGAGGAGGGAAAGGTCCATATGACCATAGTCACAAGCGGATCCAGCTGGAGGTTCCCTCTCCCCACTCAAGGGAAGCAGATATGTCAGTGGTGATTGCTCCAAATGCTTGTCTCCATGCCAACAGTCGTTAAAAGTTGCTTTTGGACAGCTATCTGCAATCCCATGTGTCCAAGGAGGGGAAGATGCTGCCCCACGGTCTTTCCAAGGACAGGTCTCCTGTCCCCACTGTGGGGCAAGTTCATATCACCAAACAGGGAGATGATGTTGGGAGGAAGGGGAACTGTGCCATGACTTGCAGAAGCTGAGNGGGGGGAAGGGTGGGAATTTGGGAAGAGCCATGTGCTGTGGCTTTGAAAAAGTCAAAATGGGACAGAAGAAAGTAAACAAAGGAAAAAGAGAGGTGACCAAGGAGAAGGAGAGGCAATCCAGACCCTTTAAACATATCTGTGGTGGAAAAAATCAGACATTATAAGGGCTCGGTATTTCCAGCAGCAGTAGGAAAACTGGCCATTCCCTTGTCTACAGCTTGTCTGGTCTCTCATTCCCAATCCCATGTCCAGAGCTGTAAGAGCATCATGGCGCTTACAAGAACATGAGCAGAGGGAACAAGATCTCCCAGGCAGTGGCAGAGTGGGATAGGAAGCCCCCAGAGAAACAACAGCCACCTAAAAGGAATCACAGGCTCTCTCCACCTCCTCATGCCTCCCAGCAGCAGCCTGACAACACGCTCAGGTGCAAGCTGCCACTGCCAATGCTCTGCACAGGAAAATTTCCTATGGAAAAAAGAAAGCATATGATAGTGATGATCTGTATTCTCTGTCTTTATGTAAGGAACAGGTTGAAAAACATCTCTCAGGTTTTTCACAGATAAGCATCTCTCATCTGTTACACTGCCTGAAGAAAAACTCTGCATTAGACCTTGATATTCAGCTTGACCTTCCTGGCTTTCTAAGGTCACATTAAGTCATGGGAAACACACCTTTCCCACCTTCCCAAAAGCTGATCCTCTCATTCTCAGATCTGGAAAGCTTGAAACAACCCAGAATCGCACGCCTCCAAGGCAAGTTTCACACATTGTAGAAATCCTGCCAACTGTTGTGAAAGTCAGATGATTTTATTTTTAAGTACAAGAACTTGTGAATAAATTATAGAGAAGTCTGATTCCATCAGTCCTTTCTGATATTCTGTGTTACTCTAGAAAATTATTTTGACAGATGAGAGAGAAAGGGAAGCATCTCCAGCCTACACAGCACTAGGGTTCACTTAAAAACCTGCTCGAACCAAAGCAGTGAGGGATATTCAATCAAACCAAAGCAATCATTCCAGTGCAGGAACAGGGCACATGGACACTTACTTCTTGACTGATCCAATGAAGTGGGATTATGCTCAGGTCAGCTTTACTCTGACATGCATTGAAATATTGGCATTAACTGCAGAGAACGTGGGCTGCACCTTGGGAGGACAATGAGCATTAATAAAACAGCAGCAGAGGGTGAGAGGCAAAGCAGCCCAGAACTTCCCTTTGCTGCCAGGAGCCTTCCTCTGCTACTCCAACTCCATGGCTAAAATTAAAACATATGGATGCAACAAACAACCTCCAGCAGTGATTTAATAACGACCACTTAAACCCTGGGGTGCAAATAAAATACTCCTCCCCTCCCCACACACCAGACAGGGGCAGGACAAATCTCTGTAGGACACTAGTCCTGCTGCAGCTCCTTCTGCCCAGAGCTGGCAGCTCCACTGTGCACACATCCCAAACCCCCTGTCTTGGTGCACATCTCCCCCGTCCTTCCCAAACATCCCTCTTGATGCACATCCCAGAGTCCTTACCAAATACCCCTCAATGCAATGTCCTCCCCAAAATCCCCTCCTGGTACACATCCAAACAGCCTTCTCCAACATTCTTCCTTGTGTCCTTCTCAAACAACGCTCCTGGTACACATTCCCCATCCCAGCATCCTTCACAAAGGAAGGATGCAACCCCTGGTGCACATCCCCAGTCCTGGAATGGGGCCAAGCTCAAGCGCCATTTGAGGTGTCCTGGCAAGTTCCCAGTTTGAAGTTATCACAGCCCAAATCTTCCTCCATTGAGACCAAACCCCATTCCTGCAGTCTGACTTTGGTGGGAAGCTGTTCCAGTCACAGGAATGACTCATCTCTAGGTTTTCTTTTTCTGTTACATTTACAGTGGAAGTTCTAATGGATGTTGATTTGCATCATGCAGGCTCTGTCAACTGCCCACAGCCTTTTCCTCCACCAAACTATCATTCCTGCCATTCCCTTTTGTTTGCAAAACTCATTTAATTCAACACTGGAAGGCCCTGAAGGCCTTTGGGCTGACTCCTGCCCCTACGAAGCCCAAAGCACCGGTGAGGCTGCTGGATTCAGCCTTGGAGAGATGCCCATTCAGCTGGAAGTTCAGCTGGCTCTCAAAAACCCATCATAGCTCCAGTCTGCTCAAAAGAAGCAGCAGACAATGCCCCAGAGAAACCAGCTACACTGCTGCAGCTGGTGTAGCCAGAGCTGGGGGGCTGCCAGCCATGCACAAACCCCTGAGTCTCATTGCTAGACCCACTCTGGGACCCCCAAGAATCTGCAGCAATTCCTGGTCTGTGCCTGCTGCAGGCTCCTCCTGCCCTCCCCCTTCAGTTCAGGGTTCCCCTGTCTCGTTAACTCGTGCCCACTCGAGTCCAAGCTCTTGTGCACCCGCAACAGTCCTTCCTCTCACTTCTCCTGCTGAGTTTCCCTGTATGAGCACCCCTCCAGCGAGAACTGTAAGGACACTTCCATGCAGTGAACTCCTCATGGCTCCAGGGAGGGCACTGGTCTCCCCTCCTGCCTGTCCCCAGTGCCCATCTCCTGTTCCATCTCTCCCCCTGAGCACATTTGGTGAATGCACGACCTCACTCCAGCCACAGAATCATAGACTCATGGAACAATTTTGGTTTGAAGAGATCCTAAAGCTCATCCCATTCTAATCCCCTGCCATGGGCAGAGACAAATTCCACTAATGCTCCAAGTCCTGTCCAACCGGGCCTTGAACACTTCCAGGGATGGGGCAGCCACAGCTGCACTGGGCAACCTGTGCCAGGGCCTCACCCCCCTCACAGGGAGGAATTTCTTCCCAATACCCCACCTAACCCTGTCCTCTGTCAGTTTCAAGCCATTCCCCCTTGTCCTGTCACTCAAGGCCCTTGTAAATGGTGTCTCTCCATCTTCCTCCTCAGCTCCATTCAGGTACTGGAAGGCCACAATTAGGTCACCCTATAGCCTTCTCTTTCCCAGGCTGAATAATCCCAATTCTTTCAGCCTTTCATCATAGGAAAGGTGTTCCATCCCTCTAATCAACTTGGTGATCTCCAGTTCCAGCTGTGCACACCTGGTGGAAGCATGACCTCCTCTCCAGGCCAGACTCCTTGGCAGGCTCAGAGCACAAACGCCAGTTGTGACTAAAAGATCAGTGATACTTCCATGTGTGTACATGTATATGGAAATCTGCTAGTTTAATTTATAAAAGGGCAAACCCAAAGAGCATTTGCTGAGGGGTCTCTTAAAACCAGCTTTTTCCAGCACCACTTTATTCTGTCATGCCAAGGAGGCTGCAAGCTCAACAGTGAAGAACTGCAAACAGTCTCTTACTTTGGAAGAATTGCTTGCTTGGTTCAAGTAATTTCTAAGTTTAAAATTTTCCTCTCAAATTTCTCTATTCAGAGTTTTAAGTAGCAAAATAATATAATTATGTAAAACTTAGTGTATCTCACACTCAGTACACTAAATCTTGACATATAACTCGGCAACGAGTCACTAACCCAACCTCATCAGAAAATTCCACTCTAACAGGATCCGTCATTGGCATCATCTCAATCAAAAAGGTGTTTTGTTACTTTATGGATAAAAAAATTATTCTCGTAACCTTTTAACTCCATCCTGAGAAGCATTCAGAGAGATGCAGTTCAGCTTCTGGTGATAAGCACCACAAAAACACCCAGAAGGTGGTGATAAACACACAACGTGAATAATGATTAAAATAAAGAGATAACAAGTGCTACGTACTCACCGAATGCTTTTCATCCTGGGTCAGTCATTACAGACCATGACACAACAGAGATTAGTTCTGCTGCTCCAGCACTGTGGTAACTCGCAGAGTCATCACATCAGCACTAGGCACATCACCCAGCTCCAGGACGAGGACACTATTCTGCTGCACAGGCCACACTTCCAACACATCCTGGTAGCCTCCTCCATCAAAATGAGGCGCAACAGACAAGGAAGGTGAACAGAAGTCCCCTTACAACTGAAACTGCCAGACCGATTCAAGCTGCCAGACAGATCTAGGAACTACAGCAAAGGTCAAGGAAAAGCAAACTCTGAGAGTTGCTGACTCCTTTTTGAAGTTCGTTTTCTCATTGAAGACTGAGACAACCTCAAAATGGCAAGAAGGGAGTGAGGAAGACAGTGGAGCACCAGGGAGTAAGGAGATGTTCTAACAATCACACACATGGCTGCAACCATGAGTCTCATGTTCCCTGTGAAGGAGGAACACGCAGAGCAAAAGGAAGATGGCCAATTCGTATTTCATATCCTGCCTCTGAATTCTAAATTCAGAGACACATTCAAACCTGCATGGTCTCAGCTTGAGATTTTTCTTCCAATCCTTTGTTTGGAACAGAAAACACACGGAAATGTGACTCGTGCACAAACCAGCATAGCACTGTCAGTCTGCAGGGAGCTATGTTCCTCTGAACTTGAGACAGAAATAAAAATAGGAGAAAAAAACTGAGAAAAGAACAGGAGAAGAAACTGGGTAAAGAGTGGGTAAACACGACCTTCCCCAGGAAGCACCAGAGTGTTCTGCAATCAGAGATGCAAAAACAAACCACCAACAAACATCAACCTCAAATGAACAGCTTGAACAGTTCAAAGTTCAGCTGCTGTGCAAATGTTATCAGCTGCTCTCACTGTCTGCAAACCTTCCAGCCCCAGACAAAGCTCTGTGGTGAACTAAAGGGAAAGTGGGTTTTCAATTGTATTCCTGAACAAAGAAATTTCCCACTCACCACTGCACAGCCAGACCTTATGAGCACACACAAGGAAATGCAGAATGTAATCCTTTTGTCCAGTTCTCCATCTGTCTTCCTTTGCTTTAATTTCATATATTACATGTGGCAGAGAGCTCTCTCTCTAGGAATGAATCAGTCTTAAGGCAGAGGTGGATGGATGAATTTTACTATTGATTGCCCTGTACACAATAGCTAACAACGATTATCAGCACTTCTCAAGAAGTTATCTACTCATTCCAATAATCTCAAACAGCATCCATGCCTTGACTTTCAACATCACCCTCTTCTCTAAGAAGAAAACTAAATATACCAAGTCATGTCAATTTTTCTCATTATATCCTTTTCAATCCCTGAAAAGGCGTTACAGGGTTCACGAGTTCCACACCAGTATTTCAGAAGAAATGTGAAAAATTGGCTGTACTGTTATAGCCTGGTAACAAAGGGCCTTGAAAAATGGGGCTCCTTCCACAAATACCTGTGGAAATGCAAATTCTGGGTCTGGAGGTGTTACAGGCTCCCTCCCCCACCCAGGGAAAACAACAAAGGAAGGGCTTCTGAAGCTTCCAGGCACCAGCACTGGGACTCCTGCTGAGCAGTGGGAGCTTGTGTTGGAGGAAGATGCCAAGTGTTCCAAGCAGCAGAGGTGACGCTCACGGCTCCAGTGACTGGGGCACAGTAGAGGTGGAAGTACTGATGAGGTCCTGAGGAAGACTCTCCCGTGCTTCCTGCATCCGGCGCCGTGCCCGCTGGAAAGCCTCTACAACACAGAGGGGACAGCAGGCCAGAATGCATAAGACAGCCTCAGGGAAGGGGAGAGATGTGTCTTTCCAGTCAGTATAATCTCTCCTGGTGCAGGATCCCACTTCCTATGAATAAGTTCCACCACCAAAGCACCTGGTGCTGCTCCACCCACTGTACACAGTGGGATCAGAGACAGAGCCTGTGCCTCAGTGCCACCAGCCCTGCTTAGTGCCAGGCAAGACTGGGTAGCCCAGTCCAAGCTGTGCCCCCACACAGTGGCTATCCCTCCTGCCTGCTCAGAGCTGATGCCTCCTGAAGTTTCCAGCTCAGAGCAGAACATTTAACCTCTGACATGGACTCTGAGAGGTCACAGGGAGGGGAATTGCCCCACAGTAACGGCTTCTCCTGAAATATCCTACCCACTCTGTAAAAAGGGGACAAAAGTGAGCCAAAGCTCACCAAGACAGAATGACACTGAAGGCCCTACCCAAAACATTGTAGACAGAGCTCTGCTGGCTGAAGCCTCCAAGTCGGTCCAGTACACTCTGCATGCGCTGCCTCAGGGCACTGTTCTCCAGAAAGGCTCTGCACAGAAGCACAGCAGCAGGTCAGGGCTGCCAAAACCAGCACAGGAGATGGAGTTTATGGAGCTCATACTCCCTTTGCTGCACTCACTTGGACTGCTGCAGGCAATAAAGCCGGAATGTGACGCTCCCTGTGGTCTCTGTCCGGAAACCAAAGCGGCTCAAGTGCTTTCCCTGCAGGGATGGCAGAGGTTAGAGTAACCCTACGGTAAAAACAAGCGTGTTCCACCACAGCACAAACTCCTGTGGGCACAGTCTTCCATTCCCTGCAAGGCTGGAAAGGGCACATAGTTCCAGGCTGTGTTGAGGGCAGCACCTAAACACTTGCAAGCTGACAAGTGCAGTGCTGGGGGAGGGTTTCAACAACTGCATCAGGGCTTGTTCCAAAGCTACCACTAACCACCCTGCTCATTACACCAGCAGCCACCTCTGCAACTTTCTGAAGAACATGAAATTTCTACCTGCCTCACATCCATCAGCTTCTTGCTTCAGGAAGCTGTTCCAGGCACAATACAGCCCAAATTCCTCATAGAAACCCAGGAGAAATCTACAGCTGGTACCAAATGCTGACCTGACAAACGCTTTACAGGCAGGGGTAAGCCAAGGCTTTGGTCCATGCTCCCCTACTTCTCTAAGCTGCTCTCCCCTCAGAAGGCACAGCTCTGCTTCAGTGTTTGCCCATTCCTCTACTCAGGATCACAAGACTCACAGAGGAGACATTTCTTTAGTGAGAGGGACAGGACCAGCAGCTCATCCTTGTTCAAATCTAGTCCAGGCTGTCCACGGACACCTGAACCCAAAAGCATAATGCACCATGTCCTGGCAAGAGGCTGCTCTGCAGCTGAGCCCACCTTGAAGGTCGATGGTACCCGGATGTAGGTTAAGTCTTCCAGCTCAGGAGATCCCCCAATGAAAAACCTCCTCATTTCAGCGACAGTTCCCAGCTCCGCAGGACGCCAGGTAGGGATGGTGAGCATGTGGACACCTGGCCCAGGACAAGAGGACAGCTTAGCTGCTGTGACCTGCGATTTATTCAGTCACAGAGGACAGCAAAGGCAGGTGGATACCTGCTGACCTGACCCAGGGCTGTCTAGAAAGGGAAACACTGCACAGTATCAGAAATGTTATAAAAGCTTTTTCCCAATGAGTCAGCCCATATTAGTCACACCGCCAGTGCTGAAAGTACCCCCTGCCCAACAGCAGCATCTCCTTATAATACATGGGGGTCACTCCTAGATCTCACATGCGACACAGAGGGCTACTGCCAGTGTAAAGATGGATGTGCAGCATCACCCCAGAGCTTTATCACACCACACACTGCGATGGCAGTATCAAAGGATCAAGGACAGCAACTCAAGATGTGCCTCACATCCTTCTTTGCTGCCCCCCAGACAGCTGACTGCTCCCTTCAGTACACCAAATCCCTGGGACTGGCTGAATCACTTCCCAAGAGGACCACTCAACTCATTCTCCCAGACAACTAACACAACATCCCAAGGATGCTTTACCTGGAGATGCTGGCAGCACCAAGGACCCATATCCTTCCACACGATACCTCTGCCAGAAATCCAGGGATAGGACCTCAAAGTACAGAACAGGCCACTGAGGGAGACTGTCTGCAAGATGAGAAGCAGGTGACAGCTTTGGGAAGGAGACTATCACTGAGAAAAAGAATGCTAAATGCCCAACTCCGCTAGTAGGAAGCCAAAGAATCAGAGAATCATTTAGCCCGGAAAGACCTCCAAGATCATTGAGTCCAACCTGTGACCAATCCCCACCTTGTCACCCAGACTAGAGCACTGAGCGCCACCTCCAGTCGTTCTTTGCATACCTCCAGAGATGGGGACTCCATCGCCTCCCTGGGCAGCCCCTTTTAACGCCTGACACCAATTCTGTGAAGAAATTCCTTCTGGTGTCCAGCCTGAACCTCCCCTGGAGCAATGTGAGGTTGTGTCTTGAGCTGCCCCTTGCTCCCTGGGAGCAGAGCCCAATCCCCAACTGGCTCTACTCTCCCGTCAGGCAGTTGTAGAGTGAGAAGGTCCTCCCTGACCCTCCTTTTCTCCAGGCTGAGGCCCCCCAGCTCCCTCAGAATTCCTTGTGCTCCAGACCCTTCTCCAGTTCTGTTCCCCCTCTGGACACACTCCAGCACCCTTGCACCACAGTCCTTCCTGTATTTCTTCCATAATGACTAACAAAAATTTGTGGTTGATTAGTTTCCCCTGTAAAAGTTGAACCCTCAGATTTGAGGCTGAAAACAGAATTATTGATGTTAAAAATTAGGGAAAATTCTTTAAGAGCAAGTCCAGACTGCACTGTCAATTATCTTAGAGCAGACAAGACAATCTTTCGTGAATGATCTGAAGCCAAACAGGGGAACCTGTTTATCTCTGGCCTTTCCCACTGCTATTGGGGGAATATTAACTTGGATTCTCCTACATCTCTCCAAGCATTTCTTTTTTTCCACAGTGAAACAAACTCATTGTGCTTCTTCTAGTCTGAAAATTCATTAGTGTTGGTTGAATACCCAAATCCAAAGTGTACATTGGATTCAAGTGGCAAGGCATGCCACAGCGCTGTCCCTAGCAATTGTATCACCAGAGCAACAGGACTGGTGAGGAAGCAGCAGGAACAGGCAGCAGAGAAGCCCAGCTTAAAACAGCTGGAGTTTCAAAGTGACATGAACTATATAGGCATTATACACGTCACTGAGCACGTCTACGAATGTAAGACTCTGCACAGAGTTTTACTTGTATACAAAAAAAGTTGCCTGGTTCTCCTGCTGCAGCATCCCAGGGCTCTGTGCAGCACACCAAGCATAGCAACATAGCCCTGCATGCCAGGTTTAAAGAGACAAGCCAAGATCCAAATAGTTTTCCAACCAGATAAAGCTGCCTACAGCCTGGAAACAGGGCAACATCAATGGATCCATAAAAATGCTAATGGATTCCTGGGCAGAGCAAACACAGGATGTGTCCAGGGGTTGTGTAGTTACAGGGTGAACTTTTGTTGAACCAGAAACATTTCCCTCTGTCCTTTCATCTCCAACAGGACAGACAGCATGATGGCTACAGTGAGACCAAAGGATTTCAGAGTAACAAGGAACCACACCTTCATCTTCTTGGGTATAAAACATCTCCACAGTGAAGGGGTAGCAGAAGTATGCCACATTATCCTAGAAAAAGAACAGGGCAGAGATCAGATTCCTGGGCAAGAGAATTCATCACCGGCATTGCACAGGGCATAGAGAGCAGGGAGAAAGGAACTAATGGTAGAAAGCAGCTAATACTGCCCAAAAAGATCAACCTAACAAACACTTGGCTGCAGGATGGACCTGCACACGCTCCCTAGTGCCATGCTGATGGAATAGGCTGTTGAAAATAATGGAAAAGGAGAGTGACGCACCTCAAACGAAAACTCTGTCACTTGCATAACTACTGAGCAGCCACATAAGCACAGTACCTCAAACAATGGTATTACTGAAATGTTGTATAATAATTGTTTGTAATATGAAAACATATAAAATATATTAAAAAGCTGATAAAATACAAATTTTGTAAGAGAGTAGCTGGACATAGCAATAGAACCAACTTCCTGTATAAGAGGAGGCTTCATTTTTGGAAGTCAGTGTAGAGTCTCTGCACATTCCTGCCCCAGGCAAGCTGGAACAATGCTTGGTTAACTCAAGAGCATTGGGGAACACAGAAATCAAAGCTCCAAAGGCAATCAGCCAGCAAGAATGAAGAAAAAAGTGAGGTTCCAGAAAATCTCCAAGCATTTCTTTTATTTGGTCTAGTTTTATTTGGAGTAGTTTCATTTGGACATGATGGCCCTTTGAAAAAATGACAAGTGTAATTAGAATAAGGAGAATCCCAAACATGCTATGCTCTTGAAAGGAGCCCTCAACTCAGGACTTCTGCTGAATGTATCTGTAGTTTGTTATACATGCTCCACTCCAGAGACTGCCTGTTCAAATTACTCTGCAGGTCTGAAAGTGTCCTTACCCAGCCCACTGTCTTGGTGGCACAGGTCTGCGTCACTCCCGAGAGCTGCTGGAATGGGGAGCTTGACCACTCTGAGGGGACAGGAGAAGATGAAGGCTTGGGGTGAGACCAAACTCACAAACCAGAGCAACTCAAAGCAGAATGTCAGTCCCTGATGACTGGAGTAAGAAAATACATCACCCACCCTGACAATCACAGAATGACAGAAT
Organism: Oreocharis arfaki; assembly: GCA_013398015.1. Classification (NCBI taxonomy): domain Eukaryota; kingdom Metazoa; phylum Chordata; class Aves; order Passeriformes; family Paramythiidae; genus Oreocharis; species Oreocharis arfaki. Next base: position 53,426 of record VZRR01006555.1, on the reverse strand, counting down.
CATGAAGGTTGGAAAAGCCCTCCAATATCATCGCGTTCAACCCCCACCTTGTCAACCAGGCCAGAGCATTGAGTGACACGTCCAGTCACTCCTTGGACACCTCCAGGGATGGGAATTCCACCACTGCCTTGGCAGCTCCTTCCAATGCCTGACCACCCTTTCCATGCAGAAATTCATCCTGATGTCCAATGTGAACCTCCCCTGGTGCAACTTGAGGCTGTTTCCTCTTGTCCTGTTACTTGTCTGGGAGCAGAGCCTGACCCCCACCTGGCTGCACCCTCCTGTCAGGGAATTGTAGAGTGAGAAGGTCCCCCCTGAGCCTTCTCTTCTCCAGACAGAGCCCCCCCCCAGCTCCCTCAGCTGTTCCTCATATGACTTTTCCCTGTCCTGTTCCAGGCACTGCTCTTCAGAACACCCTGAACTGTCCATGAAAAGCATCGACTCATATCAAGAGAAAAGTAGAGCCTCATCTAAATGTACTGAGTAGCGGCAGTGGTATCTTGACAGATATATCCAGAGAGGGGAGCCAGAGCCATAGCTTTAGGAGGACTAAACATGCAGCAGGATATGCATGTCAGTGCTGGAAGCCTTATTTATCCATCGAAATTTAGTATGTTAATGTCAGCACAAAACATGATGACAAGCACTGAAATCAGACAAGGTCACTGTGGTGGGGAGACAGGAAGGCTCTTCTCTGCAGGGTAAAGAATGAAGTTTGGATAGACTGGTCACCACAACCTCCACATCCCAGCCTGAGCTGAGTTCTGCCATTTTAGCTCTGAAGGCCTCTGACTAGATCCCAGCCCCAACATTAATTTTTGCTGACTCCCAGCAGAGCTGGTCTAATGGACCAGCCAAAGACTGTTAAATCTCTTAAGCTGCTGGGATGTGGCTGGAAATGTGAATACTCACGGTTAGGCAGCTCCACGAAAAAATGCACATAAAGGTTGTCATACTCATAGCCCTGAGCTGAAACTGAGAAGAGAGAATGAACTTCAGCTGTTTGCTTCCACACAAACTCTTCCAGTGCTCACTGTAAATTTTTGGGAGAGCCACCACCAATAACCTCAAGGAAAATCAGTTACTGCTGGAAGCTTAGAAAAGCCACAGTCTTCAAAGTAACAGGAGATAACCCATAGAGAAGATTCCCTCCCCAGACTAGCCTTGCCCTTGTATCACTAATCACATGAGGGAGATCACACATTTAATTGGTTTCTTTGGGAAATTAATAGAGATTATAGCAGCCTGCTGCAGCATTTGTAACCTCCAACCTGTATATGCATCTCAAGGGATTAGTCTGCGGGAAACAGGGAGGAGAAGGAGGAAGTAAAGGATTCTACAGCCTCTTGAATCTAGGGATTCAAGCATCCTTGAATCATACCCTCAGCCATTCTAGCACACCCACATTACTGTTTAGAATAAGGACTCACCTATTTCTCCATTCACGAAAAGTCTCAGAGTACCAGGAAGAGGCTGGAAAAATTAGCAGATAAACAAGATAAGGAGCTCAACAACCACTGGTGCTACCTCAACAATTCCTTCCCAACAGCACCTAACCCAGGTATTTCATGGGTGTTTGGACATGAATGATTTACTGGCCAGGGAGGAGGCATGATTTCTCCTATCACTTCCAGAAGTGAACAGTCCCTCTGGAAAAAGTCTATAAAGAGACCAAATCCCCCAAAGCCCAGCCTGCAGGAATTTACTGTTCTGTAAATAGGTCTCTCACAGATGTCAAGATCGATATAACACACAGTGAAGTCACTTGCAGAAATCACAGTCCTGCTTCTGTCATGTTCCTGCATTTACCCAAGATGAGGGAGCAGGGGGAAGCACCGAGACTCTCTATCAAAGTATTGGAAAGCACAACTTTCACTGTTTGGCCAACAGTGTTTTGTTTGATCAAAAGAAGATTGCAGTTCAGGTAATTCAGTGAGAAGGGAAACTGCATGAGTCTGAGTGTGATACGGGCTGTTTACTTGCACAAAGTGGCACATAGAGCCGTTTGACACTGAAGAAGTTAACAGCAATCACTGTCTCAGAAAACATAAACCCTCCTTCCTTCTCAAAGTACTACAATCACAGGCCTTGAGGCACTGCACACAGCCTCACAGAGACTGTAGTGTTCAGCATGCCCTGAATGGGCAGGATGGATCTCTGCAGACCCCAAATCCACTGCAACTTGTCCCTTCTGACCCAATTTTCTGCTCAAAGCCACAAGGTAAAAACTGCCAACACCTCTTCCAGAATTAAATAGTCTCTGGAGACTGTGCTGCAAGTGGCAGCTGTGTGAGCCAGGTCACCAGGCCCCAGAGACAACAGAGCCCCAGTCCCTGCCAGTGTCTCTGGAACTCACCATTTCAAAGTCTGAGCCCACACGCCCATTGAGGTAATCCCTGTGCCGCCCGTACAGCTGGGAACACACACAACAACAACAACAACGAAAGTGGCATTTTGATTGTATCTGTTGTTATGTACTGCAAAAATTAGAAGTGTATATAATTTAAACTCAAATTGCTACCAGGCTTAGCACACGTAAGGTTATTACAGCAAATACAGAGCACATAAGCATCTAATGGAACAAAGATGCATAAGTGCTAACACTGCACAGAACTTCAGCTTCAGTTCTCCAAGGACAGTTTTAAAGGAAAAGAAGCTCTGAAGAATCAGGTCTTAAATGACATCTTAAAAACACAGGTACAAACTATTCCAAGGAAATGGACAGGTAGAGATCAGTCTAGTGAAATCACGATTTCCTTGGTGACCACAAAACCAACAAGGGAATGCATAAATAAGAAACTAACCAAAAAGTACTTTCATAGACTGTCAGAGCCAAAAAGGCAATTCGGAAAGATCAAGACATGAAATGAGATACCAATATCCTGGGACATTACAGGTAACAAGACAACACTTAATAAACATAAAGGCAGCAAGAGGAAGACTGAGGAAAGGGTTTGCCCACTGCTCAGAAGGGAAAGAAAAACACTAACAGGCGACACTAGGAAGGCACGGAGTTGGGTGCTTTCTTGCATCAGTTCTCACTCCCTAAAGCACTGCAGCCAGAGGCAGGACAACTACAGACAAGATCTTTATAAGGAATAAGGGATGAAGCAGGGAGTATTTGCTGTAGTTCTCAGATCCCTGAGCATGATGAGTCTCAGGCAAGTGACATTTTGTCACTTCAGGTCTGCAGAGCACGAGCAGTTACATCTCCATGAGGGTCTGAGCTGCCTCTGTTACTCAGAACAAGTGAATATGCTCTGTGGCCAATACTTACGTCTCTAAATACACGCTGCTCGCGCTCCTCCTCCTCTGGCTGCACCTGGGCAGATGCATTCTCAATGGTGTATTCCCACACCTCTCGCTTCTCTCCATCCAGCTCGATCCTGCAGAGCCCCAAAACACATGAGAAAAACTCCCCCATTATGCAGAGAATAAGCACAGGCATCGATGGGGCCCTCCTGACCCAGCAGTGTCCCCTCCACCTAGCCTGTGCAGTGAGACAAGGGCACTCACAGCCCTCTCCTCACTCCCAAGTGCCTGCCAGCATCATTCTCTCAAAATGGAAGACTTGCTTGCATCCGCCATAGGCATAACATAACTTTACAAGGGATGTAGTGATAGAATAAGGGAGAATGGCTTCAAACTGACAGAAGGCAGGGTTAGATGGGATATTGGGAAGAAATTCCTCCCTGTGAGGGTGGCGATGCCCTGGCACAGGTTGCCCAGAGCAGCTGTGGCTGTCCCATCCCTGGAAGTGTCCAAGGCCAGGTTGGACAGGGCTTGGAGCAACCTGGGATAGTGGAATCTGTCACTGCCCATGGCAGGAGGTGGAACGAGATGGGCTTTAAGGTCCCTTCCAACCCAAACCATTCCACGATTCCATGATAACCTGCATCCCTAGAAACTTGCACCAAAGCCCCACACAGCCCACACGCGGTGAGAACACAAGCACCTAATAATATTTTCTTAGAAATCTCTGAAATAAATGAAATATTTCTCAATTTAAGCGCTGATCCCCTGCCCGAAGAGTGACCAGGAAACAGCCATTTCAGCCCCCAGTCCTCAGTCCCAGGAGTGGTCCCAGCCCTGTCCCACTCACCGGTAGGCTCCTTTGGTACCAGTGAAGTCAGGTTTCACTGTGATCACCCCATTGCCATCCACCTTGATTGTGCAAAGCACATTTTCATACTCCCTGTGACCAAGTCTGAAGAAAGACACCAGGAAAACACAGTCCAAACAGAGAACATGGACACACTTGTGTTCTGGAACAGCACAGCTGGTAAAGGAACTTGGGGGTACAGAAGGAAACACATGCACACTTTCCTACATTGGTTTAAAGTCTTTCGGAGGTATATGCTTAGCTACCTCCCAACTGCAGAAAGAGACAGAAAGAAATTGCAGTCCATGTTACCGAGCTCTTGGAATCCTCTCCCCTTAACGAATCAAAGAAACAGGAGTTTTGAGTAAGGAGGGAAGATGGATTTTCTTTTGGGAAATTATGATCACTTCAGGATTCTACTTACTTCCCATATGGTCCCAAGTCCCCCATGATGTACATGGTCTGGACAGGTGTGTTAATTACATGACTGTTCTTTATAAATTCTTCTGAAGGTTCCCAGGTGATGATTTTTGTCTTCAGAGAACTTGCTTCTCTGTCAACAACAGAAGAGCACCAGTCACAGCTCACATCAGCTGCACCAAACTCACCATGATGCGGAGCCACAGTGCTGGATTCCACACGTGACACAGCTCAAGCCACCAACTCCCACAGACCAGGCTGATCCACAGCTGGGGCATCAGCACCACAAAACCTGCCACCAAGCCCCAGTTTGAACTCACACAGGCCTACGGTCCTGTCTTCTCCTCCTCACATTGGCCATCCTCTCGACCAGATGTGATGGCACTTCATGATCCAAGTCAGTTACCTTCTGGCAGAGCTGAAGAACAAGACAGGAACTAGCTTAACTGGACATCTTTTCCAAACACACCTCTCCTTTTGGAGGAGGGGAACAGGTATGCACACAACCACATGCACAGACAAACTGCTAAATGACCGCAGAATTCCTTCACTGCTCTGGTGGCAAAATACAGCTCACTCCACCCAGCAAGCTTCATACAGAGCAGTGCTCCTACAGAGCCAGTCCCTGCTGCTGTCCCGACCATTGCTCTGAACCAGGGACATCTCACCCCAGCTCTGGGGCACCAGGGGAAGCTGCTTTGCAGCATAGTGTTCTCCTGCACTCAAGGTATCTGCTTGGCTGAGAACCAAGAAACGTTTCCTCTGCAGTAAACCTGGAAGTTTTGATCTAGCACACCCACCTAAGAGGTTAGTGGTGGTAAGGTGGTACCTCCTCTAGGTTGGTGAATCGGTCGTGGTCAGTGTAGGTGAAGATGCGACAGTTCTTCCGACCTCCAGCCTTCTCCAGTTTCTGGATCTCCTCATGGTACTGCCAGTCCAGGGGAGTCTGGCAGGCTGATTCATTCAGGTACAGATCCACCTCAAACTGACAGCACCACAGGTAAAGCACAACAGCTGCCTTTCACCAGCTTTGGCAAAGACACTAACATTTTTCAGCTTTTTTCCAAAGCCACCCCAGAGACAAGATTCCCTTTGGGAATCCCAGCAAATAACCCAAGTTCCAGAGCAGCTCCAACACTACTCAGGCATGTGGCAGCCAGCAGCACCACCGATGGCCACCTGGAAGGGCTTGCACACAGCAGCTCACCCTGGAACAAGGAACCTCACAGTGAGGTGCAGAAAACGGGGTGTCAGGAAGCTCCCCCAAGCCTGTCCAGTTCTGGACAGGACAGGCGACACATGGAGCTCCTGGAGGAGGTTCAGCAGAGGGTGACAAAGTTCATCAAGGAACACCTTTCTTACGATCAAAAGCTGAGGGAGCTCAGGTTATTCAGTCTTCAGAGGAGACACTGAGAGGGGACCTCATCCCTGTCTGTCAGTGTCTGCAAGGAGGGGTCAGAGCATGGACCAGGCTCTGCTCCGTGGGACCAGCAATGGGACAAGAGGAACGGGCAGGAACTGATGCCCAGAAAGTTCCACCTGAACACGAGGAAGAACTTCTTCCCTGCGCGGTGACCAAGCACTGAACAGGCTATCCAGAGAGGGCGTGGAGTCTCCCTCACTACAGGTATTTCAAAGCCCACAAGCCTGAGCAACGTGCTCTGGGGTCCCTGCCTGAGCAGGGGAGTCGGACTGAATAACCCCAGTGACCCCCTTCGATCTGACCCATTCCGTGAAATCCCTCCTGCCCCCGCTCCCCCCCC
>VZRR01006555.1:33947-47037 GCA_013398015.1 Oreocharis arfaki | reverse complement strand
CGGGGCCGGGCAGGCGCTCACCGCAGGCGCAGGTTGCGGACGGGGTCCCGGGAGCGGTACACGGCGCTGCCGCCGCGCTGCGCCGCGCCCGCCATGGCCGCACTCCGCGGAAACCGGAGTGCACGGGCGGGCAGCGCCCCCCCGCGGCCGGAGCCTCTCGCATAGCCGGGCCCGCTCCTCTCAGGGAGTCCGCAAAGCTCCGCCTGAGAGGGGCCCCACTGCCTCTGTGTGAGGGAGGGTCCCAGACATCCCTCCGTGTGAGGGTTTCCACAGCCCCTGGGGGATCCCCCCATCCTCTGTGTCAGGGTCCACACGACCTCCACAGGGGGGTCTCCATATCCCTCTGTGTCAGGGTCCCCACGGCCCCTCAGGGGGTCCCAGAGCCTCCACGGAAGGGTCTCCCACATCCCTCCGTGTGAAGGTCTACACAGCCTCTCTGGGAGGGGGGTCCGCCACATCCCTCCACAACAGGCCCCAGGACAAAGCCCCCCCATACCTACGGCCCCAGAGAAATGCTGAGGGACCTCCAGCAGCCGTGGACAGAGCTCCAGGCCCACACTGTGTGAGGAGCCACCTGAACCTGCCCCTCTCGGGTATTTCTTGCCCCCTTTCCTAGTCTGTCCCTGGATCTTCATGGACACCACCAGTACCCTCACGCTGTTGCCAATTTTAGGAGCTCTCTAAACACAGACACAGTCTGTTTTAAGAAAGAAGACATTGTTTTTTCTTCTGCAGGGTGCAGAGTGGTTACCATGAATCAAGCACACCAAGGGGTAAAAAGTTATATCTTTTATACAGTAAAATATACATGAACCCACCTACGTAATGCATGTTTATTTGGTTGAGGAAGACGGTGCTTCTCATCCACCCTGACACTTCACAAAACCAGAATGCTCCCAATTTATGCACTGCATGGTGTCCAGACCCTAGACTTCATGTGCTTTTACACAATAAATATGATATCTCCTGTCCTGTCCAAATCAGAAATTGCAATGGACCCCCCAGATTTCCTCATTCTAACAGGGATTCTAAAAGTCTTGAAGTCCCCAGCTGTTGCAATAGACAGTGTATGCTGACAGCCTGATTCTTACTATCATGCCAAATGTGACATCAGCAGTGTGGCTCCGGTTGTCAAAACCCTGTTGAAGGGACCCTCTCTCACGAAGGGATGTGGGAGACACCTCCCATGGAGATCGTGAGGACTCCTGCAGAGCCTGTGGGACCCAATTTTAGAGGGATGCGGGTCACCCTCCTCACATGGAGGTTTGGTGGCTGTGGACTGCGGAGCCCTGCAGCTCTGCTGCCCCTCAAGCCCCTCTGCCCTCCCAGCCCCGCTCTCCCCCCTCAGCCACTGTACGTCCTGCCAAGTCCATGATCGAGCCTGGAGCTGTGGAGGCCCAGAGCGGGGAAGTGCTGCCACAAAGCCACGTCTCTGCAGCTTGAGCACTAGTTTCTTTTATAGGTCAGACACTTTGGTTTACCGTGTGACTTCCAGAGAAGCTCCTGAATTCCCGAGGAAGAAAAGTTGTCCCAAGTGTCACAATGAGAATGGCCTGAGCGCCAAGAGAGCTCGAGTGACTTTCGGTGGGGGAACAAAGGAGACTCCTTTGAACATTCAGGAGCATGACATCCAAGATGCAGTGGCCAGGTTTATAAAGAGGGACAAAGTGCTGGTTTGGGAGGTCCTAGGTTTCACAGAGACAACACATATTGAATTTAAGGAATACAATACAACGCGTATCTTCGAATACATTAGAAAAAGCCTTCCTAAATATGAACCTGCCTTTGCAAATACTAAGGGTGGATATTTATTTTTTAATGTGGATGAAAACAGTAAAGTCACCAGAACCCACAGTAACGTGGGAGAAAGAAGCCTTAGAACAAACAGTGGTCAATGCCATTGCCGCAACATCCGTCCATCACTTCTGTGGCTCTGGGGCTGGTGTGTAGTTCCAGACACATTCTGGGTGTTTATGATCAAGCAGGCTGTTCGCAGGGCTATGTCTGTGCCATGCAAGTTGAATGGTCCTGCTGCCCTCTGTTCAAAGGTGGCCCTGAATCCTGGATGGTGATGGGTGACAGAACTGAAAGACTGAGTGTCAGGAAATTGAAAAGCTCATGACAGCTGAAGACCCAGGTAAAATCTGCATTTATGTTAGTACCAACTTCATTTCTGCATGAGGCTGTAAATGTTAAGGAGGAAAGACCAACTTGTTTTGATGAGTGTTCTCACCAAACCTAGAAAGGGCCTTTGGCCCACGCCCAGCCATGGGCACTAGGGTGACGGTGCAGTCACTGGCCTGCAGTGGCAGACTGCTCTCTGAACCTGCTCAGCAGGACTTCTTGAAGCACTTACAAATGGAATAGGCCTTCCTAGGGATCCCGTATCCATAAATGAAGTGGGAACATTCAAGATCACCCAGAAGCTTCCCTTACTCTTACTGAGAACTGCAGGAAACGCTGGAGGCTGACTTCGTGTGCTGAGATTTTTTAGGAGGGAGTGATGTCCTGATGGCAATCTGGCCCTTGAGGTGCCCAAAGGGGGTTATTTTGAAAAACAGAACTTTAAGTCCTTTGTCGTGGTTTGACATTGGTTAAAATGCAATGGCACTTAAAAAAAACATTAACTCACTTTCCTCTGCTATAGCTGAGCAGAGGAGGGGAAAAAAAATGAAGGGCTCATGAGCTAAGGACTGTGAGAAAACATTCTAACGGCAAAACAGGTTCAAATTTAAAGGTAAAAAGTAAATTTATTATTAACAGAGTTAGAGGAGGACAATGAGAACTAAAATAAACCTTCAAAACACACCCCCCCTACCCCCGCCCAACCCTTCCCTATTTCCCACTGACAGCGCAGGGAGACAGGGCGTGGGGGGTTTTGGTCAGTTTATTACTCGAGATCTTTTTTCAGTTCACTCAGGGAGAGGAGTCTTTTCTTCTGCTATGCCATGAGTCCTTCCCCACAGGCAAAAGAGTCTTCCCAGAACTGCTGTGGAGTGTGTCATTGGTCCAAGGGGTGTTGTCTTTTAAGGATAGGCTCCTCTAGTTTGGAAGCAAGGGCTCTCTTTCTCTATCTCTGGAAGCAGCAGCCCTCTCTCTCTATTTGGGTCTCCCACTGGATTACAGCTTCTTCTGGCTTCACTCGCTCCAGTGTGGGCACCTTTCTCATGGGCTGCAAGTGGATTTCTGCACTCCCTGTGGACTTCATGGATTACAGGGGGACAATTTGCTTCACCATAGTCTTCGATGTTGCCCTGGTTTTTCACTGCATGCCTTGTTCGCGTTAGCAGTGAAAAACCAGGGCAACACTTCATTACAGCTTGCAGAGGAATTTTGACTCTGACATTTGGAGCACCTCCTCCCCCTCTTTCTTTCCACTGACCTTGGTGCTCCCACATTGTCTTTCTCCACATGTTCTCGCTTCCTCCTCTTTCTCCGAGTAGAAGAAAAACCACTGCTCATAGGTGTCATTGTCAACAAGTTTCACTAATTCAGAGATTCTTGCAGCATTTCGCAGCACCGAGGGGTTGATCTTGTCTAAGTTCCACGTCGGGGAACCGCTTGCCATGTTTCTGCTGCTGGCCACATGGTCCCTGGTGCCACCACACAAGTAGTCATGGCTGCCACGGCACTGGTGCTATTTAACGCCTCTCCTCATGCGGGGCGCCGGGAAGGGGAAGCTGCTGCCACCAGCCCTGCCCTTCTGCCCACAGCACGGCTGGCTAGGGGCGACTGGGCAGGCAAAGTTCACTGTGGTCCGTGCCAAAATGGTGGCGGCGATGCATCATGCCACACTGGGATGCCCTGGGGGGCGGCAGCTTGCCACCCTTGGAAAAACTGCGCGCATGGTGTCTTGATTTCCTTCTCAAATATGTCATCACAGAGGCATTACCAAGTTCTGTAATTGGGTCAGCAGCATGTCCATCTTCAGAGCCATCAGAGATTGGCTTTGCTGAACATGATAGAAGCTTCCAGCAGCTTCTCACAGAAGCTGCTTCTGTGGCCTTCCCCTGCTACTAAAAACCAGGCTGTGCCCAAATCAGCACATCCTTCCTTTTGCTGCTACCAATGGGGAGTACTTTGCACAGGTGCCCAGTGCAGTTCTGTGGTTGTTAAGGGCTGTTTTGAAAGAGCAGGGTGCAAATCTTGTTTTAAGGCACTGTCCTGGGTTGCAGTATATTCTATTACCATCTTCATGAACTGTGAAACCAGGTGGGGCAGTGTTTCTTTGCCTCCTCCCTCCGGACTATGTTCTGTTAATGGGAGCATTTGTGCCTTGCCAAAGGACTCATAGATAACGCGCTCTGGACTATCTCCTGTTAATGGGCCCATCAGTGCCTCACCACCCCATTGTGAGATGCTCTGCCTGGGAGGGGGCACTGAACATTTCCCACCTGGATATAATCAGAGGTTTTTCAGGCACAAGGGATCTTTCTCTGCTGGACTTCCAGAGGACGAGAAGCTACACCACTGGACCTTCAGGTGAAGACCAGACCCTTTTCCACAGGACCACTGTTTCTCACCGGAGCTGTTGCACCCACCCTGCTCACCGGGAGCCACCAGTGCTGCTGCCGGCTGTGACCAGCACTGCTCCAGGAGGGGAAGCTGCCTGGCAGCCGAGAAGGCTGCACTGGGTGACTGTGCTGTTATAACTGCCATAGTCATTGTTGTTTATTGTTTTGTTTTGTTTTATACATATATAAATTAGTAAAGAACTGTTATTCCTATTTCTCATATCCTTGCCTGAAAGCCCCTTAATTTCAAAGTTATAATAATCCGGAGGAAGGGGGTTGCATTTCCCATTTCAAAGGGGGTTTCTGCCTCACTTAAACAAACGCCTGTCTTTCAAACCAAGACAGGCACTTTGCCCCACTTCATTGTGAAATCCCTCCCCTGCCAAAGCTAGGGTCTCAAAATCATCCCACATTGGGTCTAGATCTTGTCTTTGAACTATAAAGCCACCTTTTAGAGAGAGCCCTTTCTCTTTTACAGCAAATACAGGTCATAGAATCATGGAATGGTTTGGGTTGGGAAGGACCTTAAAGATCATCTTGTCCCACCCACCTGCCATGGGCCAGGACGACTTCCACTAGACCAGGTTGCTCCAAGCCCCGTTCAACCTAACCTCGGACACTTCCAGGGATGGGGCAGTCACAGCTACTCTGGAACGGAGTTGGGGGGTAGGAGGATGCACCACCACAACCCCCTGTGCCAGGGCTTCACCACTGGAGTCCAGTCATTCTGAAATGTGTAGGCAGCACTTTCATGGGAAGGACTGCAAAGGGAGGGTTTAAATTAATCATTTTAATTACTCTTTAGTGTTGGGTTACAAGTTGGAAGTTATGGAAGGATTTTGTTGGGTATAACATAAACTTCTTCCCCCGAGATCTATCAGATCTGGCTGACAATTTTAGGACTCAACTCAGCTTGGCAAATGGCCCTCCTCTGATCAAGCCAGTTCATTCCAAAGTTGATCTCCAGTATGCAGCTGAACTCCAAGAATGTCTCTAGCCAGGTAAGATATTTATTCTGGATTTCTTTCTTCATTTAAGCTTGCATTTGACAGAACTTCAAGGATGACAGAATGGTATGAATTCTAGATTTTAGGCAAAGCACTGTTAGGGTATTTTTAAAAGACACAACTACTCCAAGAATGTTGATTTCCCTGATTTTTCAGCTGTTTTGATCTCTTCTCCCTTTTTTTGCCACTAAGTATAATCCCTCATGCACACAGTTGCTGAGAATATATCTGGTGTTTCAGGGCTTTGAGTGCTGTCTGACCCCTCTTATGCTCAAAAGTCTTCTCAGGCAGGAAAAAGAGAATAAATTATTTTGAGCATAACTGAAATCAAAGCAATGAATCACTTTGATGACCTCATGGTATAGTATCTTCCCCTGGTAACTAGTGTGTTGAATAAATCCTTTGCTGTGTTTTGATCTTCTAATTTTTCATTTCTTTTTTCCTAGTGGGTTCTAATGAAATCAAATGGAAGCCAGAAACCATCTGCACTGATCTGTTCTCACTGTATCTCGGCTTAGAGGATTTATTAAGAAAACAACTCCATGGGCTTACCAGGGGGGTACTGATACTTTCCAGGAGCTGGGCGGTTGACGCTGGATTGCAGAAAAACCAGGATGTGGGTGATGCTCTCTTAGTAGCTGACAGTGAGGATCTAGTGTTGTTGACTGTAGTCAGGGATGCCTCTTGTGTCACCTCTGGAAACTGGAAAGAAACTGCTCATGCCTTAAAGCAAAAACTTGTCAATGATGGGGGATATACTTCAAGAGTGTGTGTGATTCCCCAGATCCTGCAGCTGAATGGTACAAATGACCAGATAGGTGTTGCAGAGAATGATGTTCCCTGGCAAGAAGTCCTGACTGGTAGAATCCCAGTCTGATTTTACCAGCTTGTACCCAAAGAATTACATCCTCACTTCCCGAGACACCCCTGCCCTCCTGCGAGCACTTGTAATTGTTGTGCTGTGCTTTTAGTCCTACTTGAATGACAGTCTTGGCTGTGAGATTTTCAACCTCCTCACTCTCAAATAATATGAGCTGATCACCAACAGCCTGCACAAAGTCAGGAAGCAGTTTGTCCTTGGTATTCCTGGAACTGGAAAAACAATTGTGGCATTGAAGGTTATTGAGAGAATAAAAAACACCTTTTGCTGTTCTGTAAAGGAGGAGATACTTTCCATTTGTGAAAATCAAGCCTTGAGGGATTTTGTGGGGTAAGCAGGCATGTCTCTTTCCTCTTTTTTTCTGTCATTGCACCCTATATGCCTACATCACAAGCCCTTCAGATTTTCTATCTCTTTACCTAAGTTTTAACTCTGCCTGACACAAACACACAACCTTCATCTCAAGGAAGGTGTTTATATTCAAAGTCGTGTCTTAGGTTACAATGTAAGATGTAACCAAAAGTATGTATTCTATCACCATCTGTTGAAACCAGGTGGGGCAGTGTTCCTTATCTCTTCTGTGACACATCCCTTGTAACTCTCTCTGGAGGGATGTCTTCTGTTAATGGGCCATCAAACCTCACTGCATGACTCATAAAATTACATCATCCCATTGTGAGATGCTCCGCCCAAGGGAGGAACCAAGCATTCCTACCTGGATATAATCTGAGGTTTGGACCACCACAGCGAGCCCTGACCGACTGGATTCCCATAGGACAAGAGCTACCTACCCACCGCTGGACCTGCAGAGGAAGACCAGATCTTTCTACAGGATCACCGCTTTGACAAAACCATATCTATCACTTCAAAGAGGACTGCAGCCACCATCTAATCAGACTGCTACCACCACTCTCCCCGACAGGGTGTCTGTGGAAGCTGGTTGGCCTGCTACAGAGGGACCAGGAGGGTCCTCTGGAGAAAAGAACCCTAAGACCTCCTCCTAAGTTGTGGTGAGAAGCCTCTCTCAAGATGCTTTGCTTCAGTATGCTGATATACCCCAGTTCTGCCTTCTCGGTTGGCTCGTTGGCCTCCCCGCCCCACTCCCAGCCACTCCCTCAGAGCTTCCCCATTGGGTCCCGTACCCTAACCCCGCCTCTGTACTGCCCCTGTGCCCTCAGTTCATTGGGCCCTGGTGCTGTCCCCTCCCTCATTTATAAACCTAGCCACTGCATTGTTCAAGGTCTTTAGGCCCTTCACTTCATGGTGTGGCTGCAATAAACCCTCCCATGGAACGCCATACAAAAGATCCCTCCTGCCTCTTTGTCTCCGGCGATGCTAGAGAGCTACCCTGCTTCTGTGTGTGTGTGTGTCTCCACCTGCAACAGGTGTGTTAGGGTGCATGCGAGAGTGCTTGTGCTGCACCAACCGAGCAGCGAAGGGACGCTTCTCAGGAAGGATGCTGTGCTCTTTCCACCGACCCCACCACAGCATCACAGGTGTCAGGTCATATCCTGACTCTTGTTATGTCAAGCCAGTGTATCTGTATTATTGCCTTGTTATATATATTAGTAAAGAACTGTTATTCTTATTTCTCATATCTTTGCCTGAAAGCCCCTTAATTTCAAAATTATAACAATTTGAAGGGAAGGGGGTTACATTTTCCATTCCAAGGGAGGCTCCTGCCTTCCTTAGCAGACACCTATCTTTCAGACCAAGACAAATAGGATTGAGCTGAGCTCTGGTGTTGCCTTTTCCTGGTCTTAAAATTAAGCACCAAACACGGTTAAGTGAAAAAAAGGTTTCACCTCAGTATTTAAGGATCCTTAGATGCAGCACTCCATCCTGGTGGAATGCACCAAAATGCACCCCCAAAATGCATGCACCTGCATCAGAAAAGCACGTACAATTGCAGGCCTTGCAAATTAGCATATCTATCAAAGATTCCCCAATGTGAAGCTCGAGTGAACCCCCTGTCTCGAGGAACCTTCCCCCTTCATGGGCCTATCTTAGTTTACAGAATGTGTTCTGGAGAGGACTTTGGTGTCTGGGCTTCCAAGACCCCTGACTGCAAGGCTTCCAAGATGTTTCGTCCCCTGGTTTAACAAAACAGTGGGTCTCAGCTTGGCTATCTAACTTAAGAAATTATAAGTATGTGGGCTAAAAGCATTAAGAATACATAAAAGCTATATAAAAGGGGTATTAAAAAAAAGGCAAAAAATCATCACGACATCACTGGCCCAGATCCAGTGCTCAGTGATTGCAGTGAGCATCCCCCATCTAGGGATTGCAGGGCTGTGTCAGACCTTCCAAAGCCAATGGACGCAGTGTAATGGTCTGTTATGGCTGGTGCTGACCCCAAAAGTGCCCATCTGCTGCTCTCTGCTGCTGCCTCAGCACATTCTGTGCTGGGCCCACTGCAGGCCCTGTGCAGTTGTGCCAGGAACTGTCCTTGGACCTGGGCCGTGTAAACATGGAGAACAGAGGATTCTTCTGGGAGAACATTTGAGGCAGAGCGGTTCCCAGCCCTGTTCTTGCTGCGTTTCCACTTGTGGCAGCATGGGGAGGTCAGCAGGCCACCATGGCAGACAAGGCCTGTAATGATAAGGTGCATTACTTAGTGTCTCCTTTTGCAATTCTTTGCACTTTTGAACTATAGAAAATTAAACTTATTCCTTAAAGTTGATGTTTATATCTTTTGTTCTGACCCTGCTTCCTGGAGAGACAAAATTGGTTTAGGTGTGTTGGGGTTTTAGGAGTTCTCCTTTTGGTTTTTTTTTCCTCTCTTAAGGAATTTTCCCCCACGTGTTGCTAGGAGACAATAACGCCTGGATACTTAAGGGAGACAAAAGACATGGCCACAGCTCGGTGGAGGCGTCCAGCTGGCTACCTCTCTTTTACCTGGGGGTTTCTCGGAGGGCAGAGATGCTGCGAGATTTGGACTGGGAAAACGGGGTCGATTGCAGGCCCTAGCTCCCTTGTGCTCTCGGCATTTGGAGAGGAGAGAGGCTGAGGTCACTGTGGGGAGAATTCATCACAACTGTGGGGTTCTGCCTTCTGCTGCCTTCCTTCTACTGTGAGTGGAGCTCGCTCGCTGGAGCGACCGTTGCACTGGGACCCTATTTAACACCCTACCTCACTAAAAGAGGGACTTCTCATCATCTGCTGAGATGCCTCGGGGAAGAAACCCCGGGATCCTGAGCCTGCCTTTCCCTGCCCCGCTGGGAGCCG
This sequence comes from Oreocharis arfaki, assembly GCA_013398015.1. Classification (NCBI taxonomy): domain Eukaryota; kingdom Metazoa; phylum Chordata; class Aves; order Passeriformes; family Paramythiidae; genus Oreocharis; species Oreocharis arfaki. The sequence goes on along the minus strand of VZRR01006555.1, from coordinate 37,408 downwards.
GGCCACCGCTGCCATGTCCCCGCCGTTCCTTTGGCACTGCTCCGAGCCCTCACGGCACTGTAGCGCCGCACCTCCTGCCTGCCAAGACGTCCCGGGGTTCCCGCTGCAGCTGTGGAGTTTGACACATCTCACCTACCACCCGGGATTTTTGCTCATTCCTGCTGTTCCAGTTTGCTGCTCGCAAGGGTCCTGCTGGGGCACCGGGATCGGCTGCCCCAGGGGGTTCGTGAAGCCCTTCTTCCATCCCTTCCCGGCTCGGCCAAGCCGCCATTACCGTGTGCTCCCCGAGCTCGCGGCACAGCGCCCCCTGCAGGCGCGGGGGAACCGTCGCACCCGCCCTGCTCACCGGGAGCCACCAGCGCCCCCGCCGGCCGTGCCCGGAACTGCACGGAAGGGGAGAGTGCCTGCGGCCGGGAGAGGCTGCCCTGGGCTCCTGGTTCTGTTCGTTGTTACTGCCACAGTCATTGCTGCTTGTTTGCCTTGTTATAGATACTAGTAAAGAACTGTTATTCCTGTTCCTCATATCTTTGCCTGAAAGCCCCTTAATTTCAAAATTATAATTCGGCGAGAAGGGAGGCTCTTGCCTTCCTTAGCAGACATCTGTCTTTCAAACCAAGACAAGGTGGCAGGAACAGAACAAAATACAATTTTTTAAACCTACATGTAAGGAATCAGTCAAATCTGAAACTCCAAGATGGGAAAATCTTCCCTATGGTTTGCTGGCCCTTGAGTTGGCTAAGATCGGACGACCATGTGAGCAATGGGGATGTAAGTTAAAAGAAGCTGAAGCCATGGTTGTATTAAAACGCATCCAAAAATGGCATATAGAAAAAGGAAAAGAACTTGTGAGTTTCAGAAAAAGCTTAACCCTAACCCCTAACCTAACCTTAACAGGAACCTAATCCTAACTTAACATAGCCCTAACCCTAAATGTAATCCTTATATAACCTAAACCTGATCTTAACCCTTACAGAACCCTATTTCTCACCATAACCCTAACCTTAAAGAACTCTAACACAAACCCTTATATAACCCTAACTTAACCAAAACCTTAACCCTTATATAATCCTAATCCCTAACCCTAACCGTGGCCACTAACCCTAACCCCAACCCAAATTCTGGCCTAATTTGCATAGTTAATCAGTTGTGATCAGTTAATTAGGTCTTCAGATGGGAGTAGGGGTATAATTAGTAATCAATATTACTTAATTAGTTACTCCTTTCCAGAGCACTATTTAGGAGAGGCTATATATTATAAATAATATTAAGAAAAATAATAGAGTCTTGTGCAGCAGTAGAAAAGAGTTCATTCCCTGGGAGTAATTTTTTGTTGTTGTTGATGTTTTTAAGTTTTACTCCCTGTGAGTTTGAGATTTTTTACTGCTGCTTTTTTATTTTAAACTAAATAAATTAAGAGAAAGAGGGAAAAGTGAGATAAAGAAAAGTGAGACAAAGAAGAGAGACAAGAAGAGACAAAATGTTAGAAAAAATCCTTAAAAGTAAAAAGTCCTTTATACCAATGTAGCATTAAGAAGCAGATATTCTTTATTCTGGATGCATGAAGGGATACCTCCTCCAAAACGTCATGCATGCTGAGTACAGAAAAAGCTGCTGTTGATATGGGTATGCATGTAAAGTATAGTATAAGTTTTCCCAAAAAATATATGTATGATAATCATTTCCCTGAAATCATTAATGTATGTTCCCTCCCTTTTATGCATGCGTTCTTCTGTACTCGGGGTCTCTTTGGTGGTCCCTGGTGGTTGGCAACCCCAAAGTCATACCTGACCACTTGGTGAAATGGTAAAAGCTGGCACCGCTGGGCTGGTTGAATTCCAGTTCTTCTTCCTGCAGAGTAAGCATTGTGCTCTTCCACATGCCAGTGTTTTTTGAAGAATAAGCATTGTATTAGCCCACCAGGTGCAAATGATTTTTCATCTGGCAACATTCTCCCTCTTTGATGTTTGTGAAGCTTGTCTTCCCTTCAAGCCTTCATAAGCCTCACTTCGTTTTTTTACTAACAGCGTATAAGTTCCTCATATTGCATCAGGAGTCATGGTTTTTATGCAGCTTAAGGAGGTATCATAATCACAGTTATTACAGTGATCACAATCATGCTTTGCTAAAGTGAGGCTATCCAACCAGTCAGAGAAAATCCAAATCCTTAAAGTATTTTATTCAAACAGTTACTTTCTAATCTTGCCTTTAATTCTCTATTAGATACAGCAACTGCTTTTATCTTCTCTATCTGATCATCCAGTTTAGCAGCCACATTTGGAATGTGCACACAAATATTGTGGTTTAAATTCAGGTAACCACATACTCCATGTTCATGTAACAGCAATAGGTCTAAAACCAATCTGTTTTGCAAGGTCATTTTAATCATGTTTTGCGACTGTTCATATATTTCAGTAAACCCTAATTGAGTTGCATTTGCTACGTTTCCATTTGTAGAGGCATGATGGTTAGTCTGTTTTTAAAGGTAGATATTTGAGGAGTAACGATAGATTCTAAAATTCATCCCATTATAGTTCCTGCACTGGGATGTTTCCAGATTTCATCACGTTTAACTTTTCTTGTAGCTGGGTTCCCAATGGTGACTCCTTTCACTCCTTTCACAACGTTAATACTCACAGTGTCCACTGTACTCTTGATTCTCCTAAGGGCAAATGTGTAGTCCAAATTCCATTACTTCCTACCCATCCTGTGGGTTTAATGATTTTACCATGTCCTGCTGACAGTCTATATCTCTACAAGTCTTGTTGTTTGTTAGGTGAGATCAGGTGTCATTAAAAAAGATGGAATACTTTGTAGAAACACATTCCAGCCTTAGAGATTGGGCCATAGTCATGACCTGCTGTGCCTCAGGATTCCTACTAATACAAGTGTATATTTGAGTGCAATTCCACTTTTCCTTTGTCCTTTGATCCTTTTGCCTTAATCTTATTAAGTCAGAATATTTTATACTTACCGGTAAAGGGTCCTCTGGGAGGCCTGGACTCCCTTTCCAATCTAGAAACCACTAAACTGGCTGAATATATCCCCATTGTCCTGTTTGAGGGCTATTCCTTACTTCTAGTATTTGACATCCCCAATACCCCCCATACCCCAAGGGGTATCAGAGCAATCTGTCGGCCGATAAATACTTCCGGAGGTTATTTCTAGATCTGTTTTTGAAATACTACAGTTCTCAACAGTATTGTTCTTATGTGTCCATCTTAAGGAATATTCCCCTTCTATCCCTGTCCAATTGGTATGGGTACTATTTCCTTCCAACATGTGTTCCCGTATTTTTGTCAAATTGCGGACTAAGACTCCCCATGGAACTGGATTTTCCGATGAGGTTGATTTTGGTAAGCAAGTTGTTGCAGAACCCTAAAAAAAAAAAACCAAAAACAAAAACAAATTCCCCCCACAAGAAATAAAATTTAGAAATGCCCAGTGATAGTTAGTCTTGTTTC
>VZRR01006555.1:0-19992 GCA_013398015.1 Oreocharis arfaki | reverse complement strand
TTTGGCAAGGCACAAATGCTCCCATTAACAGAACAGAGCCCGGAGGGAGGAGGCAAAGAAACACTGCCCCACCTGGTTTCACAGTTCATGAAGATGGTAATAGAATGTACTGCAACCCAGGACACAAAGTTATAATAATCCGGAGGGAAGGGGGTTGCATTTCCCATTTCAAAGGGGGTTTCTGCCTCACTTAAACAGACGCCTGTCTTTCAAACCGAGACATCCATCTTGTAGAAGCAGTCATTGCCATCATGAACCAAATTTGGATCACACATCAACAAGCTGCTAGGGTGGAGACCCTCATGTCTATTAGCATAAAATGCTAACTGGTATGGTAACTATAGTATATTATGCACGACATATGCTTCTCAGTTGTAGGTGCAATTTACTATATCAGCAGTTATAAAGTAATAACATTAAGGCAATTTGCTCACTAAATTTCAAAAGTTGCACCTGGGATAGTGCAACTGAATTTGAAAGGGAACGCCACTTTTGATGGTAACTAGTCAATTTCATTTATGACCCTATCAACAGGCTACAGGTTTTTTAAATAATACACAGTGCCTCAATCATTGTGTCAGGATTAAATCACATCAAAGCTGTGACTTGATTCCCTGGAGCATAGAGTATGGGCCCGATGGAATGGGTGTGCCTGTGTCTTGTGATTTTGTATTTGTAGACAACCTTATTGTATACACAAGTAATTACCCTAATATTTGTAACTTTGTTGACATTATGGCATGTGATTTTAGTTACACAGCTCCTGTTATATCTCATCAGTGGTTGTGGCTAATTATACCTTGATTTGAGACTTGCACTCTGCTTCTATTGGTATGAACCTCAAGCTGGTAATGAAACTGTTATAACACGAAGACCTGAGATGTTTGCTGAAACTAGCCCAAGAAAACGGACAGAAGACTTTGATCACTGTCCATCATGATATGGAAGAAATACATTGTGTTATGGAACATATGAAGAAAGGTGGAGAACATCAGTGGTGAGACATCCTTTTTAAATGGTCACCAACAGCTACCAGAATTCTCAACTGACTGTTTCATTCTGTTGCTGTTTTATTGATGTCAATCTTTTTGGTTTTGTTCTGATAGTTGTAATGTGTGTTATGGTTTGGGTTATTATGATGCAATCAGCTTGTCTGCTACCCCCACTAATATTAGACAACCCATACAAAAAAAAAGCTTGGTACAAAATCTTGAAACCTTCTTAATCTCCGTTTGGACATTATGATGCTTGAGTGGATATAGTCACAGCATGGATTATGTGGGGAAAAGACTGGGGGAAATAGAGTTGCTACTCTCTGGGCAGAAATCAGCCAGCATACCTGACTTCCCACACATGATCTGAGGGGGACTAAATGGACAGTGAAGCAGAGTAGAGACACCAAAACCAGGCTCTGTTGAAATCTTTGCAGAAGTGAGAACTCAGTGATACTTTTTAGATGATAAGCCACATAGCAGCTGTCAACCAAGGGAGATAAAAGAGAATATCTTGGGTTTGAACCAGCAACCAGGGTGAAATCACTCTTTTCAGATGTAATACTATCTTGGAATGATTTCTTATGATAGTGTATTCCTTGATGCTCTGCTTTGTTCCCCAAAATGGTTATTGAATCTTTTAGACTCAGCATCCCTGGACCCGTGTGTGTGGGGTCAGGGGCTGAGGAGAGGTGGTTTTTTTGCTTTGGTGTGGGTGTTTTAAAAGCTCCCAGCGCAGGTTTTTCATGTGGCGTGGGTTTTGCTTGGCTGGTTTATTTTTTCAGCCCAGGCAAAAAAGCTTTTCCTTGCCTTGGCTTGGAGAAGCTGCAGTAGTGATCTTTGGGCTGCCTGAGGCAAACTGAGCAGCTGCTGGTCTGAGACCGGGGACATCGCGCCGGCAGAAGCGGAGCAGCCTTGTTGCTGCCCAGGACTCTGCGAGCTGAGCCGAGCTGGGGAGAAAACACCGAGAGGCTCTAGCGCAGCTGCTTTGCTTGCCGTGACTGTTCTGCTGAGCTCTGCCATGGGGAGGGGGTCAATGCCGGACGAGCCACTGGACTTTCGTCTGCTGTCGAAACTGCTCCATGAAAGCTCCCGTTTCTTTACCGAGAGGGAAGCCGGCGCCATCTTGTACTGCGTGTCGAGAGGGGGTATTCTCCAGCATTTTGGGTCTTTGTTCCAATTTGGGGGGGGTGAGGTCTGACAGTTTAATATCTAGCAGTTATTTACTTTTCCTCCCTTGCCTTGTAGGCATTCTGTTTGTTAATAAACCGTTAGGGTTTTTTCACTTTTATCTATTAGTACTCATTTCCTATTGGTAGAAAGGGATTGTTGGAACCCTTTAGAATAGACGACTCATTCCAGAGTGTCCTCTTTTAAATTGTCTCAAACTCAGACAAATACTTATGCATATCTCCATCCCAGGGTTACCTCAGATGTAATGCTGATGTTACCTGCCTCTAAAGTGTAACCACCCCTCACTGAACATGATGCATGACTAGAGTCACTCAAGCTCCACCAAAGGTAAAGAAATAATATAAAACTAAGTTAAGAATGGTGAGAAGTTAGGAAAGACACCACTGTACACATCTAGGGTCAGTCAACCGGCTGAACCTGTCTCTCCCCCTTAGAAATGCCTGTTGGGTAAGAACTGCACTCTTATTTATGTGCAAGGAATGATTTTCTCAACCTCATTTTGCTGGCGATTAGAGCTTATCTGTGTATTGAGTTGAATACATTTTTGCAGCCAGATACTATCGCTGGCAATCCTCGAACCTTAATCTCTCACGATTTTGTTAATGAAGAGTGTTATCCAATAAACTGTTAGTGTGAGTCCTTCAAGGGCACTGACAATCACCAGCAGCGGGTAACATACTCGAATAAAGGTGAGGAGACCCAGAAGGGGTCTCTCAGTTGGCATGTGTCCTTGAACAAGTCAGTCGAACCACCCTCCAATCCAGCAGACTGCTCATTGAAGACTCCCCAATAATGGGATGTGCCAGAATGGTCGGCGGCATGGTCCTGGAGCACTAATCAAACACAAAGGGTTTCAGGAAACTCCTCCTTTTCATGTGACACACGGGCAGGGAGAGCTGCTCTCTTCCACTGGCTGCACAGGGGCCAGGGCCAGGGGAAGATGGTCTCTGACAGCTCAAAATCTGTAGGTTTGAGACTCCTCTCTGTGATACACAGATAATCACAGAATGGGTAAGGTTGGAAGGTAGTACAGTGGATTATCTGGTTCAACCTCCCTGCTCAAGCAGGACCAAATATATAATAATGGGAGTTAAGTTGCTCCATATCTTTGAGGTCCTGGATTTTTTTACTAAATCTTAGGGCTGGGTCTGGATTTTTCCTTTCTTTCTATCATTTTGTTTTAAAATCTCCCTTGAATCAGAAGATGTCATAAACTGAATGCAGTTTCTTTGAGGGTGAGTTCTTTCCTTGCAAAGTAAGTGCAGTCGTCAAAAGGCAGCACAGCTTTATCAGGGACCCATGCACATGAGCTGGGACTGCTGGCAGAGTATCACCTGCTTAGGTGGTCTCTAGAGAAAAGCAGGTGAGTTCTTTGCTCCCTGCTGACAGCTCTGTGAGCCTGTGAGTCTGACAGCCCCAAGTGGTGTAAGATGTGCCCCCAGGACAGATGCTGTGTGGGAGGGCAAAATGAAGGGCTGAGCCCTGATCCAGAGAGGGGCTCTGGAGAAGGCAGGTACAGCTCTTCTTTTCTCTGGAGTATTTGTACACCATTGAATGGGAACAAAAATCATCCTTGGGGCACAGAGGAGAATCAAGGACTTCACATCCTTAACCATGGGGCAACAGCTAGTTTCTTTTTCCTTTTTTTAATGTTTTCCTATTGTTGTGTTTCTTGCAGATGCACCATGAGGTGCCAGATGCACTTGTCCCTCTAGACTTGTCCCAGTGTCTGCAGTGACACTTGGCCTGGGCAGAAGGCTCAGTTCTTGCCAGGTAAACATGGAGGAATACCTGTGTTCAGAGCTGCTTGGGCACTAGTCAAGCCAGCAAGATTTGGTAGACTTTGGAAGCAGAATATTTTTAGAGCAGAAACTACAGACCTCTTTTGAGCTGCGTGTTACTTAAAATTTAAAGTTTAATGAAATTTAATACAGTTTAAATTTAAACTAACTCAACATAAAATTAATACTATTTAATACCTGACAATTAAAACTAATATCTGTCAAATAGATATACTACAAAATCAATACCTCTTCTTTTTGGCTTTGTGTCCAAGCTTCATGGGTCAGGAATGTACATGTTTGTATTTCTCAGTCTCAAATATTCCTGTCCCACTGGAGTCCCATTCATGTTTTCCTTGCTGTTTGCCTCCTTTTGTCCCTTATGAAATCCTCCCTTCTATAAGTAGCCTTTAATTAGTCTGACTTGCAAACATAAAGAAATGATGTCAGAAGTAAGTCCCTTCCCCTCTATAAAAACTTTAAAAGCTTTTGCAATTAGTTTATTTCAAAGCTACTTGTCATTAGAAACAAAAATGCATGAGGGTACCTCTCTTGGTTGCAGTAGTGGTAGCTTTTGGGGGTTTTTTCCTTCCTTTCTGTTTGAATTCAGTTACTTTACTGCTGTGAAATAGACTCTTCCATTGAAATCTGTGTAATGAAACTAGGAATTTATCACAATTCTGTCTGTAGATGGAATCGGAAAACAGACACTTAAGAAGAAAGGAGTGAGGAGGAAATTAATCTTTATCGAGTTTTTCGTAATAATGAAAGAGGATGAATGGACTCTGTCTCTGCCTGGTGGTGCTGAGCAGTAAGAAAAAACGCAATGGGCAGAAACCAATGCACATCAAGTTCCACCTGCATGTGAGGCAGAACTTCTTTGCTGTGTGACTGAACAGGCTGCTCAGACGAGGGTGTGGAGTCTCCCTCTGGAGATTTTCCAGAACCATCTGGACGCAATCCTGAGCAATGTGCTCCAGGACTGTGGAGGACCAGGCCTGAACATGTTTTATCTCAAATATTCTTACTGTTAAAACAGGAAAAATCTGATGGAAAGTGAGAATGCTGCATAGGTGGGGCAGTGCCGTTCTGGGCCAACTTCCTGCTCTTCCTTGAGAGTCATGCTCAGTCCCCACCCCCAAGTCACATCCCGGAGAATGGCTGTGCGTGCAAGAGCTAAACAGCATGAGAAATCCAGTTCACATAAGAGGTGTGCACCCAGGTGAATTATAGAAAGAAGTGGATCGTTCTCGCCCCGCCCCCCCCCCCCCCCCCCCTTCACCCCCAGGGTCTCGCTCTTTCCTCTCCTTCTCTGTCTCTTCTTTGTCTCTCAATCCCAGCTCTGGACATGTCATGTGCCAGGCCCAGTGCAAGATCTACAGACTGGTCATATTATTTTTTCTCCCTCTCTCTGTTCACTGCCTTTATTTCCCCACTTGGGAGAGCACAGCTATCATATTTTCCCACATACTCTGTACTGAACTTGGTGGTGGGAGTGGGGAGATTGTGGAACAGTGTTGTGGCTTGTGATCCAGCACCTTTGAGTACTGGTGTGCTGTGGCTTGTTAGGCAACACCTTGTAAAGAGTAGTGGTGTGTTGTAGCTGGTGAGTCAGCACCTTGGAGGAGTTTGTCGAGGGAGTTGAGAATTTGTTGAAGCGTTCTGTCCAAAATTAAGGGCTTGTTAGCCCCCACTTGTGGAAGTGTATTCTAAAATTTAAGAGCTTGTTAGCCAACACCTTTGGAGTCTAACCAGTGAGCTGGTTGCTGAAGTTACAGGCACTGTACAATAAAACACAAAACATCCCTGATGTGTCCAGTGTCTTTGTTCAGCCTGACAAGAACTTACAGTGAACACCATGCCACCAACCGATGGGTTGTACCAAGGATGACCTGGCTTGAGCAGGGAAGTTGGACCAAATGACCCACTATTGTCCTTTCCAGCCTTACCCATTCTGGGATTCTGAGGCTTCTGGATTTCATATGCCAAAAACCAGCAGATGGAGAAAAATTAGTGTTCTCCATTGCAGTGGAACAAATGTTACATCATAATGAAGTACCAAATAAATGTTATCTAGAGAATACTGCAAAATAGCAGATGACCAATGTGCCACAATTCTAATAAAGAGTACATTGGGACAGGCACATCTTCCTTGCAAGAGGAATTTCAAACAACCACATATACCAACTCACAGCAGCATGTACAGATGCTTTGTCAGTACTAGGTGTCCATAATTTTCTGGCTCTCTATCCCCACACATGACCTTTATTCACACTTTTGTCAGCTGCAATATATGCAATATTTCTGTCTGATGAAGGTAAGAATAACCTCCCTTCACACAGAGTTATACTGAAGACCCAGACCCTATATAATGGGATGATGTAAAGATTCAATCTTCCAATTGAATTTTAAGCTGAAATAATCTTTTCTTTAAAAAAAGTCCAAATCTGTTGTCTTGACCCACATTCAGTGGAGTGTGGCTTCCTTAGGCACAGCACAGCACAGCTCAGCACTGCAACCCCGAGTGAGCCATAAAACTTGGAATAAGACCAAGGATTTGAACCACTATTAACGTTTTCCTTTCCCAGTGTTGCATTGCTGTCCTTTTTCTCAGTGGTGGCCTAATAGTAGTGGTGGTGGTGAATACACAGAGCTGGATTTTCCTCTGGTTTGAAAGACTGTCAAAATGGGAGATACTCGTATTAGATCCCAGCCTGACCTCTTACTCATTCCGTTGGGTCAGATTCTTCTGTCCAGAGAACCAATCCAAGGCTCCCTACACTTCACAAACCCTTTCAGAATGAAAATGACCAGTGCCTGTACAGAGCCTCCAGAAAAGTGTTTCCACATCTTGCACTTCTCACCTCACCCGAGCCTTGTTAAAGCTCCACTTAAAAGACCTACTGTTTTGGGCTGAATTTTGTTCCCTAACACCCACCTCTTTTCCTAATTAGCACAGTTCTCTGTATGATAAAGATGGAAGAGAAGTGTAATTATCAGCCAAACAAGCTATTCAAGTTCTTGAGGGACAGCTTGGGTCATTGGCTAGCTATGGGGTTCTGCCTTTTGCTTCCCCAGCTGATTTGTTCCCCAGATTTCAATTCTCTCCTCAGGTGTCAAGACAGCCTCAAGCCCTTGCTGCATGCCAGCCCATACAGCATTATAGACAGAGAAGATACGTGGACCGCCTTCTCCAAATAGTTCTGCAGTCTGGGTATTTGTCACCCCAAAACCAAACCAGTGGGTACAAATGGCCCACAGACTGTTCCCACAGAACTCTGGCCAGGTTCCAGTCCCAGCCCTGTACTTTTGTTGGCAACGTGCTTGCAAGCCAGCTGCAGTAGCAATACTGTAGAAACCAGAGTGAAAGCAGAAAAACGAGATGGGCAGGTGGAGCTGGATGTGGAATGTCCCTGATATTCTCATTCAGAGATTTTACTCAATTTCTGACTCAAAAAAGAATGTTCCCTCTGACATTCATAAATTCCATTCATAAATTTCCAAATAAGTTTTGTCAAACTGTCCGGAAAGATTCGGAATTGAATCATGCCAACCCAAGAAGCTGAGATGCAAAGTACAGAATTTTAAGGATGTACAAGCCAAATCAGGGCATCCCAAGTGTGGTTTTATTTAGGATTCTTATACTCTTCAGGCAGTCAGGTACAACAGGTGGACTAATCACTAGCACCCACACTACCGATTGCTCGTTACAGCAAAATTTTGCAAAGCAGCAGGATTTCTGCTGCAATGTTGCTGCTTGTCTGTCGGGATAGATGTCCTTGGATTCTGTTTCACAAGGGTGACTCACCTGTGATGTCAAGTGATACTGGGAAGTTTTCCAAGATATGTCAGAGGGACTGGGATGCTGCTGTTACTTCAGTCATATGGCAACATCTTTTATACTTCCTGGACAGCTCTAAGCTGCCCCAAAGCAAAGTCCCTATTTCCAGGGCTGGACTAAAGTTTCCAGTAAAAATCCACTTGTTCAGCATATTACAGTGTACTTATATAAAAGCAAATTTAATACACTTCAATACTTTAAATACTGGTTGGTCTAATAGTCAGAGAAGGGAGTTTTCCTAATGTGCTCTCTGGGTCCCACCAGCCAGGGACCCAAAAAGCCAGTGACAAGATGATGGAGAGCTAGCCAAGATACTCTGCTGAGAGGGTCAATCCCTTTAGGGATGGGATTTGCTGGTGCAAATGGGAAATTTCCATGGCAGCACTTAGGGCATTTCAGTGTCCCCAGCAGTCCCCTCCCACAGTGTTTCATCTCACCCACTCCCTCCTAGGGAAAGGTTTCCCTGCTTAGGTGAAGTTCCTCTTCCCCTGCCCTCCAGCAACCAGACCCAGGAGGAAGTTCAGCACGTGCCTAGCACCGCACTCACTGCTCACAGTGATGCTAGGGCGTCTTGCTGCTTGGTGCTCTGAGGACACTGAGGAATGTGGTTTTTCCCATGGGTGCCCAGCACCCAGAACAATGTCCCAGTAGCTATCCTCTCGGTCACCACCCCCAGCCTAGCCCAACCCAACCTCCCATAGGTTGGGAATAGACTGCATTGAGCCACCACCTCACTTTCACTGTGCAAACAACCCCAGGCAGAGAGAGGAACTGCAAAACACCTCTTAGTGAATTAAACAAGAATGATGGATTTGGCAGAGGATTGGGGCTAGAGGGGCTAGGTGCTGGTCACTGGGCTGGGTGCTCTGTCCCTATATCTGGCTTCTCCTCCTACAGGGTTGTTCAGTGTTTGGCCCCCTGGCTCACCACCATTTTCTTTTTCTGTGGTGGGATGTCATCCAATGGAGAGGTCTCTTGTTCCTTGGGGGTGCTGGCTGGTGCAGGTACTTGGCCTGTCTGCTGCCTGCTCTCCTGAGCTGGGCACCCCTCAGCAGGAGATGATGCCCAGTGGCAGCAGTGTGCAGGTCAGAATGACCCTGGGCTGCCTCTGAAGTGCCTCCTCCACCACCTGGGCTACACAGGGCAAGTGAGGCTGGGGGACAGCCAGAGGGCTGGCCTGGGGACACAGCAGCAAGATCCACAGAGGCTCAGCAGGTATTCTCAGGAGGACCCCTCAATGTGATTCTGTCATAGTCACCAGGGGTGACAGGGAAGGTGTTTTCTTCATCTACCAGCATCTGCATCCACTGCTGCCACTTCTTCCTTGTTGCAGCCACCCTCTGCCCTGTATTCCAAGAGGTGCAGGAGCTTGTTGAAGGAGGTGGTCAAGCTGGGGACGTCACGGGCAGCGTCATTCAGTCCCTTAGCCCCACCGCCACTGCTTACTCCTTGGCGCAGCCACCTTCCAACAAATATTTGCAGAAGTCAAGGAGCTCATCAAGGTCCTTTTACTCAGATAAGGAATCTTGGTCATCTCATATGAGGAGACAACACCACCAGCCTGAGATGGGAAAAGACAGAACTAAAACTGCCATAACTGCACACATGCACGCACCCCAAAGGGGGACTAATCCCGAGTCCCTCACTGTATGCTATAGATACCTGTAGCCACCACAAGCCCACTGAGCTCTCCTGTACAGTAGCAGGCTGCATGGTAGTGGTCTCCCTTGAGCAGAGCCAGCAGTCAAGGTGGCTCCTCAAGGCTGAGACCTTCCTCAGTGCACAGGATCTATAAAGAGATGAGTGACGTTGTACGTGAGGCATAGAAGTCTATTGTGTGATAGCAAGATTTCTATGTAACCAGCTATAGCTTAATTATGACAAATGGAGTAAGTAGCAGAGTGTTTGATCACTAAATCATTGTCTAAGTTTTCATGTAAATAATCCATTAAGTCATTGTCTACATTATCATTTTAAAAATCTTCAAATCGTGGTCAAATCCCTGTATAACAAATATTCAATTCTTGATTACTCATTATTTGATTACTCTCTGATTTTCATTCAGTCATTGATTAATTACCATTAGATCATTGTCTGGTAATTAATAAAGTGGTTTTAGTTAGCCCCATAACAATGACTTCTCGTAATAATTCCCTTGCGACACATGTACATTCACAGATACATTTCCCTTTACACAGTCACAATCAGATACAGCAAGTGATCAACCATGGTAGCATGACACATAGAGGGACTGTCACACATATGGGATTGATAAAAATACAGCTGAAGACAGGGTTACAGAAGTGTTACAGACTCCAATCCAGGTATGCTTACACCGCCAGCAAGTGCGACTGGCTGAATGCTGGGATCCCATTTCCTCATCGCACTGGCTGTGAGAGTTCTGTGGGCAGGGGCCACAGCGATCCCTAAATGCTAGGGCTGCTTGGGGTTGGGAGCTGGCCCCAGCACAGTGTCCCTGTCCAGGTGTGCTGAGTTTAAAGCTCTTTTCAGCATTTGGAAACCTTGCTGGCAAAGATGCTGTGTCCTACTGACTCTTCTGTGTTTCCCCTCCATGTAGGCAACTTGTTGCCAGAGAATAATCTAGAGCATCCAGAGCCCCAACAGGAGCAGGATTTTAAGAGCACCCAGTTCCCTTGTCTGCTTGACAGGAGCAACATGACCATGGTAATGAGCTCCCTCCTTGCTGGAACTGTTGTCTGTGGCATCAGCAGGGAACTTCTGTGAGAAAAGGGACCCTGATTCAGCAGGGCTGGTGTGTCCCTGCTGTCCCCAAGCAGGGACACTACGAGGGCAGGAGTCCCATGTCCCAGCAGCAGCTCCAGCCCTCCTGGCCACCAGCTAGCTCCTGGTTCTCTGAAGGGCCAGCACCCTGTGCCCACGAGCCCTCTTCCCTCAACCTAGGGACCCTCTGCTCTCATCCTCCCCTGCATAGTGACTTCAGGCACTGCTACCAGCACTGCTGGGCATCTCTCACCAGGGCTGCTTGCACTGCCAAGACGAGCAGCACCAGCAGGGCACTTGGTGTGACATGGCTTCTCTCCCTTCCTTCCTCCCATATGCATTTGGAGAATACCTGCAGCCTTCCCAAGGGAGAGATGTTCTCATCATGGCCGTTGACCTCTTGGCAGCAGATGACATGGCTGACAGGCAGATGGGCAAGAATATCCTTGACATGGCCACAAGGGACCCTGCTTTCTGGCTGACATATGTGAGCGCCCTTAGCTGGATTGCCCTACCCATGAGCCATGCCAGGCCTTTTCCTCTCTCAGGCACCTGAAGCCATTTCATGGCAACAGAGAGAGATGAGAAATGTGGCTGCACCATACTCACCTATGTCCCCTCCAGGTGCCAAAGATCCTAACATATGTCCACAAAAACGTGGAGTGGATCCACATGGAGCCAGCCTGGTTGTAGCCTGGACTTATTTCTTCTGCTGCTGACTGACTGGGACCCCAGGGACCCCAGGGGTATGGGAAGGAGCCTTGATGGTGTTGATGGTCTCTCCAACATGTGACAGGTGCTGGCCTTGACAGCCATGAGGGCTTGCTCTTGTGGTGAGAGGGCCCTGGAGACTCTCTGCCAGGTGCATGGGAAAAAACACAGGACATCCTTGAGGAGCAGGGCCCTCCATCCCACCATGCTTCTGAGTCCCACTGGGCATATCAGATGTGCAGCAGCCAAAGCTGGCCAAGCCAGAGCTCCCACCACTATACTCTTCTCAGCCCCATAGAAAACACCACCTCGGTCCCCTTCCGGCCTGCTCAGGCACACTCTCTGGACACCCAAAAAGAAGGCAGGAAGGGCTGGTGTTGCAGCACCACTTGGGTCTACCAAGGCTGGACTGGGCACGGCCCGGTGCTAAGTCAGCCTTGCCGACAGAGCACTCAGCACTGCCATGGTCTGCAGCACTGCTTTCTAGATGTGATGTTCTCCATGCCCTGGGCTTTGCAGTGCATCTTGGATGAGATGATCCACATTGCTCCACGACTGGCAGCTGCACAGGGTATTCAGGTCTGCTGTGGAGGACATCTGCATTGATCCCTTGGCTTTGAGTGAGGAGACCAGACCTTGCTCACTCTCAGGACTTTGCCTGCCTGCCCAGGACAACAGGCATGGCGTCTTCCCAGACTGTCCTGCCCCACAGACACAGTCCCTTAGGACAAGAAGTGACCTGCCCAGCACTAGCCATGGGGGAACTGCCCAGGCAGCGCCCTACTTCCCCCTGCCAGCATAGTATGCCCTTTCTTGAGAAGGGAAGGGATAAGGTCATAATCCAGTCAGGCCAGTTGCTAGCTCTGAGGCAGAGGCATGACCTCTGCACAGGCTGAGCAAGCTGCAAGGAGACACTTGTCACCACCTGCCTGTTGTGTCACCTTTGTTCCAGCTCTCACTGTTCTGTCACTTCTCAGAGGCATGAGAACAAGAGGTGTTCAGGACAGGAGGAGCTGGCACACATACAAGGAGGTTTGTGACCCTCTGCTCCACTGTCCCATCTTGGCTGCTGAGGGAGAGGATAGTTCCAGCAGCAGCTATTGAGCTGTCCCCACACCAGCTTCAACAAGGAAGTCCCCCTTTACAGCCAAAACTCCTACAGGGACACTTACTGGGAAAAGACAGGTTTTAGGGACAGGAGGCGTTATCCAGTACAGCTGGAAGAAAACAGCGGGTTTTCCATCGAGCCAGCCCTCCCTTGGGGGGAATATGCAGGGGCAGGAAGCAAAGGCCCTGAGAACTACATCCCTGCTCAGGGCAGGTGACTCCAGCTCCATCTTTTGGGCAGCCCCACTATATAATGCCTTAAAGTGCATATTTACAATCAATTGCCCAAGTCCTGTATTTTACAGAGATAATGCTGCAGTGCATCCCTTTGTTTGCAGACATCACATTTTGATGGCGTTAATGGTATGGTGAGGATTAATGAAACATGAAGTTTAAAGATGCCTAAATCACAGTGAGGGAGCTGATAATCTCTGCCAACAATAATACTTGCACTTTATTTCCATCCTAACATCCAGCCATGGAGTGGAGCTGGGGCCAGGGAGCAGCACTACTGCAAATGGACAAGGTGAGGATGGCACAGGGATCCCAACCTGCTTTTGGCTGTCACTTGGACATCCTTGGGATGCTGTGCCTGTGCCCTCAGCTAGACCATTGATTTAAGGCTAGGTTTACCAGGACTGAAGTAGGGAAGAGACATGGCCTTTCTGCATGCAGAGGTGATATCTCTGCACAGATGTGTCTGCCCTGCTCTAACAGCTGGCCATTTCCTGTGACCAGCCATGGTCCGTGCTCTGGGGACCCACCACCCAAGGGCATCTCCCTTGGGGATGTCCTCTCTGGAAGGGGCAAATAGTCCAGAGCTCTGGTGCTGGGAGATTTGTGAACCACCAGAGGTGTAATTTGGCTTTTGCAGAGTCTGCCTGTGTCCCCCCTCCCTGCTACAACTCCCAGTGCCAGTGACCTGGCTTGCCGGGGCACCACAGCCTGGCAGCCCCAGGGCTGAAATTGAGGCTGGGAATGTGCTGCTTCCCTGGAAGGGCTCCTTCCTCTCCATCTCTTTGCTGCCTAACAAGCATCCTTGTCAAAATAGCTTATTTCATTCCAGAACAAAGTTACCTGAATACATTTGGAAGTTGTGCAGCACTTTCAGGGTAATCAGAATTTAATTTGATGCAGTCAAGGCTCTAAAAAGATGTTATCAAGAAGAACATCAAAGCTGGATTCCTGCAACTGGAATGCTTAGTCCAGATTTCTCATTTTATTGGAGACTTTCAAAATATTAGTCTAAATAACAAAAATAACAAATTATCTGTCTAAAAACCAAAAAAGGAATATTGAGAGTATTTGCAAATTCATGTCTCTTGTAGATGAACAAAGGCCCACTTCCTTTGCATTTCAGGGACAGTCTCTTATTAAATCTTGCTAATTATACCATTTATTGTGTCTAATAATTTCTGCACTTGCAGAAATTAAAGCAGAAGCTTGTTTTCCTTTGTGTTGAACCGTGCTGCTCTTTGGAGTCCCAGTCCTGCAAAGTGAGGATGCTCCCACTTAAGAAAGGGAGACCCTGTGGGTATGGAAATGGGGGAAAAGGTGGGATGGGGACCTGGCCTGTTTCTTTTGTGCCTAAGTCTCTGTTACATCCTTGGGACCTTTCATCAATCCCAGCTCTTGGGATACCTGACGGAAAGCTCCAGCTCTTCCTAGTGAATGCAATTGTGTGACAATTCCAAGTTTTATTTTCAAAGTACAATTTAAGAAGGAGGAAAGGTGCCTCTGGGTCTTTTGAGTGCCAGGAAGGTTGAAAATGTGACCAAAAGGTGACCCTGGATATGGGATACTCCTTTTGGGGAGGTTTTATTTGATGCAGGGTGACAATGTGTTAGAGCACCAGTTGGTGTTGGGGGCAGGGGATGGTGGAGCAGTGAGCTTGACCATTTTCACTTCAAACACCACTATTTCTGAGCCAAGCTCAGGCTGGTGGCTGCGCAGTGTATGCCAAGCTGGTTGCAGGGGTGAGTGATGGTAGCCACTGCAGCCATCGACCCCCTCTCCTCCTTTAGCTCCTGTCTCTGCAGAGGCTGATCCCAAATGCCATCAAGCCCCTGCAGAGGGGACACAGGAGACAGCCCCAAACTCAGCTTTAGCCCTCAGAAATGTGTCGGGGAAGCTTAGGGGGAAAGGAGGCTCAGTCAGCTTCGTTAGGGAAATAGTACGGATCTTGTGTTCAAACCTTTGAAGTGTTAATTAAAAAGAATTATGCAAAGGAGCAAGGATTTGAAACATTAATTTGAATCTCAATAAGGCATCTGTATTAAAAATAGCAGCAGGATCAACTACGGATACAGCAGTTTTGGAGCAAAACAGCCCTGGCATCCTTGGTTCTGCCAAGTAGAGGGTTCCTGTCTGCTCCCTTCCCTGGATGGGTGCTGTGGAGCAGAGCATAGCACAGGGAAAATATTTTGTGCCTAATATTTAAAGATCTTGAGAGCATTTCACTTTAAAAAAGACCCAGTGAGGTCTGGTGTGGCACTTAGATGTAGAGCATGGGTAGGTAGAGCAGATGTATGGGTTGGTATTGTGGGTGCAGAGCTGGGACCACTCCAGAGGCACCCAACATGGGGCACTGGACACCCCATGCAGACCGGACCTCAACCCTCCACCCAGTACAGTCCCTTCCAGGGAAAACTGTGAGAAAGTGCCTCTCCAGCCCATCTCTTAATTAAAACCCCCAGCATGTTCTGGCCCTTACTCATTCCAGTAAAAAGAACCCAGGATATTAATTACCAGATCAGTGGATAAGATCATTAAGTTTACTTTTGCACTGTGCGAGCCCTGTGGGAATGTCAATGCCTCCTGCCCTTGGCATCAGAGCTGCAAGGGCACGAGCAGGTGGATGCCCCGACCAGCACTGAGGGGGCTGTGCCAGTCCGGCAGCACCACTGGGGTACCAGCACCAAGGCCTGCAGAGAACTGACACCCTTAGTTCATTCCCAGCATGGGAGCAGGTGGATGGCGAGGGCATGGGGACTTCAGTGGTGATGGCTTAGCCAGGTGAAGTGCCAGGAGGTTGCAATCAAGGGCTGAAAGCAGCCTTGAAGGGGAGAGCAAGGAGCTTTGCTGGTGCTGCAGTCCCATGGGAAAGGTGACAACAGGCAAAGCTGGAGCCACACTGTGAAATTCTGCAGTGATTTCAAAGGCTGAGGCTGTAACCTCAGCTGCGGATTTGATTAAAAATGGATGAACAACAGCCCAGCCTTGGGCAGGGCTCAGGCAGGCACACTCCCTAGACCCTTGCCATCGGGAGGAGGTGATGCTCTCAGCCGAAACATGGTGTGTGGATAACCCTGACGCCTACCTTTCCACCTCACAGAGTGGGATTTTCATGGGTTGGGCCTCATCTGTGCCTTTACAATGCCTGAAGTCTGCAGAGGGGAACCCAGAACCAAGGGCTGGTTTGTTGGGTCCCCCTGGAATGTTGCTGGTACTGGGGTGGGTATGTGCAGGATTCTTCATCCCCTGAACTCCGGAGCCAAAACCAACCCTAGTGACATCAACTCAGGAAAGGGCCTTTTACTCCTGCCAGGTGATATGAGGGTCGGAATGATGGGGGAAGTCAGAACACAGCAATCTCCCTGCACTGCTGTCCAGGACACTGTTCAGAAGCTCTGGTTCAGTAGCGCTTCACTGGCTCTCCATAGCATGGAAATAATTCAATGGACTACAAGACAGCTAGAAAAGCCTTTTGTCTGTTGCACTGGAGCAAACCCTTTGAGCGGTACAGCTTGAAAAAACAGCAGGGCTGTGGGCACTTGGTGGGCAACGAGGTGTGTGAGGTGCAGGTAGGCAGGGCAAATAGTCACTGTAAGCCATCGCTGAGCCCCAGTGGGCAGGGAGCAGAGAGAAGGCAGGCATTTTTTTGGTCCTTCTAGAAATATATTTGGGACCAACAAATATCAGCTTGGGTTTTGCAGGGATTCCTTGCTGGTTTTTACTCAGTAGCATATACCTTGCGAAAGAATTAACACTACATTGGGCTGCTTTGAAGCAAGGTTCTCCTTGTAGGAGCTGGTTTGGGACAGGATGGACTTGCTAAAAATACAGCCCCAAACCTGGTGGTCAATTTCTGCATGCAAAATTTTGCTCTTCCAAGTGAAGGTAATAGCTGGAGAAGCTCTTCCCCTCTCCACAAACCTCAAAGCCTCCCACTCTCTTATGAAGATACCAGTATTTTCTCTGGGCTTTTCCTCTTGTGGTTCTTGCATCTCCCAGCCCTGCTCTGGGTGATGACAGCCCCCTGCAGCCACACTGCTCACCAGGGACCTGCCTGGGAAAATGAGTTGGGGTTAGGCTTCCAGAAACATCCTGCTCTTTGATCTATAATTTAAAAACCATTTTGTTTTGTCTTGGTCGCTTTAACCAGCAATTTGCTACAGCAAAAGAACACAATACCCCTTCAGGAAAGGAGAAATACACTCATTCTTTCAATTAAATTTCTCCTGACTTTACTAAAACTTTTTCCCTGTTCCCTCTTCTGAAGAAGCAGCTTTTCTTTTTTAAAAAATATTTTATTTTTGTGATCTCCAATTCCACCGAGACAGAAGAAATCAGCATATCAGAGAAAACAACAGTCCTTGTGATGCCCAGCAGCCATTAATTAACAAATTATAATTTTTAAAAATTCTGCAGATAGGATTGTTTTCTGGTGATGTTACCTTTTCTTTTGTTGGCACTGTGACAAGGAAGTTCTTTATTGCTGAGGTAGAGCAGATTAAACCATCCCTCTCACACTGGATGGCTTTGTTTGGCTCATTCTTTTGGTCCCCAAATAAAACATCCTGCCCCCACTTTTACCCTGTTGTGACAGGTTCCTGCCTTGATGGGAAAGAGATGCAAGAGTATGTTTGAGCCATCACATCTGTCGCCCAGCTGGACCAGGTGTCCTTTTCATCAGCATGAGCATCCCCAGAGGATGGGGGGCTGAGCTAACCTGAGTGGATCCAGTTTCAGTAACAGGAATATCTGGAGTCCCACCAGGTGGTCCACCTCCTCCCTGAAGTCCACAGCCCCAAATGGTAACAGCCCCAGAAGATCTCCTCAAGTGGCTCTGCTCTCCTTCCCACCATCTTCCCAGGCTTCTTCTCTAAATTTCAAGATTATTTTGGTCTTTCCCTGTCTCTAGCTCTCACAACCCTACTCAGGTAGGAGTAGGCTCTGTTGGGAGCTGTTGGGACTGAGCTCCCTGTTCATACACTGGTGGCCAAAGGTGGCACCCGTGGGTCTCCAACCTCATTTCAGCTCATGGTCCCCAATGGTGAGGAGAAAAATGAGACCCCAAAGCCAGCTGTTACAGCGCCATTCCCCAATGCTTAGCACTGGGGTCCCACCCTTGTGACCAGCTCTGCTGCAACAAGTCAAAGGGCAGAAAAGTTCCCTGGGCCGTTGGAGCAAGCCAGCTGCTTGTCTTTGGCCAAAGAACCTTGGACTCTCTCTTTGCCAAGGTCCCCTCTGAGGGCCAGCATCCTTTCAAAGGCTCCAAAAAGTGTTGCCTGCAGCCTGTTTGCAGTGGGGATGAGTTGAACACATGCTGGGGGACACTTAATTCCTCCAATACAGACACCATCATGTTCCTTTGGCTGATCCATAAATGCTTCCTTGGGGCTGCTGCCATTAGCCCGACTCAAGTATGGCTGCAGGCAGGAGCTCCATGCTGCCCAAACATTTGTCTGCTGCCACAGGCACCACAGGGGACATAGCCCTCCTGGGAACCCAAGTGCTGCCCATATCTCTGCCTGCTGCCATGAGCACTGTGGGGCCACAGTGCTTCGAGGGTACAGAGCAGGGGACATGCACAGCCACAGCACAGGGATGTCGCATCAAAACACACTTTTTTTTCACCTTTTTTTATTGATCATGTGGATTTCCCCAATTAAGGGGCCACAGGCTTGGGTGGGCAGTGTAGCAGGGGAAGTGATGGAGGGCACCAGCAAAAGCAGGACACGGAAATCTTCCCGTTCTGCAGCTCCCCCATACTGTCCTTGGTGACCTAGTTAAATTAATTTTGGTGGGTGTTTTTTTTCTGGTGGGGTGCTGGCTTAATTAGCCAAAAGATGCCCTGATTTCTTTCTTCACAGTAAGATCTGTCATTTAATTTGTCAGCTAGTATGTTCTCATGCACCATTCATGGTCCCAGGCACCACACGTATGAATCAGGGACCAGCTCTGACCACTCCAGTGGGACCTGACTTGCCCTGATGATTCTTACTGGAAACCTACTGGTCTTTGCTGGGCCCCTGTGCAGCCCTCAGCCTATGGCTACAAGTGCAATGAGTTTGCCAGACTTGATGACATGGGAAGTGATACATGAGGTGCTGGGTGCTTGCATGTTGCTCAACGGCACAGAAAAACCTCCTTCTACGCTCCTCCAGAAACTGGAAAAAGAGTGTTTTCTCTTAAAATATTTTCTTCTCCTCGTGGCCCTGGAGAGGGCAGATAATGGAGCAGCTACCTAACACATGCTTCCAGGGAAAAGTGTCAGTACTTCTAAAACTTCAGAGGTTAAAACACTGTCATATTATTTTTAGTAGTTTTTCATTCGTTTTAATTTGTCAATATGCAGCAAGGAACTCAGGAAAGCATCGCTTACTCCTGGTGGGTTGCTTTCCCCATGTCAACCTATGCTGTGCTAAGCCAAGATGTGCAGACCTGAGCTGTGCAGGGACAGACTGTGCTGAGCTGAGCTGTGCTATGCCTCTGAAGCACCTCTGCTCTGAAGACAGGCTGCGAGAGTTGGGGTTGTTCAGTCTGGAGAAAAGAAGGCTCTGGGGAGACCCTAGAGAACTTAAGAGGCCCTTCCAGTGCCTAAAGGGGCTCCATGACCGCTGGAGAGTGACTTTGAACAAGGGCCTGGAGAGAAAAGACAAACGGGAATTGCTTCCCACTGACAGAGGACAGGGTTAGATGGGATATTGGGAAGAATTTTTTTCCCTGTGAGGGTGGTGATGCCGTGGCACAGGGTGCCCAGAGAAGCTGTGTCTGCCCCATCCCTGGAAGTGTTCAAGGCCAGGTTTGACAGGGCTTGGCCAACCTGATCTAGTGGAAGGTGTCCCTGCCCATGGCAGAGGGTTGGAACGAGATGGTCCTTGAGGTCCCTTTCAACCAAAACCATTCTGTGATGCTATGATTCTATGTCACGTCATGTCCCGACAGATCAAGCCATGCCAAGAGGTGCGAGTCCACACTCTACCATGTCAAACCCAGCCGTGCCAACACCAACAGGTGGCGACACGTCCCTATTGCACCCCCAGGACCAGCCGCGTTGGGGCCGCGCCCGCGTGGCCCCGGTACGTCTCGGCGCGTCCCCGCCGCGGCGTGAAAGGACTTCGCAGAGCTCGTCCCCGCCTTCACAAGCCCCCCCTCTCCGTTTTCGGGCTGGTTAATCCCGTGTGTAAATGGCAGCCAATGGATGCGGCCGTTGCGCGGGGTTGGGATTAGCGGCGGGGCGAATGGCTGGCACTTTTACTGGGATTACAGAACAAAGAACTGCTCTCCCTGCCCGATTTGGGCTGTGGGGAAAAAAAAAAGCCAACACCCCCCTCGGGTTCTTTTCATTCCTTTAGGCCCCCATCGGGGTGTACCGGCTCCGCCCGGGAAGCGGCGGGAG
>VZRR01006554.1:0-40993 GCA_013398015.1 Oreocharis arfaki | reverse complement strand
CCCCACGCCGGCCCCGCTGACCTGCCAGAAGGAGGAGGAGGAGGAGGAGGAGGAGGAAAGAGGGAAGCAGTACACCCCAGGCGGGGTACCTCTCCGTCCGGCCACGCCGCGCCACTTGCTCCATACTGGCTGCACGCGCAGAGCCACCGTTCGCCTCATGGCGGAGGCGGGTCAGTATGGGGAGGGGGGCAGGCGGGATCCGGGCCGAGCCCGCTGCCCCCCGCGACCGCCCCGAGACGGGCCGGCAGCTCTCTTTTCCCCGCCTCCCGCTGCTTTTGTGCTGCTCGGCAGGCGCGGGGAGACCCGGAGCCATATGAAAGGCAGCACCGGTGTTGTTTGCGCCGCCTTGGCCAGTTCGGTGTTTGAGGGGGCTCCTACCGTGGTTAAAGTCGAGATCGTCTCTAAAGTGGGATTGCAATTGTGATAGTTTGTAAACTGGGATCAGAGCCGTGGTCTGTTTCTAAACGCAGGCGAGCGGTGGTGCGGGGGTGGGTGCCTGGGAGCACTCAGCTGCCGTGGGGCCACTGCGTGTTCCCAAATCTCAGATGGGCTTGTCCGTGCTGCCCAGCAATTAGTATTTTCCGTGGCTAGGCCAGAACAATGCTCTTAAGTGTTCTTCAAGAGAGATTTTTGATAACTATTTAGATGCTGCCGTAACTCACCCCGTCTGAGAATTTCCACAGATGGGGCCGAGAGGCCAAGATATTTGCCTTGTGGTCTCCCAAAAGAGAAGGGTTAGCTCTGACTTTCCATGAAGAGGTGCAGGTCGAGGAATGTGCTTTTGAAGGCTGAAATATGCACGCAAAAAAAAATGAGAAACATCCACAGGTGTTTCTGCTCATAAAAGGTTTCCTGCTGTCGGCAGCTCAGAGGGTAAGGCTGACACAGAAACATACAATGAATTTCTTTTTCCAGGATTTAGCTATTCTATGATGGCATCAACAAAACCCCAAACTACTACACCAAATCACTTGAAAGCCAGTGTTTTTATTTATTAACACAACTGAGTGTTATTTTTTCAAATGTATGCCAGAACCTGCCTGTCAACAAAGCAAAACAACTTTACATGTTTTTAACTACCCTGCAGTGTGTATCTTTTAGTATATACAACAGCCCAAATGAAACGTGTAAAAGGAAATTTCAGTTATATGTAGCTGCTGAGAGTAAAACTTGGACCAGGTGAGTAACTTAATTTCAAAGGATTTGCATCTGCTTCCTGTGTCTTACTCTGGTCACAGGCCACAGCTGTGTCTGAAGAAAGACTTAAAAAATAATACCGTTTTGCCAATAGATAGTATTGGTAGTAAAAGGAACAAAAAATATCAGATAAAGCAGACTAAGATCTGGAGACAACTTCCAGAAATTCTGACATCTCCAGGCTTTTAATTTTAATCACATCTGATCACAATGCCAGCCTGTCTCTAGACAAGGCTTTTGTTGGTATTTGCGTTCTTCAGGTTTTGTTCTTGGTTCCTTCCCTTGCAGTCCCCTCCCCTTCCCATATGTCTCGGCAACTCACATTTCCGTATTTCCACAAAATTTTGAGTAAAATTGCCCTAGAGTTATAGGCCAGCATGTTTGAAGTCCATACTGATTTTCACCCAACTTTATGAATCTTCTGTAGTTCTTTTTTTTTTTTTTCTGTCCACAGGGGACAAGTTGATTGAACCTTTCTAACACTCTTCAACCCTAATTGTTACTTCCCAAGTACTGCCCCTTGGACAAAGGACTGAAAGCTGAGAAAGGGAAACACATCTTCATGTTAATGTTTAAAACAATCCACAAGAAGCTTTCAGTCCAAGGTTTTACCTTCTTCCTCCTGTAGATTTTTCTTTGAAGAGAGAAGGATGGGGGGGGGATGACAAAATTTATCCTCTGGCATTTGGGTTATCAGCCTTTAACCAACTCCCATGGGTAAGCAACGTTAGAAGAGCTTGTTACAGGCTGACCTTAGCCCCTGCCCAGATAAGGACACCCAGAAGAGCAAGTGTAGCCGTGAGCCTGCCTGTCATTCCAGCTCTACTGTCTGCTCTGAAAATGAAGAAATCTGCTGGAAGAAGATGTGCTTGTCTCCTGCTTTTCCCCTCTCCACTGTTCCCAGCATCATGGAATACTTTTGTAGAAAGCTGAGAAGAAGGAGAACAGTATCAGGGCAGTGTGATCTGGTTCTGCTGGGCTGAGGTCCTTCTGGGACCAAAAACCATTTAGTTTTCTCAGAAGGATGTTTTGAAGGAAGACTAATTCATAGCAAAGAACATCAAGAGATTGGAGCTAAGGTTCTAGCCACAATAAGACTCCTTATAAAACTCCATAATAGCACCACATGATGTCCAAATCATCTCTTATAAGAAATGTTTTGAAAAATGGTTTTCCAAAGCATGCAGGATTGGTAACATCCTGTTAAGTATACAAGCTCTTAAGTGCTAATCTTCAGGCACAGTTCAAGGAGAAAACCCTGCTCCCAGTGCACTTGTATTTTGAAACTCACTATGATCAGGCATCCAACATCCATGACTCTGTGATCTCAGAGCCAGGAAAAGTGATGTACTCAAGAAACCAGTAAATCCCCATAGTTTGTCAAAGGCTATTACCAGCAGCCAAGACCTAGCATTATTCTAATACTTGGTTTCATGCCTTCATTAAAATCCAGCAGCCCAGGAGTCGGGGAACCATGAATATGACCTAAAGATCTTTCTCTCACATTGGTTCAGGGATACCACACCAAAGAATTTCATGGACTTTATAAATTATATAAAATACTTGTAGAAAATATTTTGAAAATACTAAATATCATCTCCTCTTCAAGTTGAGTTTTTACAAGTATGTATTCCTGTGCTGTGAACTTCATAGGAAGTATTGGCCTGTGTCAGATGCAATTCAAACAAAGCAAGGCATCTGAAGACATGGTAGAGAGTATCTTTAAAGGACTATTTCTGAGAAGCAGATGAATAGCCTCACTTAAGCGATGAACTCAGCGAACTTCTGGTCCAAATAGGATGCTTCTTTAGTTTAAAAGAGAATCATTCAGAGCACAATCATGATGTCTTCACCATTCAGTGCTGAGTGTGATTTTAAAAGCTTATGTTGAGGATAGGTAAAAGAACGCTTCACTGTACCAGCAGTTGCTGGTGAAGGATGCATTTAAGTCCAAAGAACTCTGCTATGGTACATTTTTCTCTCACAAGGTCTGCTCTAACAGATGTATTGTGCCTTCACAATATTACATATTGTGTAATATCTCAGTTTGTTTTTTCTAATTTAGCTAGCACCTATGATTAAGAGCAGAATGGTGGGGTACTAGGAAGGTCTCTGGATTTTGGGATTTTTTCCCCCTCATATAATCAACTTACTGAAATTATTTTTCCGAAGGAATGTACCATGCAAACAGCCAAATGTCACCTTTTCCTGCAGTATCCCACACTGAGTGGTAGCCTCAAGTTCCTGTTTGTTATAATTACTGATGCTTGGCTGGTATTTGTGACTTTCAGAGAACTTTGTAAAAAGTCTCACTAAATTTAGTTTTTGTCTTTCCTAGGGAGATTTATATAGGAAAATGTTTTAGAGAAACAAATGCCCTACTATAGATTATTCATTCCAGTCTGCGGGTAAACTGGACTACAAATTAACACACAGAATCACATAATCAGCTATGTTGGAAAAGACTTTGAGATCACAGAGTCCAATCTATGGCCTAACACCACCTTGTTAACTAGACCATGGCACTAAGTGCCACATCCAGTGACACACACTTACAATAAATAAAGATGAAATAGCAAGTAGCAGAAACCAGCTAAGTCTAGTGGCAAATGAAGAGGACCACACAGGTATGAATTGTAGTTTGTAGTATTTAGGAAGGAGGAAATAGTTATTCTATACTTAGGAGGGAGAAAATAGTTATTCTGCTGATCCTTTCGTCTCTGGTCTATAGTTACAAAGGTTAGAACACATAGTTATTTGTAGCGCTATGTTCGTACATATTTGCCTAGGCAAAGATAGCTATCTGCTGTTTTTGAAAGGCCATCTTTTGTATAACAGCCTTTTAATCCTCAACAAAATGTATGTGACTCCCAATCTAAGCATTGCATGACTTGAGAGGAACCACTTCATCAGAGAAAGTTTAATTTTTCCTTTTGAAGCCTAGGGGAGTATAGACTCGGCTTGTCCAAAAGGATGGCAGTCCAATATGCTGCTCATGGAAACATTGGTGGAATTGATGCCCCAAAACTAGGCAAGAAAATGAAACTCCATAGTCAAATGGCTATAGAGCACATATTTGTTTATTCAGCGCTGAGAGTGAGCGGAATCACTCCACCGAGCTCACTCTTCCATCCCTTGCACAGCACTAGCTTTTATACATTCTCTATTCAATTGGCATATTATAAGTCATAATGTTCATATTGCAACATATTTACTAATCACATGATTATGTAAGTCGTTGTAACGCATGCGCAGTTCCTGCACAAGGTGGTCGTCAGCCTCCTGGTGGTCGTTTGGTGAAGGCTCTAACAGTCTTCCTCAGGCTTCAACTTCTTACCTTTGCTTTTTGCGCATGCTTTATGAAATCGTTTGCTCGAATAGCCAGTTTTATCTGGTTCTACTTCTTTGTAGTTAGCTTGTTCTACTAAGCCTGCTGATTTCTAAATAGTGTTTCATGTACATATCCTGTTACAAAGTAACTGCTTCTTTCTGCATAGCTCAAGTAATTTCTTTTTGCTTAGTTCAAGTATATTTCTTTGCCTAGGCATCAGAATGTAACTAGTCCAACAGATAGTCCAACAGATATCCTAATGAGCCCTGGTCATTCCCTTCAGTATCTTATTTCCACGTATTTAAACAGGAGAGTGATATTTGATAACACTAATTTTTTAAACCCACACAAGAAAGAACACAACCTCTATTAACTGCACTCAGTGCCTTGCCTTTCAAAATTCTTTTCGTCTATATGTCTACACTTCAAATTCTTACATAAATTGATATGAGGGACAGCAGTGGTAGATGAGAAGTTGGTGAGCTAGAGAAGAGAAAGAAAATAAACTGTAATAATCACAATTCCCCCTCATCAGCCATTCAGGTGCTGGGAGTGGCTTCCTCCGGCCATTGGAGGTGATTTTAAAGAAGGCTCTAGGAAGGCTGGCGACCCGAAGCGGGCAAACAGGGATTTGGTATGGCAGCTTGCACGGCAGCTTGCACAGCAGCTTGCACAGGTAGGGCAAGCAGGCAGGGTTGCAGCCATCCTCCTGCTAGTGGGGTTTTTATTTTGTGTTGGGATTTTGTTTGTCTCTTTGTTTTGGGGCGGTTTTTTTGGCAATGGTCTCCAAATGATCAAAAGCTATAGCTAGTAAAAGTGTACCAACCCAAACAGAACCCCCCAAGAAGGACATATCTGTCCAGATCCCTTCCTGTAAGAACTGTTTGAGCCTGTCAGTAGTACCAGGGGACGGTGCAAAAGAGACCTGCATGAGGTGTGAACAGGTGAATGATCTCCTCTCTCTGGTGGCCAAGCTTAAGGAGGAAATTGAAAGACTAAGGAGTATTAGGGAAAGTGAAAGGGAAATATACTGATGGAGTTTCACACTTCCATTCCTCAGAGAAGCCCACCAGAAGTCAGAGGACTCCCATGCCTCCTACCAACAGGCAGAAAGAGGAGACCTGGTAGATGAAGGGGAATGGAAATGGGTCCCTACTCGGGGGGTTAACAAAAATTCCTCCCAACCCCCATCACCTACCCGGGTGCCACTTCGGAGTAGGTGTGAGGCCCCGGATCCAGAGGGTCAGCCTGATGACATTGAAGAAAATAATCTGCCCAGAGAGCCTTCCAATTATACTTTGTCTGTCATACAGATCACTACCTCTAGCATTAAAAAGAAAAGAAGGGTAGTCATAGTAGGTGATTCCCTTCTGAGGGGAAGAGACAGCCCCATATGTCAACCGGACCCAGCCCGCAGGGAGGTCTGCTGCCTTCCTGGGGCCCAGGTACAGGAGGATATCACCAGGAGACTCCCTGGGCTGATTCAGCCCTCTGATTATTACCCACTGCTGATACTCCAGGCTGGCAGTGATGAGATTGGAAAGAAGAGCACCAGGGCAATTAAAAGGAACTTCAGGGCTCTAGGTCAATTGGTTGATGGGGCAGGAGCACAGGTGGTGTTCTGCTCAGTCCCTTCAGTGGCAGGGACAAATGACGAAAGGAACATGAGAACCCACATTATCAACAAGTGGATTAAGGGCTGATGTCATCGGCAGAATTTTGGGTTCTTTGATCATGGGGCAACTTTTATGGCACCTGGCCTGCTGGGGCCAGATGGACTCTGTAATATATGTTGTAAAGTAGTTAGTGCTAAAAGTTGAGACTGCAGCACTTTTTACTGAAGCTGATACAAATACCAGAGACATGTAGCCGCCAAAAAATATGCATTTCAAATGGACCCCAATGAGGTACATTCCAAAGATGAGTATCCTGGAGAATTCTTTCGTCTGGCAAGGCTCCAGCGATATGCATTCAATATGCATATACGATAAGATAATATGTGTCCCCAGAAGAAATAATCCCAGCAAACAGAAGATATACATCCGCTTGTTCCAGGAACTTTTCAGCAGCAAGACAAGAAAAACTAAAAGATAAGATTAACAAAGCCAAAAATGTATTAAAAGGTACCCCACAGAAACAGCAGTGGTGAACTGGAGGGATTCGGAGCGCATAGAGTCTGAATTCTGTTCACCCAGATCGCCTGGCTTGGCACTGCTTTGCTTGTGGCTTTTTCAAATTTTATACTTTGATTATTTAATAAATTCACTTTAATTATGAAATTGGCTGATTCATTTGTAACAGACTCCATCTGTCTATCAAGGGCAAAAGGATTCTAGCCCATGAACTGGCAGGGCTGACTGAGAGGGTTTTAAACTAGGTTCGAAGGGGGAAGGGGGTGCAACTAGGCTCTCCAGAAACAAGCCCAAGGGTGGTAAGCCAGAGTCAAGGGTGAAATCAGCAGCCCAGCTGAAGTGCATGTACACTAATGCATGCAGCATGGGTAACCAATAAGAGGAGCTGGAAGCCATGGTAGAGCAAGAAAGCTATGACATATTTGCCATCACGGAAACGTGGTGGGACAACTTGCATAACTGGAATGCTGCAGTGGATGGCAACAAGCTCTTCAGAAGAGACAAGAGAGGGAGAAGAGGTGGAGGGGTGGCTCTGTGGCCTTCTCAGGGAGGCTCTTGACACCATGGACATTGAGATTAATGATGATAAGGCAAGCGCCTATGGGTAAGAATCAGGGGGAAGGCCAACAAGCTGACATCCTGGTGGGAGTCTGTTGTATACCACCTAACCAGGATGAAGAGGTGGATGACTTATTCTACAAGCAGCTGCAGGATGTTTCAAGATCACCAGCACTTGTTCTTGTAGGTGACTTTAAACCTGCCATATATCTGCTGGGAACTCAACACAGCAGAGAAGAGGCAGTCTAGGAGGTTCTTAGACTGTATGGAGGACAACTTCTTGTCACAGCTGGTGAGCGAGCCTACCAGGGGAGGGACTACGCTAGACCTGCTGTTTGCAAACAGAGAAGGGCTGGTGGGAGATGTGGTAGTTGGAGGCCATCTGGGGCATAGTGACCATGAAATTATAGAGTTTTCAATATTTGGTGAAAGGAGGGCCACCTATAAAACTTCCACACTGGACTTCCAGAGGGCAGACTTTGGCCTGTTCAACAGACTTATTCGGAGAGTACCTTGGGAAGCAGCCCTTAAAAACAAAGGAGTCCAGGAAGGATGGGCATCTTCAAACCAGAAATCTTGAAGGCACAGGAACAGACTGTCCCTGTGTGCTGAAAGATGAGCCAACGAAGAAAATGATTGGCCTGGATGGGCAAGGAGCTTCTGAAGGAACTGAGGGAAAAAAAGAGGGTGTATCACCTTTGGAAGGAGGGTCAGGTATCTCAGGAAATGCTTAAGGCAGTTGCTAGGTCATGTAGGAAAAAAATTAGAGAGGCAAAAGCCCAGTTAGAACTCAATCTGGCCACTTCTGTGAAGGACAATAAAAAATATTGACGCGGTGGCAGAGCGTTCGGGGGGTAGGGGTGGGGGGGTGCAGAGGCACTGCTGCGTCACCCCAGAAAGCGCCCTGAAGATCGCTCCTGTGTTCTGCCTCTCAGGCAGATCGCTGACAGGCTGCGCACAAGGTGCCGGTGGCGAGGCACCGCTCTACACAGCGCGGGGAAGTAAAAAGCCGTGGCAAGGACAAAGAGGCGGGAGGGGTCTTCCGCGTAGAATTCCACAGGTTTTATTCCGTGAAGGGATCCAGGGACGAAAGACCAAGAACAAAGGAGGGTCTAGGGGTTTTAAACTGAGGGAACAAGGGGCGAAGTGAGCATCAGGGACGAATCATCTGAGGGTAGCAGGGAGAATGACAGGGAAAGTTCAATAGGAAAGAGGGAAGGCTAGGAAGGAGAACATCGAGTACAGAAGAAAATTCTAGAACTAATACATATTCACCTAGAAAAAATACATAAAACATGAACTAATACATGAAACTGGGAGTGAACTGCAAAAACTGAGGAACAGAGAGCTACATCGTCCCGGCGACGGCAGCTTTGCTGTCGCCGTCACCGCCGCCGCTCCTGCACCGGGACTGCCCTGCTGCTGCCGCAGCTCGGCGCGGTCCCGCTGGGTCTTGCTGGCCTCGCGGCCCCGGCACGGACTTGGCGCCGTCCCGGCGCGGACCCGGTGGGGCCGCCGACACTCCATGGCCGGCACCGCCCCGTGCGGCCAGCACCGGCGTCCCCACTGCGGTGCCAAGCGGGACCGAATCACGGCCCCGCCCCCCGCCCGAGCAGAGAGGGAGGGCCGCTTTGTGGCTACAGCAACATGCACCGCAACAAAATATTTTTTAAAATACATTAATGGCAAAAGGAGAGGCAAGGACAACCTCCATTCTTCATTGGATGCAGGAGGGAATTTAGTAACTGAAGATGAGGAAAAGGCAGAGGTACTTAACACCTTCTTTTCCTAAATTTCCATCAAAAGGACAGGTTGTCCTCAGGACAGCTGTCCTCCTGGGCTGGTAGATGGTGTCAGGGAGCAAAATAGCCCCCGTTACCCAGGAGGAAGCAGTCAGGGACCTGCTGAGCCACTTAGATCCTCACAAATCTATGTGACCAGATTGAACCCATCCTAGGGTGATAAGGGAGTTGGCAGATGAGCTTACAAAAGACGCTTTCCATCATTTACCATCAGTCCTGGCTCACTGGGGAGGTCCCAGATGACTGGAAGCTGGCCAGTGTGATGCCCATCCACAAGAAGGGCAGGAAGGAGGATCCAGGAAACTACAGGCCTGTCAGCCTGACTTCAGTGCCTGGCAAGATTACGGAACAGATCGTGCTGAGTGCCATCACATGGCACCTACAGGATGGCTGGGGGATCAGACCCAGCCGGCATGGATTTAGGAGGCGCAGGTCGTGCTTGACCAATCTGCTCTCCTTTTATGACCAGGTGACCCACCTGGTGCATGCGGGGAAGGCTGTGGATGTTGGCTACCTGGAATTCAGCAAAGCTTGTTAACAGTATGTCTCCCACAGCATACTCCTGGAAAAGCTGTCAGCCCACAGCTTGGACAGATGGACCCTTTGCTGGGTTCAGAACTGGCTGGACGGCCAGGCCCAGAGAGTGGTGGTGAATGGTGCAACATCCAGTTGGCAGCCAGTCACCAGTGGTGTCCCCTAGAGGTCAGTGCTGGGGCCAGTCCTGTTCAGTATCTTCAGTGATGATCTGGATGAGAGGATTGAGTCCACCATCAGTAAGTTTGGAGATGACACCAAGCTGGGAGCATGTGTCAATCTGCTGGAGGGTAGGAGGGCTCTGCAGAGGAACCTGGACAGGCTGGATAGATGGGCCTCCATCTATCAGCACCAGATGGGTGCTGGGTCCTGCACTTTGGCCACAACAACCCCCTGCATTGCTGCAGGCTGGGGGCAGAGTGTCTGGACAGCGGCCAGGCAGAAAGGGACTTGGAGGTACTGGTTGACAGCCGACTGAACATGAGCCAGCAGTGTGCCCATGTGCCCAAGAAGGCCAAAGGCATCCTGGCCTGTATCAGGAATAGTGTGGCCAGCAGGACCAGGGAAGTGATTCTTCCCCTGTGCTTGGCACTGGTTGGGCCACACCTTGACTACTGTGTTCAGTTCTGGGCCCCTCAATTTAGGAAGGATGTTGAGATGCTCCAATGCATTGTCTTATGTTACAATGGAAGATGAAACCAAAAGGTATGTATTCTATTACCATCTATGTAAGTTGTTAAGATAAGTGGGGCGGTGTTCTTTATCCTCACTGTTGGGGAAGATAGAATAGGAAAACCTTACAAATATGATTACCTGGCAAAAGATGCTGAGATTGAGATGAAACCAAGCTTTGAGTTACCAAACNTATTCAACACAGAAGATGATTTAATGTATTGTAATCACCCTTGAGAGCTCTCTTCTCACTCTTCTCGCTCTCCTCGCACTTCACTTCTCTCTTCTCGCTCTCCTCTTCTCTCACTCTGTCACACTCTGACACTCTCTCCTCTCTCACCTGCTAACTTCTCCGACCTGCCTGGAGCTGCAAGCGGCAGCTCCTGGCAGGGCTCTTTTCCCACACCTTCTGCAATAAACATCATGATCTAAAACCTGAGAATAGAAATCTCCGTCACTGTCTGTCCTGACCATCCGCAACCGAACCAAGAATTCGGCAGAGAGAGAAATCCACACTCACCATGACTCATCCCTGATAACTCCCTCTGGAGCGCTATCTCTGCTAACGGGCCACCAAGGTCTCCCAGTATGACTCATAGAATCATCTCACATCATCCCATCATGAGATGCTCTGCCCAGAGGAAGGAACCGAACATTCCTACCTGTATATAATCTGAGGCCTGGAACACCAAAGGAGCATCTACCACTGGATTCCCAGAGGATAAGAGCTTGACAGTCACCACTGGAGAAGCATCAGATCTTTCTACAGGATCACCTCTTTGACAGCACCCCGGTCAAACCACTTGCTTGAATGATGTCCAAGACCATGCCTGTAGCCACCATTTAATTGGACTGCTACCACCACCTTGACTGACAGGGTGTCAGGTTGTATTCTGACTCTGTCAGTGTCTCTGTACTATTGCATTTACTTTAATTTTCCTATTAAATTGTAGTTCTGACTTAGAATCTGTCACTGGTTTGCTTTCAAACTAGTACATACGTCCAGAGAATGGCAACAAGGCTGGTGAAGGACCTGGAGAACAAGCTCTGAGAAGCAGCTGAGGAAGCTGCGGTTGTTTAGCCTGGAGAAAAGGAAGCTCAGAGGAGACCTTATCACTCTCTACAGCTATCTGAAAGGAGATTGTAGCCAGGTGGGGGTCTCTTCTCTCAGGCAACCAGTGACAGGACACAGTCTTAAGCTGCACCAGGGGAGGTTTAGGCTGGTCATTAGGAAGAAGTTCTTCACAGAAGGCGTGATTGGGCATTGGAATGGGATGCCTAGGGAGGTGGTGGAGTAACCATCCCTGAAGGTCTTTAAGAAAAGACTTGATGTGCATGGTCTAGTTGGCAAGGAGGTGTTACTTCATAGGTTGGACTCAATGATCTCAAAGGACTTTTCCAACCTAGTTGATTCTGTGATGGTGACTTCAAGGAAATCAGCCGGAAAACTGAAGCTCCAAAAGGTCATTTTTTATTTATTCTTCTCCTGAAAATCTCCAATGGTCTCTTAATTTTGGTTGTACACTCAGCTAGTAATGCAACGATGATTAATGAAAAAGCTAGCAATGAATAAAAATAATCTCAAATATGCTTGAGAGCCTATGCATAAATTTACATGTCCTTAGTTACAGTAAAGTGATTGTCAATGAAAATTCTGGTTCGCAGACAATTGTCACACAGTGATAGATATTTCTCTGTTCAAAACAGAAAATCTTTATACCTATACAAAAAGCTGACTACTTCATTTTAACCACTCTGTTACACCAGTTAGCCACAACCAGTTTTACTAAAACATTAAAAAATGTTGGCACATATAATATATATGTGTTCATAACCATAACTCACAAAAGAAATAATGTTTTTTTCTTCCTAAAGGCAATACTATTGGTACATAATATCTGTGTGTGTATGACAAGCAGTCAAGGAATGACCGCCTTCAGGAAACAGTAATATTCTCACTTGTGCTTGACAGAGACATTTTTACAGACCATGGTGGCTCTTGGGATAATTTTTAAAAAGAAAAAAAGAAAAAAAAAGAAAATATCCATTAAAAAATCAGTGGTTTTGAGGATTAGATAAATCCTGCTTTAGCATCCAGATTTTAAAAACCCACTAAATTAATGAATGATATTTGAAACATGCTGTTTATAGTTGGAATTCATTACTAGAGCCTTTGCTGTTGCAAACTGCTGTCAAGCCACTGGAATTTGAGCAGTTACACCAGCCTGCAGCAAATGGGAATCTGATTCATCATGTTTATGCACAAAGCTTGTAGAAGAGGCAATTTCACAAAAATATAAATGCAAACTCATAAACTAAGAAGGTATTGAATCACAGGATCAAATCCCAATTACTTTTTGGAAGCCACAATGAGAAACGAAAATCATACCTAAAACAGAGTGATGAAAGAAGGAAGTGGGAGTTATTTTTAGAAGTGGCAAGGAGTTCCTTTGTGAGCTTCCTAACCTTTGTGTTTCTTGTTTATGTAACAGCTACCTACACAGAGCTTAGTTCACTGTTGTTTTGTGAGTTACATTGAATACTGTCAACAGCAGCTGCAATAGAAGGGAATTTATAGCATCTATGGTTACAGTAAGGTTTAAATTCTACAGGTATAATAAATGAAAAAAGTAGTAAATTTAAATGTAAAATATTTTTGCTGTGTCAATGATGGGGAAAGATATTTTTTTTAAATAACACAAAGATTGCAGATAAAATCACACTATAGTAAGAAACACCGTAAGCAAAATTAACTGAAGAAAAATCTTGCCACCAGAAAATGTGGGGAAAAAAAGCTTTTTGAATTTTCCTTGATTTTTTTCCCCATTATTATACCATGAGGAAGAAGTCTTTATTAATATGCTTCACACATGAATGCATAGTTCATGGCAGCATTCATATCTAAAGGCTGGGACATAGCTGAATGTATCCAAGACAGTTTGTTATTTGGAGGAAGAAGGAGAATCAGCATTGTAGGAACAGTGCCACGTACCTGGCATCCTGACCATGATTACAACAAGAAAACGTTAACCCTAGGGGCCCTGTGAAATTGTGTGCTTGATGAAGGATGCTATGGAATCTCATTTCTCAGCGGAACACTGCGGTGTGAATGTGACCATGTGGCTTATTGTGATTGAAAACGATCACACGTATGGAATGCTTAAGACACATTTTGTGTGTTATAAAAGTAGCAAGAGGCCCTAGGGACCAATGAGAAGGTGATTGTTCATCTGTAATAAGGTTAAATAAAAGCGGGCTTCTCTGAGAACAGAGGAGATGGAGACCAGGAGAAAAACAGCACCTGCTGAGCCCAACAATATAACGCTGTATCAGTGTGTTTTCTTATCATCGCCAAGGCATATACATATATATATTTTATATTTAGATTTTTCTTCTCATTCAAACCCGGACACCAGCAAGCATCATCCACATTTTCCAGAACTGAAGTAATTTTACAGATTGTAATATGCTCATATTTAAAAGGTCTGTTTCCTGAAAGAGCTGCTTTTTTGTTGCCTTCTTTGAGGCTAGGGTTTCCTGCTCAGTCTCTTCTTCAAATTCTACAACAAAGACCACCACCCTCATCCTCTCAGTTTCAAAAATGCTTCTTGTCTAAATTCTGTGCTCCACAAAAACCTTTAAAAAAACCTGTAACAAATGCAGTTGGGTTATGCTGAGAGAGGGCAATATTAAAATGAAGTTTTATTTGTTCATCAGAAATAACTACTTTTCCTCCTTCTGACAGTAAATGATAGGACTAATTGTTGTAAGCCATTTACAGGTATCAGGGATATGATGAAGTGGGCATTTGTCAGTTTGGGCTTACTCTTCTGTACAAAACTAAAAATATGAAAAAACTCATTTTTTGTATTTCTATGAATAATCTCATCACATCATCAAGTATGGGAATAGTTGTGTCGTAAAATTTACCTTGTGCATAGAAGCATTTCTGGATCAAAACCTGAAAGTTAGAACTTTTGCCAGATTGTTTACTTTTACAGATCACTGTTCCTGGACCAATTTACATGGTGGTCTTGGATATTTTATAGAAATTACATCATTTAAGTTGCATTTTAAGGCATTTTTAAATTGCATGCGTAGCACATAAAATTATAATAAAAACATTTTAGAAATCTCTAGAAATTATTCAGAAGAGATCACTTGTTAGTGTTGGTGTTTTCAAAATTGATATAGACTGAGAACAAGCTTAAGCAGGGCTTTTTAAACCCATGCTTAATCACAGACTCTGGAATGGTTTGGGTTGGAAGGAATCTTAAAGAACATCTTGTTCCACCCCTCCTGCCATGGGCAGGGACACCCTCCACTAGACCAGGGTTCTCCAAGGCTTATTCATCCTGGTCTTGAACACTTCCAGGGATGGGGCAGCCACAGCTTCTCTGGGAAGCCTGTGCCAGCTGTTGGTTCACTTCAAAGGAAGAAAACGTGCAAGTATTTGCTGAATAAGAATGAATTTCATTCGTAAGAGATTCCATGAAATGGCCCTAAAAGTAAGTGGAAAACTGGGATGTTTTTTCCTATAGTGTAAAGCTTTTACATCCAACTACTATGAGCTATGAGTAGTATATCTATTGTATATTTTATCTTGTCATTAGTCAGGATGGAAATACCATATACTTATATATCATTCTCATTAAGGCAAATTATTTTTGTGGCAGATTTTTATAACTGTCAAAATGGTGATTTAGGCTTCATGGTGGTAATTTGGGAAGCTTGGAGCAGCCCTAAGAGTGGCAGCAACAGGCAGAAGGTAAGTGATGTATCCTAGACACAATTTTTTTTATGACTAAGACTTTTATGCCATGATGGATAACACAGATTTCTTTATGCACGTCCTACTAACATAACGTGTGGGAATCTTGTATGATTTAATGCAGAGTCACATTCATCCTTTGTTTGTTTACTTGTATGCTTGGTATGGAACATGCAGCTTTGAAGAGGGGAGTGCCTAACAGACATTCCGCTTTACAAACACGTATTCTGCCCTATTCTTCTAAGACCTCGGCATGGAGCACTTATTCCCATGGTAGATTCCTTTTGTTAGAAGAGAAACTCATATTGCCAGGCTTCATCAACCCCTGCTTCTTTTAGGGTAGTTTCTGGAAGAAAATAGATAGCAATTTTTCCACTCCACATTAATAATTTCTCATTGTCTTCCTAATGTACTGCATTTCAGGGAATGAGGTATCGATTCCCTGCTGATTCTATGAAAAAGTATGATGCCATTAACTAAATTCCCATAGTTGTAATAAGGAATCAAAGTCTTATATGCCTAAAAACGTACATTTACTTCACTAAAAGCATGGATGGTCAAGAATGGAAGAAGATCCGTATGAAAAGGAAGAAAACCCAGAAGCATGCAGGGCTTTTCAGGTATGAAAGGGAAAATGACATTATATTGTCTAGGGAAAGGAATTGCTACCTTTGAAGAGAGAGGAGGAGGTGCAAGTTGCCTTTGAGGCAGCTGACACAAGGACAGTCAGCCTCATAAGCAAGAGAAACTTCACAACAATCTCATAAAAAACTTAGTGGACAGTGTAAACCCATTTGTTCATTTATTCTGTATATAACTATGCTCTTTATTCAGATAGAATTTTCAGGTAACAAGCTAGTGCATGGCATCAAGAGCCAATGGTGTACTGGAAATGGCCAACATGCAGACCGTGTTTTATCCTAAACACCACCATAATAGAATCACAGAATCACAAAATGGCTGGGGTTGAAAAGGACCTTAAAGGCCATCTAGTTCCAACCCGTTGACATGGGCAGAGACACCTTCTACTTGTCCAGGTTGCTCAGAGCCCCATCCAACCTTGCCTTGAACACAGGGTTGGGGTGTCCATAACTACTCTGGGCAACCTGTGCCAGTGCCTCACCACCCTCACAGGGAAGAATTTCTTCCTAGTACCTAATTTAAACCTGCCCTCTTTCAGTTTGAAGCCATTCCCCATTGTCCTGTCTTTATAGTTCCTAATGAAGAGACCCTCTCCTGCTTCCCTTCAGATACTGGAAGGTGTTGTGAGGTCTCCATATAACCTTCTCTTCACCAGGCTGAGCAGCCCCAATTCTCTCAGCCCATGAGAGGTGCTCTAATCCTGAATACTGAATTGCAGTATTTAATTATGATTTTTTGATTCCTTTTAAGATATTTTAATTGGTTTTCAGTCTTAAATTAGGGTAAATATCTTTTATTTGTGGCTGTTGCAAGCGAGCATCAGAAATCACTGTCCTGGCTTGATTCGGGGAAGTTAGGGTTAAGCAATGATTTATGAGGGGCTAGAGAGCCAGCTGCATGCTAAACAATGTATCTAGCTTGTTTAACAGTTAGTGCACTTGCCAAACAGAAAAGGGAGGATGCAAGACCATTAATAAGGGGAAGTAGCCGTGACCAGAGACACTGCTTCGGACCCCAAAACCGGCTCAAACTAGCTTTGAGGTTTGGACTTGGACCCAGAGACCGGGGAGCATGCGCAAGGAG
Source organism: Oreocharis arfaki (assembly GCA_013398015.1). Classification (NCBI taxonomy): domain Eukaryota; kingdom Metazoa; phylum Chordata; class Aves; order Passeriformes; family Paramythiidae; genus Oreocharis; species Oreocharis arfaki. Next base: position 24,271 of record VZRR01006554.1, on the reverse strand, counting down.
GCAGGGTGTAAAGTTCACCCCTGAAGAAGACTCGTTTACTTCATCTTGAGACCCCTGCCCACGACCACCAGGAGGCACTGCGCAAGGCGCAGAGCATATGGAAATTGCTTTGGAACTCATTATAATATGAAGCAGGGTGAGGCGGGGCTAGGTAATAAATATGTATAGGCATATTAAGCAATATAATGAATATGTAACTTGTAACTCGATATATACCTAGCTGAGTGCCACAGACTCTGCGCACACTTTTGGAGGAGTGATCCCCCGTGCGTCTGGTGCCGAAATAAAAGACATACCTACTTCACAACTTACGAGTTGGGGAGTCTTTCCGTGTATCAGGCTTGCCTTTTCTACAGCTGTTTTCCATGGGAGGCTTCATCCAAGCATCACAGGTGGTGAGATAATGGGCAGACCATAATTCTGAAAGAGTTTTGCACAGCAAACATAGAGGAGGATTAAATATTGAAATGCACATGATAGAAGCTGCCCGATGGACTGTGCTGATGGAAATCAAATACTAGTCTAGTATTTTGAATCCAAATAACTGCTCCTTGTGAGCCCAGAGAGGATTGTTTGCCTTCGAATGTGAGCACACGGACAGTAGTGTATGGGCCACAGGTTGACAACAGTGTAGATACTTCTCCTTTTTCTCATTAACAGCTCAGAGACTGAAAAGGCAGCTACAAAATGGTAAACACATCCCTACAGATTAAAAAAATTTAATTATTATGCACCTCCACCATAACAGCAGATTGTTAGACCACTAAAATACGGATGGGAATTTCATAGCTTCTCAGAAATGAAGCAGTAATAGGCCAATGGGCCTTAACAATAGCTGCAAGTTTTTCAGCACCAGGCATCTCAAAAGTACTTTAGCCTTATAGTACCTGAGTTATTCTTTAATATCTCAAGGTGTCCTAGGTTACAATGTAAGATGTAACCAAAAGTATGTATTCTATTATCATCTTCACAAGCTGTTAAAGCAGGTGGGGCAGTGTTTGTTATCTCCTACCATGACTCATCCCTGATAACTCCCTCTGGGGGCTATATCTGTTTAGTGGGCTATCAAGGACCCACCGCATGACTCATAGAATTACATCAGCCCCTTGTGAGATGCTCTGCCCAGGGGGGAGGAGCCAAGCATTCCCACCTGGATTTCATCTGTGGTTTGGAACAGCATAAGTAGCCCTACCTACTGGATTCCTAGAGGACAAGAGCTACCACTGGACCTTCAGGTGAAGACCAGATCCTTCTACAGGATCACTGCTTCAATAGAACCACTTCATCTGGACTGCTACCACCACCCTGACTAACAGGGTGTCAGGTTGTATCCTGACTCTCTCAGTGTTCCTGTACTATTGCATTTATTTTAATTTTCCTATTAAGTTATAATTCTGGCTTGCAATCTCCCACAGGTTGGTTTTCAAACTAGTACACAAGGAAGCATGCAAAAAAAAAAGGAAGTACCAAGTATTACATGACTGAGATAATAAGCAAAATCAGTAACATCTAGAAACAGAACCCAGGGTTTTGTAACTTTCAACCTTGTCTTCCCAACACATAGCCTAAAATGGCGTTGTTTCCCTATGTCTCTTGCAACATTTGGAGCAAAAAGCTCTCAAAGGTCATGGTAAGTGTTTTGCTCAAAAATTACTTGTTCTGGTTTTCTTTCTCTAAGTGGAGTAACACGTGTCTGCATTGGTAGCTGGCTAAATGAGGTAGGAAGAGTAATCATCGTCCACAACACTGGGGCTAAAGAAATTTCCACTGAAAATTACCTGCCCTATTATTTTTTCAGGTGTTGTGTTGAAAGTTCAGAATCTGTTTCCATTTTTTCCATCCCTAGAATGGTATATTTCACAGAATTAGACCATGCAAACATCAGCCAGAACACCCCTCCATGTGCTGTCATAGAGGATCTGCTGATGCCCACTGACTCTTTTACCAGCTTGTCACTGCTGAAGATCAAGAAATTCTGATCAGTTTTGATTAATGATCTTTGAGTGGTTGAAAACAAGAAAAGAATGACTATACATTTTTATGATCAAATACCCTGATGGAATAAAAACAGGAGTATAATAAATGCATTAATTGTCCTAAGAAGAGAGATGAAGGGTCCAAAATCTTACTTGCATACTTATTGTTCTAAATCCCTTGACATCTGGCAAATTGCAAAAGATTCCAGTCTTTCACCAAAATGCAAGTCAGATTAAAATGTGAAGCCTTACAGTTTATTGGATATAAAGCTTCATAGTCTGTTTTTAACAGTTAGAGATTAATTAATTGTTATGTATTTCCTATTAATATCCTGAGGTATCAAGCTGCAATCAAGAGAGAAATTAATGATATTTTGAATTCATTATATTAAATCATCTTGTCTGGACTCTCTCCTCTTAGTTTTCAGTTCTGAAACTCTGTATGAAAGACATACAGTTCTAAATGAATTATTTTCCACATTTTCCCTGTAATTCTTCTTTTAAGGCCAACCTATAAAAAAATACAGTTTCTTATCCCACCACTTCTAAAATCCCATTGAGAAGCAAAAAATAACCCATCAAACAACCAAATCACTGTTCCAATTTGTATAAAAAAGCAGTCAATTAACTGCTTTATTAACATATGCTTTAGCTGGTATTAATATAGCAACCTTTTCTTGCTTTTATAGATTAGAACCAAATTCTTAAAGCTGTAAGGAAACACAGGTTTCCTGTATCTGATTTTGAGATACAGAACTCCAGCAAGGAGTTCAGATGTCAAAGGAAGTGTCTGTACAACAAGTTTCAGAACAATGTTGAGATGCGTTAGCTGTTTTTCAAGAAAAAACAACCAAACTGAAACTCTTGGACCTCTATGCTATCATGGTTGCCTGCTTCCAGAACCTGACCTATCTTACTGAAAATGAGCTGCAATATTACCGTAATAATGCTGTGAGTGAAGGACATTGTGAGTCTTCTCTTCCTTTGAAAACTGCAAGTGGAGTCATGCAACTTGTCTTCAAAATTGTGTATTCCCATACAAACCGGTAAAATAATGATAAAAAAAATGTTCGATTCATACAGTTTAAATATAATAATGTTCAAAATGCAAAAAAGAAAATCCATTCAGACATGGTCTGCAATAACAGAGCTGATAGAAGATGAACCAGTCTGGCCTACAAAATAAAATGAAACAGAATCTGGGAATTTGGAAGACCTTACTGTGTAATACAGAAAGAAAAAAATAGATAAAATATAACCTACCCAAACTCAGATGCACAGACAGAGAAAAAGAATTAATTAGTACTATTATTTCTTTCACTCTCGGACAAGAACTTAAATTATCCTCTTGAATGCACAGGAGATTGTTGGAAAAGATAGCAGCCTTCTTCTTTACAACATACTGCTCACAGCTCCAGGAGACTAATCATTAGAGCTATGAGGATCTTTCATTTCTCTCTGTTATACTCCCAGAGCATGGCCAATATTATATTCCTTTAGGGATCTCCCCCACCCTGAGGCAGTGGAGGCTAGTCTACAGCTCCAGTACTCCTGCCAGACCCTCTGCCTTATCTAGTATCTCTACTGCAGCAAGGACATCATCTATACTGGCTTTATATCCATAATATATACAAGGCACAGCAAAGAATATATCCCAAACACTGGCCACAGCTTATTGCCTTCAAAACAAAAATCTCAGGATGGCAATACTGGATCTTCTCATCCAAACTGTAAGGAAACATTTCTTTATAGGTATAAAAGGCTTCTGTGTATTGTACAAATATTAGTTAATGAAAACCAGAGTTTTATGACCCAATGTTTCTATGTAGCTGGGACTAATTTATCAATATTATTTTCAGTGCACTTGGTAAAAAATGTAAAGTATAGCTTAAAAGAAATTACTGGATGTGGTACTTAGTGCTATGGTTTAGTTGACAAGGTGGTGATCAGTCAAACATGATGATTTTGGAGTCGCTTCCAACTTAAATGATTCTGTGATTCTATAATTTATGAAACATTTTATAGCATCCCTATAAAACCGTTTATAACACTTAAACCTCTAGGAAAGATTATTTTCCATAATTGACATTGCTCCAGTGAAAACTGTGTGCCCTTGATTCCACCTGCAATGCTCATGTGCTCAGAGCACTCAGCTGTACCTCAGTAATGTTGATGCCACCGTGTCCTACTATTTGAAGATCCTGCCACTAAACATCAGCAAGACAATCAGCCTTTCACTAGAGCAGTCAATGGCTGATGGCCTGTAATTCTTAAATGATAATAAATCCCAAGGAAGGAATTGCTCTGCTAAATGTTAGCTGAGTCACTGCTCGTTACAATACAAGGGGTAAATGTGGAGCTGAATTTTTTGAAGGGTCAAACACAAACTTTGATAGAATTATTATGCTTGCAGCTCAAACTCTTTTGAAACATGAACAAAGAAAACCATAAGGCAAGTATACCCTTCACATCTTCGGAAGTGTTCAAATACTCAAAAAATATTACATATTTTAAAAAATAATCTAACCTGTCCAAAAGGCTTGGAATAAGATGGTATTTCCTTCATTATGTTTGAGACTGCTCAGTTTTTTGGTCATAGTTGAGACTGAGCTTCTCTTAACCGAAAAGAAACATGACTCATACTCTCCTGCAGAGAGTAAGCATTCTGAACTCAATTATTGTTCTTTCATAATGCCTTGAACTTCAAAAATAAATCAAAGTCCGCAATAAAAAGAAATTACTCTTTTGAGGATATTACAGTTTATCCAGAATATGTGCCAATGTACTGAATCTTTTTCATCTTAGCATCCCAGTTGCATCTGAAGTCCTAGAGACCAACAGTTTTCCTCAGAGCCAGCTGTGCAGTAAGGGTGGTGCCTCCTACATAGAAGGGTAGAAGTCCTAAACTTCTTTTCTTTATTTGTCACTTGCCTGAGGGAAGGTAATCTGCTTTGGCCTTATATTAGGAGAAAGCTGTAACCATCTCCTGTTGGTTTAGCATACAAGCTTCTTTAGTAGAAGAGTGAAAAATAGGCCCCTACACCCTCCCCAAACCTTCCCCTGTCAAGCCAGCAGGACTGATACAGATTTTGGCTTTTTATCATCACACAAGATGTACCAGGCTGCTTTCTGGTACAGAAAGTCTACCTTCTTCACCTTCTTCTTAGGACCTGCTTTGGGTTTTACTGCAGTTAGTTATGAGACTGAGACTCCAAGTGTTATAAGCTTAGATGAAAAGCAAGGATGTATCACAGTGCTGTTTGCAACTCAGATGTGTTAATAGAAAGCTTTCTCTGCCGAGATTTATCTTACCTCACTTCAGATAGTCATCACATTAGATTTTAACCATGCCCACTGCCTAAGTTCCTGCTATGGTCAGTTAGATAGAGACAGGCAGTACTCAAGGAGGACTTAATCCCCATGACTGAGATGCTGGCTGTGGAGACACAAGGTGTTTCTAGAGAATGGATGCCCATGTCCTCATTTCTTCCTTGGCTAACAGAATCAGCGCTGAATTCCCAGACAGCGAAACAGGTGGATCCCACCCCAAAGAATTAGATCGGCTTCCTGAGCATTAATGCTTTTTATCTGCATAGAGACTCTGTAGATGTAATGAAGTAAGGCAGTTGAATTCAGTAGCCCAGGTATTTGAGGTTGGCATATTTTTAAGTATAAGGTAATTCTGCATCACAGTATTGGCATATTTAAACCTCCTGGGCTGAAACATGCTGTGCTGTCTGCTTGTCCCCCACATGTGATCATTTAGAATCACTCAATTACTTCTAAGAAGATTCAGAGCAAAGATGTTGCCTGGTTTAAATGAAAATTTTCCTATAGAATACTGCATGTGATAGTTCTAGCGTTTTTGGACCTACAAGTTCAGAGGTTCAGAAGGATTCATACACTGTGGGTCTTACCTGCAAAGTCTTACCCAAGTTTAGCCAAAATATGCGTCCTTGGAAACTTCTGTTCATACTGCTTATCAGAGCATCTAGCAGATGCTGACTTCTGTTCATTCCATCTGCTGTGGATTATGCCCTAGGGTAGTTTCTTCAGCACAACACCCCTGACTGCAGCTTGGAGACTACACAAGTGTTTGTCCTGTGCTCACAGAGATCCACTCTCTGGTCCCACTCCCTAATGACCCACAAAAAATGAGGCTAGAGCTGAGGGAGAGGAAACACTGACATGGAAGGAGTCTGGGACTAAAACTGAAGAAGGTTTGGGAGAACAGGAGAAAGGAAGAGCTTGTTGATGAGGCCAGAAGCAGAGGGTGCAATATTCACTGGAGAATACTCAGTGTTTCATGGGGCCCTAGAATTCCCATGAGTTGGCATTAGCTACTCTGCAGGGGATCAATAACCAGGAAATGAAGGTCAGCACTTCCGTTAGTGTCAGGCATGATCGTAGAGTGAGTGGTTTATGCCTGGAGAGTCCATGTGGTTCAACCTGGCTGTCATGAGTTGGCACTGGCCCAATGTCAGGCACCCACGAAACTGGACAGAGGAGAGAAAATCTAACAATGGGTTCATGGTTGGAGATAAGGACCAGGAGAGATCACTCATCAAATACTGTCACAGGCAAAACTTAAAGATATGAAGTGTTTAGAACTAACAAAATCAGAGCAGGATAATGAGAACTAAAATTAAACCCTTAGAAACACCTTCCCCCCACCCCTCCCTCCTTCCAGCTCTACCTCCTACCCCAGTGGTGCAAGGAGACAGGGAATAGGGGTTACAGCCAGTTCATCACCCGTGGCTTCATGGGGTTGTGCACTTCTCCAGTGTGAGTCCATCTCACAAACAACAGCTCTCTGTGACCTGCTGCAACATGAGTTCATCCCATGTGCAAAGTCCTCCCACAACTGCTGCAGTGTTGGTCACTCTTCCACTGGGTACAGTCCTTCAAGGACAGGCTGCTGCAGCAAGGGAGCAGGGCCACTCTCTCCACAGGTCTCCCACAGGGTCACAGCCTCCTGTTAGGCATCCACCCACTCTGGTGGGGGCTCCCCCACAGGCTGCAGGTGGATCTCTGCATCCCCGTGAATTTCCATGGGCTGCAGGGGGACAGATGCTTCACCATGGTCCTCACCAGAGGCTACAAGTGAATCTCAGTTCTGGTGCCTGGAGCACTTCCTCCCCCTCCTTCTCCACCGACCTTGGCATCTGCGCAGTTGTCTTTCTCACATGTTCTCACTACACTCTTCTCTGGCTGAAATTACAACTGCACCACAACTTTTGTTTTTCCTTCTTCTTAAACATGTTATCACAGAGGCTTTATCACCATTTCTGATTGCCTCAGCCTTGGCCAGTGGCACGTCCATCTTTGGAGCCACCAGGGATTGGCTCTGCTGGACATGGAAGAAGCTTCTAGCAGCTTCTCACAGAAGCCAACCCTATAAGCACCTCCCCACCCCCCCCATTACCAAAACCAGGCCATGCAAAACCAGTACACTGCTTTTAATTATTACACTATACAGGACTGACAGGGAGAAAGCCTCCCACAGAATACTGTCCCTCCACAACTTCCCTGCATGCATTTCTATTGAAATAACAGGACTTAACCACACATAGATTACAATGTAGTCCCACAGTCCTTTCATATAGATTGTATCTGAAAAGTAGGGAGTACTTGGAAAGTCAGGCTAGAGGCAATAAACTAGAATTCCAAATCATTGGCCATTTCTTGCTTTTGCCAACCCAGTTATCTAGGCATCATAAACATTATCTGCACAAGAATGTGGAAGTTTAAAACTGGTAATAAATTTAACATTATTTTTAATCATCTTCTGGTTTTCTGTTTCCGCTATCCAAACATCAAATATCACTCTGAAAAAAAGCTCTTGTTTATAAAATTAAGGAAAAAAATAAAGCTGCATATTTCACATAGTCACAAACTAAGGAAGGGGAAGGCCTTGGTGTGAAGAGCTGACTAGCTAACCCTGGGGGTGGTCCTGAGAAGGAATAGCAGTACAGGACAGGTCTTCCCGACTGATTGTCCCAGCTGCATTTATTTCTGTCACACAAATTATGGCGGAAATCATGTGCAGTACATTCTGCAAACACAGCGAGTGTAGAAAGCAGGTTCTTCCAGTGCTCACCCTCTTCCATCTGGTTCCATGAGTGTTGGAGTCTGGCTGGCCGAGAAGGGCCATGCAGGCATAGCACAGCTGGTACAGGAGGGTCTGAAGCAAGCAAGGCGTACATGCAAACCGACAAGGACACACTGTCCTTGAGGCTGGAGTTGTACGATAACGGGATGCTTGCTACTGCTAAAGAATGCAGAAGTCGGGAGTGAAAGGAGAAGGTTGGCACGAGAAATGAGAAACAATGGGTGGGGCTGACAGTTAAGGCAGAAACCAATCCTATGCTTAGATTACAGCATATGCATGAGCTTGTTAAGCACGCTATAAAAGATATTGCCGGGTGATCAATAAACGGAGCTTGCTGGTAACTCATATTGAGTGGTCCGAGTCATCCCTTCCGCGACGCATGAGCAATAAATAAAAGGATAATAATTTCTCTGCCTCCTCCTATTTTCTTCCTTATTCTTCCCTGAAATAGGAAGAAAGGAAAGGAAGGTTAAAAGGTGACAGTTTTTTGTACCTCATCTTAGAAATTAGCTAATCTCTCCAGCCCCTTTCTCATAACTCCAGCTGCCAGGTGAGCCTTCTGCTGAGCTGCTGCTTCCAGTACAGTGTCACTACAGAGAGGGACATGACACACATGAACCTCATCAACAACTCCAGGCAAAAGGCAGTTTATTCCAAATAGCCAATGTCGTTTATACACTTTTGTATGTTTATCATTCATGTTACTTATCCATTGGTTGCTTAACTACTACAATAGATTCATTGGCTATTATTTAACTATAACATACTATTATCGGTTATCTATAGCATAAGCATTCTAAGCATTCAGAAAAACACCAGGTGCAGCCTTGTTGCTGTTTTCTCCTTCTATTGTTTTCTTCTTTCTCCTTCTATCTTCTATTTCTTGCTTCTATTATTACTACATTTTCAAGGCTAGAAGCTAGTTGTTTTTCTTTTCACAGGCTTTTCTCACAAATAGAAGTTAACCGTGTCTGACTTATGGTCTGTAAAGCCTTCAGGGTAGCTGTTGGCCCCAACAGTACAGGACTTTCTGTAACAACACGATGCTCTGTGCACATTCCAGATGCTTATCATTAAAATTTACAATAAGGAAACAAACTACAGCTTTTGATATTCCCTGCTTTTCTTGAGCCCTGCAGTAAAGAATGATGAAGCCATAAAATTAAAGAAATCCAAGGCTTCCCACTGCCCCAAACACATTGCCTACTACCATGCCTGAGTTTTTTTCTCCCTGCTCTTTTATTTGTGACTGAAAATATTAACCTGCCAAGCTGAACAGTTTTAGATATTATAGAGTGAAAGAAGCAAACTGTCCAACAAAAATGGTACTCTCCTGCTGAGTCTGTTGACAAGTCATTTGCTCTTCACAGGTGAAGACTCTGTACGTTACTTGTGCTCACAAGGCCAGTGAGTAACACAAAAACATGGGAAATAGCAAGTCAAAAATATTGACCTGGGTCGTAAAAAGGCTGTCTCACTCTTCTGTATATGAGCTGATACAGTGCTTACAAAATGCCACTAAATATTAATGGCACAACCCCATCAAAGTCAAAACTATACTTAATATTACAAATCCATGCGAGTAAGATACCCACAATGAGGCCCTTGATAAAATTATGCACTGCTACCCTTAAGACATGAAGAGAAGGACACACATCAGTCATTTGATGTGTCTTTCAGGTGGCCAATGAACCTTTAGCTGAAGCAAAATGTTTAAAGCCCTGATCTGATCCATCATGGGGGCTGCTGGGATAACTAAGGAGTGGAGAACCCAGTTATCAAAGACAAAGAGTGCCAGAGCCCTCATGGTTTGCCCCTATAAAATGTCCCTCTGGGTGCATTCAAAGGGAAGTCATCCACAGCTAATACCTTGGGAGAAGAGGTTGTGGGTCTGCCTATCCTAGGGTCAAACTTGGGCTTGTCTGTAACATAATCATCTAGGACTGATGAGTTAAAAGGAAAAATGCCAAGCCGTCTACTTGATTCATTTTTCTTCTCTGTGTTCAACCCATTTGCAATATATTTTTAACAATCCTGTCAGCCACCTGCACCTCTGTTGGAGACTGAAATATTGTAGTTTATGGCTTAAACATCTTCATGAAGGACTTCTGCCTATTACAGCAAAACTGTATTACAAAAGCTGCAGAGAAGACCACCACACCCTGAACAGGCCTACTGCCTGAGGCCCTATACAGCTTGCTGATAGAGATAAGTAAACTCAGGTCTGGGGAGAAAATACATTCACAGAGGGATCAAGCTTAGCACCTTCAGAATGGAAACCGCAGCCCCAGGGCTATCAGCTGCCAGACTTGCACAGACCCTCACTTGAGGTTCAGATGCTGCAGGAATACTGCAGCTGAAGAAAGAAAACAAACATTTTGAACAATTTTTTTCACTCTGGGTTGAGTTGTCTCCCTTATAGTTGCAAATAAGGAATGAATGCAAGCAGATTAAATGGAAAAAAGAACCCTTTACTAACAAGCAGAACAGCAGCAGCCAGGAAACCACAGCAAACAACCACCAGGTACAGACTGCTCAATCTGGTGGACTCCCCAGGATGGTGCCTTTCATCCAAGCTTCACAGGGAAGAAGAGAATCATAGTTTTGGTAAAGTCAACTATATTCAAAATACTGGCTTTCTTTGTTCAGCCGCAGTATTCCTGCAGAATCTGAACCTGAAGTGAGGACCTTTCTTTTGCCTAAAAGTCATCCCAAGTCAGGCAAAATTCTAGGGCTAGAGTACGAGTGGCAGGAGAGATAGAGACAGCTATATTTAGCAACTGCCCTTTTTCTTCTTTCTTCGGGCTGGCAGTACATCCCTAATGCTCGAGACTCTTGAGCAGTACTGAAAACATGGCTCAGGTGTGATCACATCAAGATGCCAGAAAGACTTCCATATTGACCCCTATCAAGAGGAGATCATAGACTTGTTATACACTACCATAATATCTGGAGGTTTTGAGTAGTTTACATGCATGTCTATAACTAACCAAAAAACCTCAAATTCTTCATTGCTGAAGGAAGCAATAAAACAGCAAATTATCAAATGCAGCACTGATTTGTTACATTTTTGCAACTGAACAGCCAGATAAAACACTTTTCAGAAACTTATTACCCCAGAAGCCTGTAGCATCTTTGGGCATCATATTGGTATGAAATAACACAAATGTTTTCTCTAGTGCAGATAAGGCTATGAATCATGCATATGTTACAAAATTTCAGGTTCTAGAATTTCAGATTTAACAACTTGATAATCATACTGTTAAATGTATTTACTTATGGTAAGTACAAAACTACTTGCGGCTTTCAATCTCTGAAGCTAATTACATGAAGGGCAAATGAACATATTTATTTCTATTAGATTAAACTCTAAGTAATAAAAGCCAAATGTGGACGATCTCATCGAGACTTGCATGCACTGCAGCTGATGACAATTATGCTGGAGTTATGGACAGGGGACATAATAAGAAAGTTTACAAGAACATAATAAATAAAAGAGTCCTAATACTGTTTTAGAAATGCTGATGTCTGTGAATTAATAAAAGCCATAGAAAATGTATTATAGAAATTACATGCAGCAATTAAAATTATTTCCTACCTTCTTTTTCTATCTTTTTTTTTTAATTTTCCTGTAGAACCAATGGAAAGAAGCACTGGCCTCAAGGGCACCATAGATTCGAGGCAATACTTCATTTTCTGAAGACCAAGGATTGCTCCTAGATGAAAGCTGCCAGGAACTATAGATCTGGCTGGTCTTGTCCTGCCTGGGGCCACCTCTCTTCTGCCCCCAAAATGCTGGGGAGCTGGGTTTTCCTCCCTGGGGAAAGAACCCTCCTTCTGATCCAGGCTCCATTGGCCAAAATTGGGATTCCACCTCCAAATTCCATGTATCCAAGGATGGCTCCCAGACAAAAGCTGCTAGGACTGCCAGGTCTGGCTGGTCTTGGACACCCAAGGGCTGCCTTTCCTCTGCCACTGAAATAGTGGGGAGCTGAGCTTTCCTTCCTGGGGGAAAGAACAGTGCTGCTCCTTCAGATGCCCATGGCAGAAATTTGGATTCTATCTTCAAAATGCAATATATCCAAGGATGGCTCAGAGATGAAAGCTGCCAGGATTGACAGCTCTGGCTGTCTGTGGCCTCTGAGTGTCTGTCTCTACCTGAAACACTGGGGCACCAGGCTTCCTACCCTGGCAGAAAGAAAGGTCCTCCTGGTCCGGGCACCCATGGCAGAAATTAGGATTCCACCTTCCAAAGTTTTTCACTGACAAAATCTGCTAGGAATGAAAGGTTTGCCAGGCCTTTACCTCCCAGAAGCTGTCTCTCCTCTGTCCCAAAACACTGAGGCACCAAGCTTTCCCCCCAAGGGGTAAGAATAGTCGTTCTGGTCCAGGCACCCATAGATGAAATTGGGATTCCACCTCTGAAACTCCATATTACCCAAGAATTACTCCCAGATGAAAGTTGTCAGGATCCACGGGTCCAGCTGGCCTTGGTCTGTTGGGCACCACTTCTTATTGGACTTCAAAACACTAGGATGCTGAGCTTTCCTCCCTGGGCGGAAGAGCTGTCCTGCTCATTCAGGCATCGATGCCCAAAATTGAGATTCTATCTCAACAATTCTCTAAGTCCAAGAATTGCTCCTAGACAAAAGCTGCCAGGACTGACAGCTCTGGCTGGCCTTGGTCTCCTGGAGTCCGCCTCTCAGGTGACTCTGAAACACTGATGTGCCAGGCTTGCTTCACCTGTGAAAAATCTGTCTCTCCGTCCGGGTGTCCATGGCCAAAATTTGGATTCTCCCTCCAAAATTCTGTATATCCAGGGTTTGATCACTGACAAAGGCTGCTAGGAAAGACAGCTCTGGCTAGTATGTCCTCCTGAGGGCCGTGTCTCATCTGCCCTGAGACACTGGGGCATCAAGCTTTCCTCCCTGGTGTAAAGAACCATACTTCCAGTCCACATGCCCATGACAGAAACTGGGATAAGGCCTCCAAAATTCCATATATTTAAGGATTGCTTCCAGATGAAAGCTGCCAGGGTCAACAGGTCTGGCTGGCCTTAGCCACCCATTGGTTGCTTCTCATCTGCCGTGGGAACACTGGGGCGCTGTTATAAGAACCTGATAATAAGAGAGAGGCTTCAATAAGTCCTTCATCATTATGTCTGCTTATCATAATCACCCTTGAACACTTGGAAACTAGGTGCGGGATGGACTGTGAGTAGCCCGCCTTGAGTCCCATAAAAAGGAATGCAAAATCGATGCTAAAGGTGGAGGGGAAAGCAAGGGGCAGAATCTCTGATCTTTGCCTTTCCTTTCCCCACCATCACCTGCTGCAGGACACCCTTGGGCCTCCTGGAGCCGATGCCACCAGCTTGAGGACCAAGCTTCATCCTTGGACTGAAGTCACAAGTGAGTTGTGGAACCCCCTACCCCTGCTCCCGCATTCCATGTTGAGAACACCGCAAATGGACTGGGGTTTGACTGCGGGGATCTGGCACCACGCCGGCATCTCAGAGGAGGGGCCGCTGCATTCCAGCCAAACTTCTCCCGAGGTCAGAGAAGGCAGATCAGACACTTCAAACGGCAGAAGAAAAAAAGGCACAAACTGCTTTGCTCCCGACCTCCACTCCAGCAGCAACAAAGGTAGCAACAGTGTGGTGGTGACCTATTCTACGCTTTTTAAAGTAACCTTATATTTTTCTAACTTTTCTCTACTTTTCCCTTTCTTTCTCTTTGCCTCTTTTACTGTTAAATAAAATATATCAATTTTTTTTTAATCATCATTTAATTTCATTTGGTTTTTACCTCATTTTTGGGAATATTTCAAACTTTCAAAGTGCTTTCCTTATTCACAGAGAGTTAGTTTTCTCTGCTCTTCTGTGCTTAAAGCAGATCATAACAGCCATGCTTTCCTACCTGGAGGGTAGAACTGCACTTATGGTTTAGGTATCCATGGTTGAAATTTGTATTCTGCCTCCGAAATTACATGTATTCAAGGATTGTTCCAAGATGAAAGCTGCAAGACCGAAGGGTCTGGCTGGCCTTGGTGTCTCAGTGGCTTCAAAACAGTGGGCTGTCATCCCTGGGGGAGGAACCATCCGTCAGGAATGAGGACAACTCTTAATTAGAGTTAAAACAAAGGTAATTTATTGAAAGAAAACTAATTTAGAAAAATAACAGGTCCCAATTCCTTAGTGATAAGAATAAAACACGGAAACGCAGGGATAGGAGACTCTTTGAAACCAAAAAGGTGCAAAACCCAGGACAGAGGTCTGCAGTGCTGGGGTTGCTCAAGCTAATCTCCAGCAGGAGCAGTTAATAAAGTCTCTAAATAGAGATCTGAGGTCCTTTGCCACAGCACCAGGCTCTGCCAACGCCTAATTCGAGGGCAAAAAGCAGCTCCTCAGCCTGGGCAGGCGGTTTTATGCTCCTGTGGCCCCTCCCCGGTCCGCCCACAATCCCACCGCCACGGCACACGGTGATTGGAGGATCCTGGAATGGGGCAATGTCCATCCACCAATGGCTCGTCGGCAGTCAAGGGGGTGGTGTCATCTTCGTTAAAGGCGGGAAAAGTCCTCATTAAAATTCCAGGTTGCCATGGAGTCCAGTTGCAGGCTAACAGTTACTAAAAATAGCTCCGCAGCTGTGGGGGCGAGGGGTTTTGCCCTTAGGAATGCAGGTTAACTGAGGAACCAATGAGATAGAACTAAATGATTTTTCAATAAAAAAATACAACTTCTTTAACTCTAATTCGATATTGATGGTAACAGCCAACAGGAGAACAGTACAGAACTTTTCGTGAACAGGTACTGTAACAATTAAATGCCTCTTAACTTCATTTTAATAACAATAACCTTAACTTTTTTTAATTCCAATTAACAGACAATTAACATGCAAAAGCCAAACTCATAAATGCATATATAGCATGTCCTTCTGGTCCATGCGCCCATGGACGAAATTTGGATTCACTTTGGAAAACTTTGTATATCCAAGGATGTCTCCCAGACAAATGCTTCCAGGACTGAGAGCTCTGGCTCACCTTGGCTTCCCGGGGCAGCCTCTCTTTTGACCCTGTAACAGTGGTCCGCCAGGCTTCCCTCACCTGTGAAAGGACTGTCCATCTCACCCAAGCACCCATGGCTGAAATTTGGATTCCACCTCCAAAATTCCATATATCCAAGGTTTAATTACTGAGAAATGCTGTCAGGACCAACAGCTCTGGCTGGCATTGGCCTCCTGAAAGCCTCTTATCTGCCCCTGAAGAAGTGATGTGCGAGGCTTTCCGCCATGGGGTAAAGAACCGTTCTTGTGGTCTAGGTGCCCATGTCGGAGCTTGGGATTCCTCCTCCAAAACTCTGTATACCCAAGGATTGCTCCCAGACGAAAGCTGCCAGTACCAAAAGATCTGGGTGACCTTGGCCTCCTGGGGGGCCACCTCTCATTTGACCCTGAAACAGTGTGGTGCTGGGTGTTCCTCCACTTGGAAAAAATGTCCTTCATGTCTAGCTGCCCATGGCCAAAACTGGGAGTCTTCCTTGTAACTTCAGTATATCCAAGGATTGCACCTGGAGCAAAGCTGCCAGTACCAACAGCTCTGGCTGGCCTTGGCCTCCTGGGAGTTGCCTCTCCTCCTACCTCGAAACACTGGGGCACCATGCTTTCCTCCTTGGGTGAAAGATTCCTCCTTTAGGGCTATGCATCCATGGCCGAGATTGGTATTCCACCTCCAAAATTCCATATATCTGAGGATTGCTCGCAAAAGAAATCTTCCAGGACCCACAAGTCTAGCTTGCCTTGGGCTCCTAGGGCCACATCTTCTCTGCCCCTGGAAAACAGGGGTGCTGTCCTTTCCTGCCTGGAAGAAAGAACCATCCTCCTAGTTTAGGCACCCATGGCCAAAATTTGGTTTCCACCTCAAAAATTCTATGTATCCAAGGATTTTTCCCGTACAAAATCTGCCAGGACCAACAGGTCTGTCTGGCCTTGGCCTCAAGGGGGCTGCCTGTGCTATGGCCCTGAAACACTATGGTGAATGGCTTTCGTCCCTGCAGGAAAGAATCATCATTCTCATCCAGGCGCCCGTGGCCAGAATTAGGATATTTCCTTCAAAATTCCATTTATCCAGGGATTGCTTCCGTATGAAAACTGCCAGGACCCGGATGTCTGGCTGTTACTGTCCGCCTGGGGGCCATCTCTTATCTGCCCCCTAAACACTGGGGTGCTGGTCTTTTCTCTTTGAAAAAACAGCTGTCGTTCTTGCCCAGTTGCCCATGGATGAAATTGGGATTCTGCCTCCAAATTTCCATATATCCAAAGATTGCTCCAAGGCAAAAGATGCCAGGACTGATAGATCTGGCTAGCCTTGGCCTCCCAATGGTTGACACTCCTCTGCTTTGGAAACACTGGGGCACTGGGCTTTGTCCTTAGGGAAAGAACTGTCTTTTCTGTCCAGGCACCCATGGCCAAAATTGGGATTCTGCCTCCAAAATTCCATATATCCAAGTATTGCTACCAGACAAAATCTGCCAGAACTGACAGGCCTCACTGGCGTTTACCTCCTAGAGGGCACCTCTCAATTCATCTCAAAACACTGGGGCACTCTGCTCTCTCCGAGTGAGGAAAAAACATCTGTCTGGTCCAGGTGCCCATGCCCAAAATTCGGATTCCACCTCCAAAATTCCATGTATCTGAGGATTGCCCAGAGATGAAAGCTGCCAGGACCTACAGGTATGGCTGGTCTTGGCCTCCTGGGGGCTGTCTCTCATCTGCCTCTGAAACACTGGTGTGGCAGGCTTTCCTCTCTGGGAAAAGAACTGTCCTCCTCATTTGTGGATGCTGAAAAGCTGCTGGCAGAGAAAAATCCACCATTTTGCAAGTATTCTGTTAAAGTCCTCGGTTTCAACATCAACAAGCAAGATGCTTTTCCAAACATCTTGCAGATGTGTCCTATTAGGAGTCAAACAGGTGGTGTGGGGTCTGGCCAATCACTTGGAGAGGTGATTGGACCAGGGACCAATGATCCTTGCCATAGACCAATGCAAGGACTATATAAGGCCTGCCTGTAATTAAATAAAGGGCGTGGCGTGNATAAAGGGCGTGGCGTGGCGTGGCGTGGCGTGGCGTGGCGTGGCGTGGCGTGGCGTGGGCGTTATCATTTCCCTCAACTGGAGTGCTGACTTGGACCTCCATTCTTTTCTGCGTCGCCCGTGCTTCAACTGCAACACTCATTCACTTCCCCATTGCTGAAATTTGGAATCCGAATTCCAAATTTAAAACACCGAAGGATTACTCACAGATGAAAGCTGCCCAGACAGGCCCGTCTGGATGGCCTTTGCCTCCCATGGACAGGCTTTCATCTAAACATGATAGAAATGGTAATATATGGTTTCCCTCCTATGGCAAAGGACTGTTATTCTCTTCCACATGCCCAAATTTTTATTTCACCTCCAAAATTCAATACAAACAAGGACTGCTCTAAGAGGGAAGCTGCCAGGACAGACAGATCTTGCTGGCCTTTACCTCTGCAGGTCAGCCTCTCATCTGCCCCTGAAGCACTGGGGCTACTTGCTTTACTTGCTGTGGCAAAGAACTCAAAATAATGGCGCAATCCTACTTTCAGCCATGGGTGCCTGGCTGTTTTCTAAAGGAAGGAAAACCTGGCACCCCAGTGTGTCAGAGGCGGCTAGGAGGCAGCCCCCTCTTAGCTGGCCAAGACCAGGTAGACATGTCAGCCCTGGCAGCTTTTGTCTAGGAGAAAACCTCAGATTCACACCTCTAGGAGGCAGAAACACGGTTTTGGCTGTGGATGTCTGGACACGAAGGAATGATCATTTCCACAGGAAAGAAAGCACAGCACCCCACTGTATCAGGGGCAGCTGAGAAATGGCCCTCAGGGGGCCCATGCCAGCCAGACTCATCAGTCCTGGCAGCTTTCTTCTGGAAGCACTCCTAGGACATTCACAATTTTAGGAGGAAGAACCTAATTTTCAGTGAGGGCTCCTGGCTGTGAAGTGTGGCTCTTTTCCACAAAAAGGACAGCCCGGCATACCCATGTTTCGGGGGCTGCTGAAGGAGGGCCCCCTGGGTGGCTAAGGCAAGCCAGAGATATAGGTCCTGGCAGCTTTCATCTGGGAACAATCCTCAGACATTCACAGTTTTAGGATTTGCAATCCCACTTTCGTCTCCTATTGCTTGGCTGCGGAAAAGAGCTCTTTACCAGAGGAAGAAAAGCCCAGCATACCAGTGTCTCAGGGGCAGCTGAGAGGGGGCCCCCAGGAGGCCAAGGCCAGGCAGTCTCATTGCTCCTAGCCCCCGTCATCTGGGAACAATCCTCTGATGTTTGAAATTCTAGGAGACAGAATCCGACTTTTGGACAGAGGTGTCTGGCTGTGAAGGATGGCTCTTTTCCACAGGAAGGAAAGCCCAGCACTCCAGCGTATCAGGGCCACTGAGAAGTGGGTCCTGGAAAGCCAAGGCCAGCAAGTCACATCAGTTGTGGCAACTTTTGTCTGAGAACAACCCTCGGACATTCAAAATTTTAGTAGGAACAACCTGACTTCAGCCTTGGGTACCTGGCCACGAAGGACAGCTCATTGCCACAGGAAGGAAAGACGGGTGCCCAGTATCTCAGGGGCAGATGAGTGGTAGCCCCCAAGAGGCCAAGGCCAGCCAGACCCCTTTCTCCTCGCAGGTTTCCTTTGGCAGCAGTCCTCAGACATTTGAAATTTTAAGAGGTGCAATCCCACTTTTGATCACGAAAGACAGCTCTTTGCCACAGGAAGGAAATCCCAGCACCCCAGTGTCTTCTGAGCAGCTTGGAGGTGGCCCCTAGGAGGCCAAGTCCAGCCAGAGCTGTCGGTTCTGGCAGATTTCATCTGGGAGCAATCCTCCAATATTCACACTTTTAGAAGGTGTAATCGCACATTCTGCCACATGTGGCTGGCTGCAAAAGACAACTCTTTTCTAAAGGAAGGAAAGTCCCACACCCCGGTGTCTTGCAGTCAGCTAAAAGTCAGTCCCCAGGATACCAAAGCCAGTTAGATGTGTCCATCCTGGCAGTTTTTTTCTGGGAGCAATCCTCGGATATTCACGCTTTTAGGAGGCAGAAAACCAGTTTTGTTCACAGGTGCCTGGACACGTAGGAACACTCTTTTCCCGAGGAAGGAAACCTTGGCACCCCAGTGTCTAAGGGGAAGCTGAGGGGCACCCCCTGGGAGCCAAGGCCAGCCTGACTAGGTGGTCCTGGCAGCTTTAGTCTAGGAACAAGCTTTGGAGGCTTGTAATTTTTGGAGGCACAATCCCCTTTTTGTCTAGGTGTCTGCCACGAATGACTGCTCTCTTCCACAGCCAGGAAAGCCTGGCACCCCTGTGTATCAGGACCAGTTACAAAACAGTCCCTGGGGAGCCAAGGCTGGCTAGACTCGTCAGTCTTGGAACATTTCATCTGACAGCAATCCTCAAACACTGGCAATCTTAGGAGGTGTAATCCCACTTGCGGCCCCAGGTCCCCAGCTGCAAAGGATCGCTCTTTGCCGCAGGAAGGAAAGCCCAGTGCCCCAGAATCTCAAGGGCAGCTGAGAGGCCACCCCGGGGGAGGCCAAGACCATCCAGACACGTCATCTTCTTGTCTGGGAACTATCCTCAGACATCCACAATTTTAGGAGGTTAAATCCCACTTTTTTCCCAGGCACCTGGCCGCCAAGGGTGGCTCTTTTGCACAGGACAGAAAGCCATCCAAGCCAGTGTCTCAAGGGTGACTTAGAGGCTGCTCCTGAGATGCCAAGGACAGCAGGTGCCATCTGTCTTAGGAGCTTAAGTCTGGGAGCAATCCTCAGACGTTCACAATTTTAGGAGGTGCAATTCTACCTTCAGCGATGAACACCTGGGCACAAAGGATGGCTTTTTCCCACAGGAAGGAAAACCCAGAGCACCAATGTTTTGGGGACTTCTCAGAGGTGCCCTCCAGGATGCCAATCTTGGCAGAAGCCCTCTTTTGGCCACAAGCACCTGGCTGTGAAAAAGAGAAGGGAAGAACAAGAAGGGAAGCACGGCGCCCCAGTGTCCTGGGGGCAGCAGAGAGCCAGCCCCCAAGAGGCCAAGGCCAGCCAGACCCATTGGTCCTGAGACCTTCCATCTGGGAGAAATCATTCGAGGTTTTGCAGTCCTAGGAGGGAGAAGCCCACATTCAGCCAAGGGCGCTTGGCCATGAATGATGAGTGTTTTCCACAGGAAGGAAAGCCCGATGGCCCAGTGTCTCATGTGCTGCTGAGAGGCAGTCCCCAGGAGGTTAAGGCCAGCCAGACCCATTGGTCCTGGAAGCTCTCATCTGGGAACAATCCTCAGACTTTCACAATTTTTGGAGGCAGAATCTCATTTTAAGCTGTGGGCACTGGAAGGACAGCTCCTCTCCACAGGAAGGAAACCTTGGCACCCCAGTTTCTCAGGGTCGACTGAGAGATAGCCCCTGGGAGGCCAAGGCCAGCCAGACTTTTCGGTCCTGGTAGCTTTCATCTGGGAGCAATCCTTGGATGATCTCTACATTTGGAAGTGCAATCTCACTTTCAGCCATGTCAGCTGGCCAAGAAAGCTGTCTCTTTTCCACAGGAAGAGAAAGCCAGAAGCCCAGTGTCTCAAAATAAGCTGAGACGAGGGCCTCGGGAGGCCAAGCCTAGGCAGACCCTTCGGCTCTGGCAGATTTAGTGTGGGAGTAATTCTCAGATGTTCGCAATTTAAGGAGGCAAAATCCCAGTTTTGAAAATGGGCACATGGATGCCAACAATGATGCATTTGCAAAGGAAGGAAAGCCCCGTGCCCCAGTGTCTAAAGGGCAGCTGAGTGGCAGACCCCGGGGAGGCCAAGGCCAGACAGACTTTTTGGTCCTGGCAGCTTTCATCTGGGAGCAATCTTGGAACATTTGAAATTTAAAAGGTGCAATCCCACTTTCAATCACAGGTGTTTGACTCTGAAGGAAGGCTCTTTTCCACAGGAAGGACAGACCAGCACCCCAGAGTCTAAAAGGCAGCTGTGAGGCGGCACCCGGGAGGCCAAGACCAACCAGAGCCATCAGCCCTGGAAGCTTTTGTCTGGGAGCAATCTTCAGATATTTGGAATTTTAGGAGTTGTAAAATCACTTTTTATCATAGGCACCTGGTCACAAAGGACATTACTTCTGCACACCTAGAGAAGAATGAGAGCTCTTTTCCATAGGATGGATAGCACGTAGCCCCATTGTTTCAGGTGCAGATAAGATTTTCCCCAGGGTAGCTTAAGGCCAGCTAGACCCGCTAGTGCTGGCACCTTCTCTCTGGGGCAAATCATCAAATGTATTGAATTTTGGAGGTTAATACGAATTTCCTCCCTGGGCTCCTGGATGACAATGACAATTCTTTCCCATAGGAAGAAAAGCACATAGCCCTATTGTTTCAGGTGCTTTTGAGAGGCAGCCCATGGGGCGATCAAGACCAGCCAGACCCATCTGTCCTGGCGATTTTTATCTGGGAGCAATCCTTGGATGTACTGAATTTTGGAGATGCAATCCAAATTTCGTCCATCAGCTTCTTTTCAAGAATGACAGTTCTTTCCCACAGAAAGGAAAACACCTAGCCCCAGTATTTCAGGGGCGTATGAGAGGTTTCAAAGGACAGATTAAGGCCAGCCAGACCTGTCTGTCCTGGCGGCTTCTGTCAGGGAGCAATCCTTGAATGTACTGAATTTTGGAAGTTAGTCCAAATTTCAGCCCTGGGCTCCTGGACAAAAGTGACAGTCCTTTCCGCAGGAAGAAAACCACACAGCCCAAGTCTTTCAGAGGCACGTGACAGGAGGCCCATGTGAGATCATGGCCAGACAGCCAGACTGTCCTGACAGCTTTCATCTGGGAGAAATCCACTCATTTCCTTTGCTTTGTAAATCCCAGATTTTACTCTTCTTGCCCTGCTAACCCTGCATGCCCATCCCCTCTTGACCCCCCTACTGTTTTCTTCCATGTTCTTACATTGTCAGGCCTACACCTCATTTGCATATCTTTGCCATTCTTACCCAACCTCGGCATTCCTGACTATCCCTTCCTTTGATTTACTGACCCATCCGGATCCTTCCCTTGCCCTTCCTACAACTCCACTGCCTTGCATTGATTTGTTCACCCACTGCCCACCTTGACTTCCCTACCACTTTCTTCCTGGCCTAGCTGTGCTTTGCCTGTTTCTCCTATGACAGTTATTGCCTTGCCTACCCCTCCCTTGCCTTGCCTTGCCTTTCTTACCCAACCTTGCGTTTCCTTGCCATTCCTGACCATTCCTTTGCTTTGCCTTGCTTCCCTACATCTTGCATTGACTTACTGACCCCTCTGTATCCGTCCCTTGCCCTTCCTTCTCTCCACTGCTTTGCATTGATTTGCTCACCCATTTTTCCAAGTCCAGCCCTGCCTTTCCTTCTCCTTCTAGGACTCTCATTGCCTTGCCTTTCATTTGCCTTGCCTTCCAAATCAAACCTTTTATTTGCCTTGCCCTGTAATCACTCCCTTGCCTTGCATTGCCTTGCTCTCCCATCCCCCACCTTGTATTTCCCACACCTTTTTGCTTGGCTTTGCCTGGCCTTTGCCTGTCTTGCCTTGCCTGCCCCTCCTCTTACTTTCAATGCCTTCACATAGACCCAGTGTTTTAGAAACAGACAAGCAGTGGCCCAGGGAAGGCCAAGGCTAGCCAGACCCATCTGCCCATGCACCTTTCGTCTGGGAACAATACTTCAATGTACTGAATTTCAGAGGTGAAATCCATATTTCAGCCAAGGGCTCCCGGATGAGAATGACATTTCTTTTCAGTAGAAAGGCAAACACATAGCCACCGTATCTCAGGTAAAGACAAGGAGTGGCCCATGCAAGATCAAGGCCAGGTAGACCCATCTGTCCTGGCAGCTTTCACCTGGGAGCAATCCTTGGATGTACTGAACTTTGGAGGCAAAACACAAATTTAGACCACAGCCTTCTGAATGGGAATGACGATTTTTTTCCATAGGAAGGAACGACGAAACAGCATTTCAGGTGCAGATGAGATGCAATCTAGTGGAGGTCCAATCTAGCCAAGGCCCGTCTGTCTTTGCAGCATTCTTCTGGGAGCAGTCCTTGGATTTACTGCATTTTGGACCCGCAATCCAAATTTCAGCTATGGGCTCCTGGACGAGAATGACAGTACTTTTCCATAGGAATGAAGGCATGTAATCCCAGTGCTTCAGGTGTAGATGAGAGGAACCACCAACTAGGTCAAGGCCAGCCAGGTCCATCTGCCCTAAAGAGGAGCATCGCAACAACAAACAAGTGGATCAGTGTGCCAAGATTAAAGGGCGACAGGTAGACCTGGACTAGTAACATGAGAGAGTGTTATTTTTAGCTCAGTGGGCTGATTATGCCTCTGGTAGTGAGGGAAGAGATGCAACATACCAACAGTATCGTGACTGAGGGCCAGATTTAAACAGACACCCAGGTGATCCCTGATTGTGAAACTTGCACTCTGATCAAGCAGGTCAAGCAGAAAAAGACACTGTAGATATGGGGGGCAATGGTCTAGATATAAGTCTGGAGAAGCCTTGCTTTACCTCACGACCATTGACCTGCCTTGCCTACGCATCACCGGATTTGCTAACCTCTACCTGCCCTGCCTTCAGATTCTGGGCCTTCCGCTGCCTACCTCTCTATTCACCTGCCGTATATTGCCATCCCGACAAAACCTTGCTTTTCCTCGCTACTCCTCTACATTTCCTGCCTTGTCTATGCAAGAATTAGGTGGGCATTTCGCACTCTGTGAGAATGAAATCGCACCTCTTCAGTAGGAGAAGATTGAACCCTCAGAGCACTGTGCTTCTGTGCATGGGGTACAGGCTGCGAGAGGAACCTGGCTGCCACGCGCTTGCCTGCCGAATTCAAGTTAGCTAACGTAAGGGCGAAGGTCCGCGACAGCTACCTGGGCCGGTACATCTTCCTGTCGGAGCCCTGTGTGGAAACACTTCGGTTTAACTTTAGACTCCGAGATTTAAAAGCCGTTTGGGGCAGAAGATGCCGAGAAGGAACGTACACAGAGGGGAAGTTTGTTTGCTGTGGGGCCGACACGCAGCAAGGGGAAGGAGCAGAGCAGCGCTGGCTTTTTCTTCAAGAGCTGTCAGGGTGTCAGCTGACAGTGACGTTTTCAACCGGGATC